>JAMPIV010004778.1:727500-1237461 GCA_024509875.1 Oreohelix idahoensis | reverse complement strand
CACCTAGTCAGAGATTTGCTGAATCCAGTGTCGGACAGCATACTCTTGGTCTTTTTAGCTATCAGTGAGGTGTCTCCTGAGCCCAGAGGAGAATTCGAGCAGAGGAGTCCTTTCCTGCCGCCATCACTCAAGATAAGCAGAGTTGGCCAGCTGAGCTCAACATTATGCCCCCTCATCTTGAAATAACTTTATAAAAATACTATTCAGAGGGGAATTTACTTGTCTTAAAATCAGGAACTGTGAACATCTCCAATAATAGTCCCTAAAGACAAACTATTGAAGTCATGATGACAAATACCAACAGAGCTTGAACAAAAAAAAACCAGTATTACCTCATTTTACTACTACACAACTGACACACATAGAACATTTGTAATAATATATGTCACTACAATATTCATATTAAATACATTCTGTACATAACTTGTAATTTAAATTGATTGTGATTCCTGGTTCCCTTGTAGTTGAATCAGGACACATATTCATTCATGCTAGTAATGAATACATATTGTTATTTGAACCGTTACGAGTGACTTCTTTAAGCTATTCTCATAGAGTGTTATATGTATGTGAGTGTCACAGTGTTGTTAAGAGTAGTGGATTAAATTAAATTGTTTATCTGCCTGTTGTTGTGACTTACACTTCACCATACTCATACCCTAGACACATAACGTAGCATCACACTATTCCAGAATAATTCTGACTGAGATATATAGATATGTGGTAGCAAGTAAGGTTATCTATAATACACTACTCTTAATAGATATAGATACCTTCACAGCTGATCTCAGTCAGTACACTAAGTTCCCTATAAGTATTTATAACATCCCACTTCACCACATATATTGGGGGCTCGTCCGGGATTTTGAATCTTTCACTATTAAAAATATTGGGGGGTAATTCACTTCAGGGAATATAAGAATTAAAAGGTATCCTTGGGTGGAATTAAATAAGGTTGAGCTCACGGTGCCTGTGTTGTCCATTAGAGATTGAATTGTTGGTTAGACATTGTATAAATTTACATAATAGACAATGGCGGACCTGGCCAAATTTCGATCTGCTGCGGTTCAGACTGCAAAAGAGTTAGGATTAGATGGGCAAGTTATGGTTGCCTATGTCACGACGGAATGTGACAAATTTATTGAACGCGAAGAAAGAAGGTTTGAAGCCGAAAGAAGGTTAGAGGCTGAAAGGGAAATTAAGAAGTTACAGTTTGAAGCTGAGGCTGAGACTAAGAGGTTACAGATTGAGGCTGAGGCTAAGAAATTGGAGGCAGAAAGAGAAGAGAGGAGATTAGCTGCAGAAGAGAAGAAATTAGCTGCAGAAAGGGAAGAGAAGAAATTAGCTGCAGAAAGGGAAGAGAGGAAATTAGCTGCAGAAAGGGAAGCAGAAGATAAAAGATTACAAAGGGAACATGAGTTACGACTAAGGGAGTTTGAGTTTCAAGGCCATGCTCCTGAAAATGGTGCCAGTCCCTTTGCCTCTGATGCTATGGTTACTCAAGGAGCCTCAATCTCAGCTATGAATTTTCATTTAGATCATTTTGTTGAGAAAGACGATGATATTGAGAGCTATATAAATAGGTATGAGCTATTAGCTACCACGTATGGGTTAGAGAGAGAAAGGTGGAGCTTAAAGTTATCTCAGGGACTTCGTGGGGCAGCTTATGAAGTTTTTGCAAAAATGAGCAGAGGTGATCAGGAAAATTATGACATGTTAAAGCAGGCTCTTTTGTTAAGGTATGAAAAGAATGCAGAGTTTTACAGGAAAAAATTTAGGAATGCTAAACTACTGTCAGGTGAAACCTATCACCAGTTCTCTGCACGCATAGAGACATACTTGGAGAAATGGACTTCTCTGGGGAAAACCCAAGATCTTAAGGAAATGGTCCTTATAGAGCAACTAAGAGAGTCCATGGCTCCAGACCTGAGAAAGTTTCTCATGGAACAAGGTGCAGAGAGGCTGGGTGAGTTGCTAAATGTTGCTGAAAGGTATCAAGCAGCTCAAGCAGAGGTAACAGGTAATAAAAAGAAACAGGTGGATAACTTTAGGGCACCACAGAACTTTAATAAATTTGATCCTAGGGATCAAAATAAAGGTAAGCACCAATTTGATAGGCCACGGTATGACAATAAAAATAAATTCCCACAATTCGATGAAAGGAAATATGATGAAAGAAAATCTTTCAACCAAGGAAAAGGTGGTGTAAGAATTGTCAGATGGACAATCATGACACTGACCGTTGCAGAAGGAAACCTGTGTATATGGCAACCCTTCAGGTCAGGTCGACCTCAAGACAGGAGGAGGATATTATGTTAGATACCACTCCAGAAGAGATGAGGAAGGCACAGGCTGGGGATAAAACACTCAAGCCTTGTTTCAGAAAATTGTCAACTTGTCATACAACTCCAGGCAAGGGAGATTTTTACATGAAAAACAAGTTGATGTATAGGAAGGCCGGAACTAGATCCCATGGTCACGGACAGCTGGTTCTTCCAAAAAGATACAGGACAGAATTAATAAGGAGCTTACATGTGAAACCAGATGGGGACCATGAGAAGATAGGTACCATCATTCAAAAGGTGGCTCACAATTATTATTGGCCCAAAGCAAGATGGGACATTGAGAATTTTGTAGAAAGGTGTAGCATAGCACATGAGGGAACACCCACAAGTGGGAACATGGATCAGGACCTGGACACGCCATGGGGCAAAATCAGGCCTGACAATAAAAGGAAAAATAGATTTGATAAAGTGGACCAAATGGAATGGGAAGCCCCTTTTCACGGACAAGCTTCACTTAACTGTTTTACAATGGCCACTATGCGGAGAGTGCAAAAAGATGTCTTACCCCAGGATAAGCCGACAATCCCTCAATCGGACTTAAACAAACTGGAGGAAGAAGATGTAGAGAGGAAATCTCTCATCAAGAATTTTAAGAGGGGAGACAGCCCCAAGAGAAAAATTGGTAGCGGTCGTTTTGTGAATGATAATTCTGGGAGGAAAAATCATCACTATAAAGCTTCAAGTGGAAGAGACCATACCGGTGCATGGACAAATAGGTCCACACAATTAAAGGTCCATATGTAGCTTTGTTAAGAACGTGGACTGATGAAAAGGCAGAGGAAAACATTACATCTTCATACCAATATGTGAATGAGCTGACCACTCGGTTGAAAACTGGCTGGAAACTTGCCAATGAAAATTTGAAACAAGCCAGGAAGAAACATGCTGCCTATTATAACAGGAAGGCGAAAGACAGAAATTTGGCTGTGGGAGAGAAAGTACTGCTTCTTTTGCCTGGGAGTCAGAATAAGTTACAAATTGGATGGCAGGGTCCATATACAGTTCTAGAGAAGGTGTCTAGAACAAATTATAAGATAGATAAGAAGGGGAAAGAAAAAATCTATCATGTGAATCTCCTGAAGAAATATTTGGAAAGAGAACATCAGGAAGAGACACACTTGTTGACCTTGTCCATCGCCATGGAGATGAAAAAGGAACCACTTTCATCATTTGAATATCCATTACACCCCTGTGAGACAGCAGCACAGGTGAAAATCAGTACACATTTAACGAAAACTCAGAAAGAGAGAGTGCAACAGGTTCTAAAGAATCATGCAGAGGTGTTAACAGACCGACCAGGGCATACAAACCTATTGGAATATGATATGAAACTCATAGACTCCACACCTGTCTGTATGAAACCATATTCGATTCCGTTTGCTAAGGAAAAAGCTTTGAAGGAAGAGATAGACTATCTGTTGAAGGAAGGAATTATTTCGCACAGTGAGTCTTCGTATAGTTCCGGTGTTGTACTTTTAAGGAAGCCCTCTGGAGAACATAGACTCTGTATAGATTACAGGAGACTGAATGCTATTACAGAAGGACAGGTGGATCCATTGCCGGATACAAATCAGCTGTTTGCCAGGCTAAATAAAGCTAAATATTTCTCAAAGTGGATCTGAGTAAAGGATACTATCAGATTCCAGTAAAGCCTGAGGTTAGACCATACCTAGCTTTTAGTACCTCAGAAGGACACTATGAGTTTAATAGATTGCCATTTGGATTGAAGAATGCACCTAGTGTCTTCTCTAGAATGATGAGAAAATTATTGGATCCTCTGAATAATCCCTGTATAACAAATTTTATGGATGATATCCTTATAGCAACAGAAACATTTGAGGAACACATTGACTCTCTGAACATGCTGTTTGATCGACTTAGGGAGGCAAATTTAACAGCCCGACCAACCAAATGTTGCGTTGGATGTAAAGAATTGGAATTTTTGGGACACACAGTTTATCAGGGAAACATGACCCCTGACCCAAAGAATTTAGAGAAACTACAGAAAGCCCCGAGACCACAAACCAAGAAGGACGTGAGATCCTTTGTCTCATTATGTGGTTTCTACCAGAAGTATATCAAAAACTTTAATTCCATATGTGCACCTTTAACGGAATTGACACGTAAAGGACTTCCAGATCGCATTACATGGACACCACAATGTGAAATGACTTACCAAGAATTGAAGGAAAAGCTCACAAGTAAACCCATTTTGAAATTACCTGACTTAAGTCAAGAATTCATAGTAAGGACGGATGCAAGTAATATTGGGTTAGGTGCAACTTTACTACAGAAATCAGATGCATTGGATGGGGAATTAAGCCCAGTGGCATATGCTAGCAGAAAGTTGAATAAAGCTGAAATCAACTACTCAACTAGCGAAAAAGAATGTCTTGCAGTAATATGGGCAATAAAGAAATTCAATATTTATCTATATGGGAAGGCATTTAAGTTGCAAACTGACCACAAACCTTTATCGTTTTTAGCACAGGCTAAGCATGAGAACTCTAGGTTACTCCGATGGTCTTTGCTTCTGGCTCCATATAATTTTAGCATTGAATATATATCTGGAAAAACCAATCTGGGAGCGGATTTTTTAAGCCGCCATCCGTGTGATGAGAATCACCGTAAACCCCAGAAATAATAATAAATTTCTCTATGTGTATATAGAATAAAGGACTGACATATAATGTCTGTTTTAAGAGGGGAGGTGTCATGAAATATTCTAATCCACATATATAAATTATTAGGTAAATATGAAGCCTAACAAATAAAATTAATAAAGAGAAGAGCAATGGTAAAATGACAGTGCTGTCACAAGGAATGTACTCGAAATCCCCTTGTTTTCTGCTTCGTCTGCAAATTGTAACGCTTTCACGTTGATATAAAAGCTTACTGTATTATTACCCGCCTTCTTCAATGAAACGTGTGCTGCATTTCTAAGAAAAACATTGAGACGTACTGCGTAATGACCTAAATTAATCCTAACATTAATTATATTACGTTACCAAAACGAACGAACAGATGGACAAAAGGATAGCGAGAGGGGAGGGCTGAAAATCAGGAACGCATGCAACACGCGACGCGCGATATACAAATGCTGGCATCTCGCGTGTAAGTCTACAAGCACTAACTTTTTCAGACGGACAGTGATAAAATACACTACCCTTTCCCAGAGTTAGGTTTATAAATCATAACAGACTCTTATTAGAAAAGATAACATTAGATGGGTTTACGGTTGAAAACATAACAGTACCCAGACAGCACATCTTCCAAACAGGAGGTAGTAGAAAATACATATTTTGAACGCAGCCACGTAGCTCTTTTAAAGTGGGAAAATTGGGTTCCTTAGGGCTTGCTGACAAATAATATGTAAAACGTTACGCCAATAGTCCAGGAATTAATAAATTATACCCAAAATAAAATAGTGAGGCTGCCTGACAGCATGAAATCATTTCTGCTCATAAAATTTTTTTATAACGTGTTTGAAAAAAAAACCTTACGTTACATAAATAGCCTACCATGTAAACTCCAAATTGATTGGAGCGCAACAAATGAAAGCCTAACCACGATTGGTCGGGCTATAAATACTATCTTGGTTGTTAGGGGAGACGGGAAAAGATAACATTTTTTCAAACACTTGTCGAAACGGGGCTCATTGGTCAGACTCGCTGATATACACACTTGGGAGCGTTAGTTCGGAACCACTTGTTTAAATACACTTGATAAAGCATCAGTGCGTTGAAGCCAGCATATATTTGGCTCAATAAAAGCCTGGAACATAGGCAGATGGAAGTTTGTGCCAGTTTGTGCCAAAATTCATTGCTAATCAACGTATCTGTGTTATTCGTATGAATTGTGGGACAGTGGTCTTGATGGTAGTGAGCAGCACCTAGTCAGAGATTTGCTGAATCCAGAGTCGGACAGCATACTCCTTGGTCTTTTAGCTATCAGTGAGGTGTCTCCAGAGCCCAGAGGAGAATTCGAGCAGAGGAGTCCTTTCCTGCCGCCATCACTCAAGATAAGCAGAGTTGGCCAGCTGAGCTCAACATTATGCCCCCTCATCTTGAAATAACTTTATAAAAATACTATTCAGAGGGGAATTTACTTGTCTTAAAATCAGGAACTGTGAACATCTCCAATAATAGTCCCTAAAGACAAACTATTGAAGTCATGATGACAAATACCAACAGAGCTTGAACAAAATAAAACCAGTATTACCTCATTTTACTACTACACAACTGACACACATAGAACATTTGTAATAATATATGTCACTACAATATTCATATTAAATACATTCTGTACATAACTTGTAATTTAAATTGATTGTGATTCCTGGTTCCCTTGTAGTTGAATCAGGACACATATTCATTCATGCTAGTAATGAATACATATTGTTATTTGAACCGTTACGAGTGACTTCTTTAAGCTATTCTCATAGAGTGTTATATGTATGTGAGTGTCACAGTGTTGTTAAGAGTAGTGGATTAAATTAAATTGTTTATCTGTCTGTTGTTGTGACTTACACTTCACCATACTCATACCCTAGACACATAACGTAGCATCACACTATTCCAGAATAATTCTGACTGAGATATATAGATATGTGGTAGCAAGTAAGGTTATCTATAATACACTACTCTTAATAGATATAGATACCTTCACAGCTGATCTCAGTCAGTACACTAAGTTCCCTATAAGTATTTATAACATCCCACTTCACCACACCCCCCCCCCCTTTCCTTTTTTTGGTTTGTTACTAGTTCTTCATTTTATTTTTCCTAAATATGAATCTAGTTCCTCTGCTGTAAAGCAGCTAGCTCCTTTGCCTGCCACATCGGAGATATGAGTTCTGTGCTTTGACGAACAGTCATGTACGACAGACCGTATGTCGGCAATGTAAACCTATATAGTCAAATAAAACTGAGTATAACTCACCCTAAGTTAACGAGAAACAACAGAAGTCATTCTTCTTTGTTCCCCTGTAACACTGTCTGTTAACATCCTGTTAACATTAAGTCGTTCTTCTTTCTTTCCCTGTTAACCTCATACTTAGCCTTGTCAGAAAAATTGTAACTTCTCTTATCTTTTGTGTTCACGCGTTTTTAATATTTAGGTAACCTCTTGTTTTCGCTCTACACAGCAGAATAGATGAGATACAAAACCTTACACACAAGTCTGGTTCTTTTTCCGAGACCATTACTAGGATTCAAAATATCCTTCCGGACTTACAAAGCTTGTGACTGACAAAGATGTGAATGTGTGTTTTGTTTTTTATATTCAATGTGACAACAGTAAGACAGCCAGGCATCGTAAGAGGTGACTAATATGAGGTTGTGCACTGGGCTGCCAGCTTCATCGTGTAAAACAACTTGCTACATACACTAACCCTGCAAGAGCACACCAATGCTCTGTTTTAGGCTTCCTGTGGCCCAACTTTAGTGGTGTCTCCATGTTCCCTTAACTCTTAAAGGACGTACTTGTGATCCATTGTTTGGCTCAAAACATTTGCTGTCGCTTCGAGTTTTCATGTAGTTAATGGTAAGTTTCTTCCAAGTTCTTTAAAAGTATAGTAATGTTATACTTAGTTATAAAGGAAATTGAAGGAGAATTAATCAAATGTAAAACTGAGACAACACAAAACAAAAACTTAGTTCACATATACCGACTTCCCGTCATGAACGCATAGGAAAATCGACCCCGAATGCTGGCCTCTAATCCTTTAAGAGTTAATAGCAAAAAGTCATATGATAGTGAAGATGAAAATGATTAACAGCCTGAAAAGTCTTCAGGTATCCCAAGCAGGGTTTCTGTTGTTTATCGTGACGTCTCATGGAAAACCACATTTACGTTTGTCACGATGTTATATTTAAGACTGAAACTCTAGCAATTTGTGTGGGTTTACCGACAGAGCTGGCCGGCTTGCTGAAATGTTCTTGATTTTAAAAAAAAAAAAAAAACAGTAGAAAAAAGGGGACCTAAACTGGCATTAAAACAACATATCCCCCTCTCCTTTCTCTTCATCTCTGTTAATCTGTATAAACTCTAATTTCCTTTCGTTACATTCTTCTTAATCTTCTCTCTCATTTTTCCCCATTTTACTTCTGATAAATCGCACACTCCTTGTTTATTTCCGCTTAATATCCATTTGCGGTTTCGCGTAATTTATTGTTCACTTAATCAAACTTGTATTTTATTTGTTCTTTCTTTTTTTTTTTTTGTCTTTTTCTTGTCGTTCTCTTCTTTTTAATTGAATCGCGCCTCTATTTTTATTTTTCCCCGCGCAGTTATATTACTAAATCCTCAGGGTTAGAAAGGTAGAGGAAGACCAAAGAACACATCGAAAAGATAACTGGAGGAGACAGACATGAAAAAGATAACTGGAGGAGGCAGACATGAAAAAGATAACTGGAGGAGACAGACATGAAAAAGATAACTGGGGGAGACAGGCATGAAAAAGATAACTGGAGACAGACATAAAAAAGATAACTGGAGACAGACATGAAAAAGATAACTGGAGACAGACATGAAAAAGATAACTGGAGACAGACATGAAAAAGATAACTGGAGACAGACATGAAAAAGATAACTGGAGACAGACATGAAAAAGACACGGAAAGACCTTGAACTGACAGGACAGGACGACTTGGCATAAGTTTGTTGAAGGCCTATGCTCCTTTGCAATCATAAAAAGCCTATATGCCAACTTTACGTGTAGCGTCGGGCAGAGCAACCTAACCTTTGAGGTGAAGACAGGAGTACGACAGGGATGCCCCTTGTCAACCACTCTATTTTTAATAGTCATAGACTAGGTGATGCGCCAGACAACAGAGGGCAGTCCAAGAGGAATAAGATGGACTACATTTTCTACATTGGAAGATCTGGAGTATGCAGATGACACTGCACTACTAGCACATTCACATCAACACATCCCGGAAAAAAACGGATAGACTTAATAAGTATAGCCAGCAGGTGGGCTTGAACATCAATCTAAAGAAGTCAGAGGTCATGACGCTCAATGTGAGCAACCCTGAGCCCATATCAGTAAGGAATCAGCAACTGGAACAGACAGACACCTTCGCATACCTAGGATGCATAGTAACACCAGACGGCGGAGAAAGCAAAGACATCTACAACAGAATGAACAAAGCAAGAACAGCCTTTTTTAGTCTAAACAACATCTGAAAGTCCTCTCAGTTTAGCATAAGCACTAAATTAAGATTATATCAGAGCTGTGTGCTTTCTGTGCTTCTCTGTGGTGCAGAATGCTGGAGAGTTACAGAGAGGAAATGTCGAAATTGTCCTCTTTTCACACAACATGCCTAATAAAAATTCACCGAATCTTTTGGCCGAATACCATCACCAACCAAGATCTGCTTACTCGGAGCAAGCAAGAGGACATGCACACCATCATAGCTGGCAGACGCTGGAGTTGGGTTGGCCATGTCCTCAAAAGAGACCCCGATGCCATCACAAGAACAGCTATGCTATGGACCCCTGAAGGAAAACGAAAGAGAGGCCGACCAAAAACAACTTGGCGGAGGACTGTGGAGGCTGATATGCAAAGAATGAACCAGAGTTGGGGCACTGTACGAAGGATGGCCACCGACCGAGCAAAGTGGAATCAATTTGTTGTTGCCCTACAAGACGCCACCAGGCGTAATGGCCACTGACTGCTTTGACGGTCGGCGGCTAAGGATCAAAGAAGAAGCAGAAGATGCTCCTTTGGGAGTTGAAAGGTGACATACTACCTGTATTTCCAGTAATGTTATTTTGTCTTTCTATCTTGCGCTATGACTTAAAGGTAAACGAAGTCCCACTGCCGTAGGGGAGTGAAGTGTTAAAGACATCACTATACTAGATCCAGCTTTTTTAGGTGGGCGACGTTCCCTTCCTCTTCATATCTTCCCCCTTGAGTTTGTTGTTGTTACGTATTTTTGTGTGTGCGCACGAGTGTCTGAAGGTTCACTGCTAACTTTTGAGTCTACGCAACACCTACCACTGGTTAAGCTGTTAATATACTACCCTACAAGCAATCTCACGCATATTACGGTGGTATTTAGAAGAAATACCCAGAAATTTCTCGCTATCTCTTGTCTTGCACAAATTACGGTGGTAATTAGAAGAAATACTAAAATAAATCCCTGACTATCTCGTTACACTGATTTCGGTGGTAATTACAAGAAATACTAAAATAGATTCCTGACTATCTCTCGTTACACAGGTAATTAGAAGAAATACTAAAGTAAATCCCTGACTATCTCTAGTTACATTGATTACGGTG
Source organism: Oreohelix idahoensis (assembly GCA_024509875.1). NCBI lineage: Eukaryota > Metazoa > Mollusca > Gastropoda > Stylommatophora > Oreohelicidae > Oreohelix > Oreohelix idahoensis. The sequence continues at coordinate 1,226,829 of JAMPIV010004778.1, read as the reverse complement.
GTAATTACAAGAAATACTAAAATAGATCCCTGACTATCTCTCGTTACACAGGTAATTAGAAGAAATACTAAAATAAATCCCTGACTATCTCTCGTTACACTGATAACGGTGGTAATTACAACAAATACTAAAATAGATCCCTGACTATCTCTCGTTACACAGGTAATTAGAAGAAATACTAAAATAAATCCCTGACTATCTCTCGTTACATTGATTACGGTGGTAATTACAAGAAATACTAAAATAAATAATTAGAAGACACGCTAAGAAACCCCTCGCTATCTTCGCCTGCACGAGACACACATGCACACACACACACATGTATATATATATATATATATATATATATATATATATATATATATGTATATATATGTATATATATATATATGTATATATATATATATATATATATATATATATACACATACACACATACACACACATACATACATACGATCATTTGTACCTTAGCGTCCGCTTGTCCGAGTGGTTACAGCGCTTGCCTCTCGCGACAAAGTTACAAAGTCCCGGGTTTGAAATCTAGTAGCGCCATTCTACGGTCTGCCCAGATGTAAATGGGTATCTGGCTCTGCTCTTGAGTTCGGGACGGCAAAGGCAGACAGGTCACCCCCACCTCATAAAGCTGGACATAACAGTTACATATCGAATACTTCACTCCTCTACGGCAGTATCTGATATTGTACTATCTTCACCTTTGACATTGACATACGTACATAGTACATTCATAAATATAAGGGCACGGACCCATAACAAGTCTGTCAAATCTACATATGAAAGGTAAGGTACTTGAAGCTCCATTCCAGAAACAGCCTCTTGAGGTGAAGTATTCACACTACTAAGTCCACCTTTTTTTTACGATGTGGGGTGATCAGTGCCCTTCCTCGCCGCCTTTGCCTTCCCTAACTCAAGAGCAAAGTCATGACCTATATTCTACAGCATCAAGTTAACAACAACAAAAAGGTCTACTTATTTAGCACTACATCTCCCACTCCTCCTCACTCAGGACCTAAGTACAGAATCTAAGGAACGCTAACTATAAACTATTGATTGCTACTGACGATGGCCCATGGGAACTTTCAATCTGCCTCCAGATGAAATGTGATCCTTCTAATTTATCTCCCAGGCTTACAAACTTCCCTTCAAATAAATTGTGGGAGGGGGACTGTTTCAGAGCCAGGAGAAAAGAAGATTACAGAAGAGAGACAAGACGAAGCAAAGTGAAAGTAGGAATAGCCGGTAAACAAATCAGGCTGATTAAAAAGCCGGAAGTCTTTTTTTTTTTAACGAAGTTTTTTTCAGCCTGTTAATGGGAGATTCCCCCCCCCCCCCCCCCACACGATACATACCATCTTTAAGGTATCCCACCCTATATAACACAGTGACAGCTTTTCCAGGTTGTCAGAATACATATGCGATCTATTAAACACTCGATTTCATTTTTCACTGTACCAATTTTGGTGCACACAAAAACAAAACCAAAAACCCCAGAAACTTTCATACCTTCAACCAGCGTTTTCCCAACTTTGTGCTTTGGAGAGTTTGGAGAATAGCAGCCACAGCACATATAACATAAAGGTAAAAGTTTGTCCCATAGTAAATATAGCTGTAGGGAGTGAAGTGTTAGAGACATCATTATACTAGGACCAGCTTGATGAGGTGGGGGTGACTAGTTCCCGTCCTCGCTGTTTTTGCCTTCTCTAACTCAACAGCAGAGTCAGGTTTTACATTTTTTTTTTTGTGCAGACTGACGCGTGACGCGACCTGGTTTCCAAACGGTAGAAACACAGCTCTAAACAACATTGGCACTCAATGGTCATTAACAAAGCATGTCCCGTTGATTTTTTTTTTTGGGTGGGGGGGGGGGGGGGGGGGGGGGGGGGGGTGTGGGGGGGGGGGGGGGGGGAGAAACTTCAGCAACATTTCTTTTGCTGTGCAATCTGTGAGTAAAGTTTATAAACACTCTCTTGTGGCATTATATGTTATGTTACTACTTTAACTGTTCAGTTTTTTTGGGTTACAGTTCATATTCAAAACAACAACTACGACAACATATGTACAATTCCGACAGTCTAGTACAATCCAGCAATCACATCAATCGTCATCATAATTTTCTGTTTCGGACCCTAAGGAGTATGGGGCCGCTGCTAAAGCTCCCTTGCAGGAAGCCTGCACTCACAGCATTTACACGCTCTTGCAGAAGTGATTTATGTAGCAATGTGTTTCACATGTTGAGGTTGCCAACCTCATATTAATCACCTTGTACGACACGCCTGAGGGAGCAGTAGCTATTATCCTTGTCCCACAGCAGACGTCCGGAAACTTCATCAATACAAACATTTATTACCGGGTTTAGCTTCCACGTAAACTCTGCCTACGATGAGAGTAAGTAAGATGACTGATGTGTACTGACAAACAAACGCACGCAGCACACAGAATCAGCACGTTTTAATGCCAGTTGTTCACCAATACCCCAGCTCGCTTCTTGTAAACATCCTGATAGGCGGACTTGCCACTGACACTAGAAGATGTATTTTTAAAAGGCTTCCCGCAACGCATGCTCACATGTTATGATATATAGCTGTATATTAATTTTGCTACTGTTTGCTGTGCTGATTCATTTTTAACGGTATCGTCCTGGTAATTCAGCAGCCTTGTCGGGTGTTGATTTTTGATTGTTTGTTTTTTCGCCTCCGTCTTGAATGTGAGCTATATTGGGCGATGGTTTTTGTATGTTCCCCCCTCCCCCATGAAAGTGAGCTATATAGGGCGATGGTTTTTAATTGTCCACCCCCCCCCCCCCCATGAAAGTGAGCAATATAGGGCGGTGGTTTTTGTTTGTTCCCCACCCTCAATTTGAAAGTGAGCAATATATAGCGATGGTTTTTGTTTGTTCCCCCCCCCCCCCCCATCTTGAAAGTGTGCGGTGGATTTTCCAGTTACTTATTTTACTTCTTCAGTCGCCTCTTGCCGTGAAGCGTCGTGGGTAGATGATGTTTACGTTCTTGAGCCAAGTGTGTCGCCTTGGCTGCTGTGAGCCCGTGATGTTGTAGGATGTCTGTGATGTTGTAGGATATCTGCGATGTTGTAGGATATCTGTGATGTTGTAGGATGTCTGCGATGTTGTAGGATATCTGTGATGTTGTAGGATATCTGCGATGTTGTCTATCCATCTGGCCTCTTGGTCTTCCCCGTGCCTCGAAACCAGACATTCTACTGTTGTTAGCGCGTAGCGATAGTTTACTGGGCTCCATTCTCACGAGATGGCACAGTATACCGCCTCCCTTCCCCCTTCCAGCTTGAAACCAGACGCGAGGATCCTTTAAATACACGCCAAGCCATGATACATTAACCAGGAAAGAAACTGGAGCTCATGACTCCATCTCAACAAGTTTCGGAAAAGCCACAGTGGCAGAAAAGCCACAGGAAAATTCTAGATCTGCAGTGTGTAGATAATCCCAAAGACTTTTCAATATGCCACTGGCTGCGAAAGAGTGAGAAGCTTAGCAGCCCTAGTTAACAACAACCATACTTTCGAAAAGTGCCCTGAAACACTAAGAATTACGAAAGAAACTTTAAACGCTAATTCAATCATGTAAATGGGTTAAACTCTACATTCTCTTGATACGAGCTGAAAAGATAATAGGCGACACCCTGGTACCGAAAGCAATAATGTGATAACCGTATCTAAATGAAGTAATATACAGCACTGCTGCCTAAACTATCTGACGTGGCAGCCCGGACGTGACTGGTTCCATTATTTTTTGTTCCATATTATGTTTGTAATCGCTAATGTTTGTATATTGTATCTTTCGTTACTAACAAATCACTGCGGACTGTCAACCAATTATTCGCAGACCGGTTCCGGTATGCGAACCACCACATTGGGTAGCACTGGTTAAGACAACATCCTTGAACAGGGCTTCTAAACTTTTGGTCCTTGGACCCCCTGGAAGTCCGTGGATGGATTCTAGGGGGTCCATGTAGGGCCTACACAATATAAAATTTTAAAAAGTAAAATGTATAACTATGCGTTTACGAGCACTTTTAAATATATATATATAATAGAGGGTCCATGACTTTTGCCGGACAATCAAAGGGGTCTATGCCTTTTGCTGGACAATCGAAGGTGTCTATGACTTTTGCCGGACAATCAAAGGTGTCTATGCCTTTTGCTGGACAATCGAAGGTGTCTATGACTTTTGCCGAACAATCAAAGGTGTCTATGACTTTTGACGGACAATAAAAGGGGTCCATGGCACACAAAAATAAGGTTACGAAACCCTGTTATAGACATTTCTGTTGGCGGACATGCCCAGGAAACAATGGTCGTAACCATACTGACTACATGATGGTACACTAGAGACTTATAAACGGGGTTGGTATTGTGAAACCAAGGTAGCAGTAGTGTGCTACAGGACCTTATCCCGGTAATAGGAAAACTTGGTTTTAACCAACAACAAAAAACTGAACAAAAAGTGAAGAGAGCTTCCAAATATATCATGCTAGACTTAGAATCAGGTATGCTGTTGTTGTTCCGATCACCAGGGATTCGAGTTATTCATTCTTTTACCTTTAGAATTAGGTATTGGCAGTCCCATCGCATATACTGTCACAATAAAGTGAAATGTTTGATGTTTCTCTACACTAGGTCCAGCTTTAAGACGCAGGGTGCGGGATGACCGTTTCCCTTCCTCACTGCCTTAGCCTTGCCTACCTCAGAGCCAGGTTATCTATTTACAACTGTTTAGAGTGGATCGTGATGATACCGGTTTTCGATCCCGGAAACCGGTAACTTATTCACCTAGAAGCAAGCGATTTAACTACTTAGCCAATCAGACGCTCAGACTTAGAACTACTTAAACCAGGGTTTCTAAACCTGTGGCCCACAGGCACCTTCGGGGTCCACGAACGGAGTCTTGAGGGTTCGTGTACATAACCTAAACACATGAATTTTACTTACACATAAAGATTTACTCTGAAAATTATCAAAGATTTTTGCATGGAAAACCTGAATTTTTTTTTTTACACATTGTTATTGTTATTTCAGTATGGCTATGTAAGCTTAACGATTTATATATTATCTGTATGCAAAGATGTCTATGTAATTTAATTTTTCTAATAATGGGTTTCGTAGCCTTCATAAAAATAAGTAACTTGAAGCTAGAACAGACAGACACATTGACATACCTTGTATGCATAGTAACATCAGACGGCGGAAGAAGCAAAGACATCAACAACAGAATGAATAAAGCGAAAACAGCCTTTGATAGTTTAAAAAACATCTGGAAGTATTCCCAGTACAGCACAAACGCCAAATTAAGATTACATGAGAGCTGTGTACTTTCTGTGCTTCTCTATGGTGTGGAATGCTGGAGAGTATCAGAAGGAAATGTCGAAATTGTCCTCTTTCCACACAATCTGCCTAAGGAAAATTCTCTGAATTTTTTAGCCGAATACCATCACCAACCAAAAATAGCTTACTCGGAGCAACCAAGGGGACATCATTATAGCACACCATTATAGCTGGCAGACGCTGGAGTTGGGTTTGGCACGTCTTCAGAAGAAACTCCGATGTCATCACAAGAACAGCTATGCTATGGACCACTGAAGGAAAGCGAGAGGCCGACCAAAAACAACTTCGCGGAGAATAGTGGAGGCCGAGATGCAAAGAATGAACCAGAGCTGGGGCACTGCACGAAGGATGGCCGCCGACCGAACAAAGTGGAAGCAGTGTGTAGTTGCTCTACAAGACGCCACCAGGCGTGATGGTCGCTGACTGCTTTGACAACCGGTGGCTTAGGAGCAAAGAAGAAGTAGTAGCCTTCACCGAACAATCGAATAGGTCCGTAGCCTTTACTGGACAATCTAAGGGGTCTGTAGTCTTTACTGGACAATCATAGAGGATGTGTTGATTTTCCCATGTTTGACACAATGCACTTTTTGTCGCTTTGAGTTTTCATATAGTGTTAAATGGTCGGTTTATCTCAGGTATTTCAAAAGTAAGGCTATGTAATACATAGTTGTAAGTGAAACTGAATCAGGATTAATAAAATATAAAATTGGGGCCGCACAAAAGAAGAAAAAACTTACACAAAAAATAAAACTTAGTTTAGTAAACTGGCTCAGAAAACTGACCTCCCATCACGAGAGCCTGCGAAAATCGGCCCTGAATTCTGGCCTCTCGTCCTGTAAGAGGTAAGAACCTCTGGCTTAATGAAATTAGGACATACTTCAAATATACGTACTACGAACAGAACACAAGCAACGCTACAGAACAAATATACAGTGAGTCGACGAACAACAGGAAATGCTAGAACTTCCCATAAAACTGCACTAGTTAAGATAAAAACATAACGGGAGCTACAGAAATCATTTAACACGAGTTGCCACGATCAGTCATTTCTTTGTGCTATTTCTGGAAATGTGATAGAAGAAGTCAGAGGTGCTGATAAACCTGGGAAGACTAAGTGTTGAAACTCGGTCGGGTTAACATATCAATAAATAATGGAGGACGCCTGAGGTGTGTGAGTCAAGTAAAGGTAAATGTAGTCACATAGCAGACACTGCCTTAGGGGAGTGAAGTGTTAGAGACCTCACTATACTAGGTCCAGCATCGAGAAGTGGGGTGGCCAGTTCCCTTCCTCGCTGCCTTTTTCTTTCCCTAACTGAAGAGAAAAGTGAGGCACCAATTTACAGTTGGGTAGACTGGAGCGTTTCTATACCGTGAATCGAACCCGGCACATTTGCCGTGAGAGGCCATGGTTCTAACCACTCTGTCAATCGGACGCCCTAAAAGTAAATAAGTAAATGCATGTAAACATCAGGCCCTCGCAAGACAGTAGGCCTAAATAAATAATACGAATAAAGGAATGTTTCAGACTCTCGTGAGAAATGAAAAAGTAGTAAACTAGACAACAGAAAAAAAAAACACTAGTGCTAGGCTTACCGGAGGCTCGAACCCAGGACCATCAGAACGACAACACCGCCTGGCTACGGGAGTGAATCGTGACTGTCCACCCTGCCAGCACTAGACAACAGAGAAAAATACACGTGACAGGCCCACCGGGAATCGAACCACGGACAATCCAAGTGGCGCCCTTTCCTGGTTGCGAAAGTAAATCGTGATAGGATTTGCACCCCTGCTATTCCGTCGGTGAAAAATCCAAACACTGCCTGCGGATGATTTATTCCTCTTTCACTTTTCACCCTGGCGCGTCACGTGTGGGGGGGGGGGGAGAACAGGCGAGGAGACGACGACAAACACGCCGGGCGTTAAGCGATTGACACAGTGGCAGGAATAAACAAAAGGAGGCGATTCATCGCTACTAAACTAATAGCTGAGAACGAACCGTCCAGATCTGGCAATTTCCTGCACATTGTTCAAGGCGTTACATCTACGACTCAACGCCATTGTCACTACGCAAAAACAGCCCACAGTGCGACCGAAACCTGGGGAATGATTGGCTTTCTGTTGTGTATGTGGTTTCATCGAAATGTAAATCTGAATTTTTGCTAGTGGTTAACTGTGAGAATGGACGCGACCACCGACTGCAGTATTGCAGGCTCGGTTTATTCTGCCAACCTCAAGATGCACTTATTCAAATTTTTTTTCCAGATTATACAGCAGTGGCGGGTCCACATTTTGGGGTCTCTGAAGCTTGAACTCTTGGAGGGGGGCCCTTTAAAAAAAAAAAAAAAAAGTGTTCGGGGATGGGAAAGAAACGTACTACAGAGATAACTTGACTTGCAATCCATGAAGCTCAATCTTCATTAGCTTCATAGTAGATCCGCCGGCTGTTTCCTACAGTAACAGTATTATGTTGAGCGGCGTATTCAAGTTTCACGTCCGTTAGTCACAGAACTACTCTTTCCTACCACGTTTAGAACCAATTCTAAAATGAACATACAAGAGAGATACATGACTATCGTTAGAAAGCAAGATGTGCAGTATGTGTGTTAAATGAGTATCGATTGGCACGGAGGCTAGAGCGATTGCCTCTGAAGGTAACGTTACCGGGTCCGAAAACTGTCAGTTTCACGATCCGGCCTGTTCTCAGTAATACAACGTCTTTCATTGGTTAACATATGTGAATTGTGTGTGTGTGCATATATATATATATATATATATATATATATATATATATATATATATATATATATATATATATATATATATATATATATATATATATATATATAGTAAAGTAAACATAGTAAAGTCATGCTCCAGTCTACCCGGTAGTAAATGGGTACCTGAATGCTCGTGAGTTAGGAAAGGCAAAGGCAGCGAGAAAGTGAACCGGTCACCCCATCTAACAAAACTGAGGCCTAGTGTAGCGAGTCTGCATTACTTCACTCCCCTACGGCTGTATCTGATAATAGAAATTATATGCGTTGCTAATTTGTTTCACTTCGGTGTTGCTTAAACATATGCAGCATGGATTATGCTATAAGAATAAAGATTGTACTACAACAAAGGAACCAGAGTCCAGATCTTAGCAATATCCAGTGTGTGTGCGTGTCTGTCTAGCAGGTCGATACTTTAGACCAGGCCTGGGCAGACTTTAATATGCCAGATCTATTTCTACTTTTTCAATGAGGCTGCAGTCAATCAAATACAGGTTTTCATAGTAGCTGCGTGTACAGTTTTTCTAATGTGAATAGTAAAGTTGTGACAAAACGTCTGAACATGCTCTTTTGTGTGATCTCTCACATCTTCAGCCCTCCGGCAGTATTCTTTCTTTTTCTTCATTTTTCTCACATCGCTTTTATTTGGCATAAATCATGCCTTTTCATTCGTTATTTTCACTATTTTGCTCTATGCTGGACATAGCATGGTGAAGTCTCTAACACGCCACTCCCCTATGGCAGTATTTGCCAAGGGAGTAATGCGTATCTTATTGTTTCACACTCCACTCCCAGACTGTTGTTATGATTCGCCAGGTTTGGTGACCCGGCCAGCGATATTTTATCGCCTAATCTGTCTGACCACATGTGGAAATGGGGCGGTCAAATATTTGACCCCATTGGAAAGCTGTTGATCATGTTGACACAAGCCGGTGTGTGATACGACGAAAGAAATCAGTATGGTTTGACCAGATATCTGTCTGGCGGAGGCACGCAGATAAAGGTGATAAACAGAGGTGCGCCAGACGTTTTAGGTAACGATATGACATCACTGTTGTAAGAGGCCACGCGTGAATATTAAATTTAATATTTTCAAATACGCGTGGGATAAGTAATGACATACTTCCCCACCCAAACAGTGCTAGATAGATTGGATTGCATCGCCATAATCTACTATGATTTGATTGGAACTTTCGGCGGAAACACAGCTCTGATTTGAAACTAAGGATTGAGATATAATCTAACAAACTCAGAGTCACAGCACACAGACAGACTGCATCGCAGCGTCAAGTAAACACCTCCTACAAGCCAGAGGAAAGAGGATAGGACTTATCATTCCACAACTATACGTACTAGATCGATTATTGGGCAATTTAGGTAGTACAAGTAAACCCGCAATTTTAATACAAGACTGCAAACTTGGGGATCACAAGGAGTCATAAGAGGAATTATAGATTTCCAGACCAAGTGTTTCTCCCGTCATAAGAGGAATTTCTCAGACTTAAGTGATTCGAACAGCATCTAAATACAGGGCTGTGGGTCCATTCTAATCTGCGCCAGGAGAAGGGTGTATTCCCAAAATTTTGGGGTAAGTGTAAACAATTTATTTACTAATGTAAATATTACAGGTTTCTTGCTAAGTGGTTATATACAAGGTATATGAGGCTGGCAATCTCAACATATGAAAATAGTATATGCATGAACCACTACTGCAAGAGATGGTGATTGTTTCTGACCAGTCGTGCGGGGAACCCGACAGAAGAGCGACCACAGACCCCGATGGGAGTAGCGACGAGTAATGAGTAATAATTACATCACATGTGCCTTAAGTGTATAGAATCATTTTGTGAGATTTACATACCTTTTTAATTCAGACAAATCATTATTCATGCACTCCAGACGACACAATTTCCTGGTTAATACCCAGAAGGATATTGGTGAATTTTCATCATATTTCCTGAGTATCATTGTGTGCTGGGGAATTTAATTCTTCTGAGAGGTTAACATCCATGGATGGAGCGCATGAAAATGGGCCTGTTAGTTTGCGGAGAACAAATGTACTGAGGCATTTGTTTCTTTCTAATTTGTCACAGTTCGTGGCTACAAGACATCAGACTTAAGTACTGAAGTTCCTACGCCACTAGTGTGAGAGAAGAGTATCACCACCAACCGCCTACAGTGGACGAATTATGTGGAGAAGTGTACTCATCACCAAAAAGAGGTGATGAAAACCACAGATGCAGGACTCATCTGGAGCTAAGTTTCATATAACAGGCTACAGCAAAAATACGGACATTATTATTATTATTAACGCCCTACCAAAACCTCAATGAGGACAAATTTAATATAACTTTCACCCCATTTAATCCTTATTTTAACTTGTTGAACTACTTGACTATTAAATTTGTTGTATGTTATTTTACACTAAACAATAATAGTTGATTCAGTTTATGTGTACGAAAGCAAACGTATGAGCCAGTTCTTGATAAATACATATATATATAAATATAGAGCCATTACTTATAAGAGGGCATTCGTTGGATTACAAAGACTGGGGGCTTGACGGGCCAGAATCGTTGCATAACCCCTTCACAAAAGGCGACGGACCAGATAATAAGTTAACAAATTTGGTCAGCCCTTAAGCAGCGTTTGTTCTTGACTTCTGGGAATTTCTTGTGAAGGCTCCCCTAAGGTAGAAACGACATTCATCTTCTATCTATATCTTTGCCAAGAGTAATCTTGCGAGCAGATAGATACTGTGACGTGAGGTTTTTAATTGGCTCTAGGATCAGTATAGTACTGACAATTACAGAAATAGAATTTCTGCAGAAAATGGTGAAGTCCCAGTGTCTGAGAGAACTACTGGTATCACAAATTAGTTACGGCATTGAATGATCTGATCTCGAAACTTTAGTGGAGAGGAGACAGACATAAATTGCCACCCCCGCTGTGTAACTAACTGTGATATTACAAAAAACAAGGAAACAGATTTTACTTAACAATTATAAAAAATTGACAAGTCGTTCAAATACAATTTCCCTATTATTTATTTAGTATATACACTATCTACTCTTGTGCTGAAAGATGGATGTTGGAAGATGGAAGGTAATGGATTTGTAAGTTTACAAATGATTTACAAATATATATATATATATATATATATATATATATATATATATATATATATATATATATATATATATATATATATAATATACATATATATACATATATATACATATATATACATATATAATATATATATATATATATATATATATATATATATATATATATATATATATATATATATATATATATATATATATATATATATATATATATATATATATATATATAGCAACAAGTTTTCCAATTATAGGAAACAAATTTTTATCAGCTGTGCTGTTACTCAATTATAGTAAATGTATCAGCTGTGCTGTTAATTACGTATAATTTATCCACTATGATCTTATTATTGTCTCTTGCTACGCTAAATCTCTTTTTCGTCACTGACAGTTAATTGCTCACAATTGCCGACGGAAATGGTACTACTGTGTACTCATCTCTCAAAACGTTCTGTTCTCCTTAGTTTGGTTCACACAACACCTGCTGAGGATCGTTACTTTAGCCCACCCAAGACTGAGGGGGACTAAAGATGTAGCTTCTGTGCAATCTCTATGCTCCTGCGAAGTTCCAGGCAGCTGGATTGACTCGAACATACGACCTCAGGTTTGATGACACGAATAAAACCCTCCAAGATTTAAACAGGCCAGTGACTCGACTAATGAAGCCGTCTGCCAGGTCAATGCACGCAGGTAAGCAATAAATCAAGGTTGACAGCTCCTCTTCTTCAGTCGGTCGTCTCTCTGGCTTCGTGTCGGTGTTGTGTGATTATGCATAAAATTCGCCCGTATATATAGGTAGATGTGGGAACTTTTACTGCTTAAGGAAAACTTGCTGATTGGCTGTATGCGGTTTCGTACCATGCACCGTACCGTCCTTGACCGAAATGAGTCCCAGGAAAAACAGGGCTTATGGCTAATTTTATTCTGTTTTTTTCCGCCATATTGGGTGACAAGATGGCCGCCACAACAATTCTTCTTCTTCTTCTTGCGATCGCATCTTTGATGATTACACCGTCAGACGAGTTCTCATGATGAATTCGACTGTTGTTTGAAGTTCCTCTTTAACTCCATATAGCTTTGAGTTTAGTGTTGAGTCATTCGGCCAGTATATCTTTCTTAACTGGTCATACAGAGGACAGTCCTGTAGAACATGCTCAGCAGTTTGTTCGTTTAATCCACATGTGCACAGTGGTGAAGCAGACAATCGTAGCTTGTGCATGTGTTTATTGAGTTTGTTATGCCCTGTCCTGAGTCGAAAAATAGTTATCTGTCCCTGCCGGTCGAGAGTGTGATAGTCGTCTTTGGGTTGGTTCTGTTCTCTTCTGATAGTCTGGATAGCTCTCTTTTTCTCAAAGTATGTGACTTCATTATCTTCTTGTTCACATTCTCCTCCCTTTTTTGCAAGTTTATCTGCCTTTTCATTTCCGGGTACACCACAATGAGATGGTACCCACTGAAGTATGGTTCTCTTTTTGGCAGCTACCTTGTTTAGTTCATTTCTCAGATGCGGGAGTTTACCACCCTTGAGAGCTTGCAGGACAGACAGTGCATCTGTGAGGATGACTACCTGGTGGCAGTCAGAGTTGGTGTTATAAATCATATTTGCAGCTTGCTCTAGAGCTTGAACCTCAGCTGTATAGTTGGAACAGAATTTACCAGTGGGAATGTGCCTAGTCTCATAGTGGTTGTCAGGATATGAGATAAAGATACCGGCACCTCCATTCCTAACAGCATTAGTTGCTGATCCATCTGTATAGGCATGTATCCATGATTGATCGGGATAGCTTTCTTGGATCATACTCAATGTAGCAGTTCGTTTTTGCAGATCATTATACTCACATCCACTTGTGAGACCACTGACTGATGTATTAATTTGGAGGGCACTGCTGGCCTGCTCCCATGGTACAGGGTATAGGGTGGGCTTCAGGGGTGTTGTCTTCATGGATAGGTCTTCTTGATGCTGTCTTATAAGTCTTTTCCCCCGATGCACAAAGCTGCTACGCTTTAGACGTCCCAATGCCAGATCATCTAGTCTTGCCTTCATTGGGTGCATTGGCATACTGTTGTACTTTTCCATCTGGATCATGGTTTTTGTGTCTCTTCTATGGGACAATGTCTGTAATCCAGCAACCTTCTGCATCTCTGTTATTGGTGTAGTTTTCATGGCTCCTGTAATGAGCCTGAGAGCTTGATTTTGCACCTTGTCCAAAGACTGCAGATGTGAGTTAGCAGCTGATGACCATGCTGCTGAGCTAAACTCTAAGTGTGGTCTTATTACTCCATTATAAATCTTCTTTAGATTTCGTTCATTTGCTCCCCAGTTGGTACCTGCTAATTTTCTGAGTATGCCTAGTCGTCTTCGGGCCTTTCCTTCTGCGTTTTCAATATGCTTATTCCATGTAAGCCTTTGGTCAAATGTCACCCCAAGATAGGTGGGGTAGCTTTCTTCCTTGATCACGGTTGTCCCTAGGTGTATGTTAGCTGATTTGTCCTTGGGGGCGAGGGAGAACAGTGTTGTGGAGGTTTTGTCTGTGTTTATTGTGATAAGCCATTTCTCTGCCCATGACACTAGCATGTCTGCTGCCCGCTGCATTCTATAATTTGCTGTGGTGACATTTTCATCAGCGCACCAGAGTACTAGGTCATCTGCATATAAGGCAGCTTTAACTCCTGCAGGGAGATCTTTCACCAGGTCATTGATGTAAACAAGGAAGAGTGTTGGGGAAATTACTCCCCTTGAGGTACCCCCTGATGGAGCAACACTTTTCTGCTCTGCAGACCGTCAAGAGTGACTCTAGTTCTCCTGTTATGCAAGTATGACTGGATCCATTTCATCATGTTGCCTTGGATTCCACTTCTCCTAAGTTTTGCAATAAGGCCATCTTTCCACACCTTGTCAAAGGCCTGCTTGAAGTCGACCCAGATCGTTAGGACCTTTTTCTTCTCCTGGAAGGCATCTTCTATTGCTTGAGACAAGTAAGTAACTTGGTCTTCTATACTGTAGCATTCTCTAAATCCAGCTTGTTCCGGCACCAGGATCTGCTCAGACTCTAAATACCATTTCAATCTGTGGTTTCTCTCCACATGTAAGCCTACCTTGCCGTGGTTGGAGAGCTTGAGCGCCTCAATGATCCCGGGAGCTATGCCGGCGGGAGTTTTACTCCTGGCAGGGTCACCCAAGCCGGACAGGTCCTGGGTGAGGGGCCAGACTAAATGGGCTGAGGAGTGGGTGGAACCCTATAGGTGTAGATGCAGAACCCACCGGCGAGTGGTACATGCTCTGGTCTGCACCAATCCACCCCCACTTCATGGGTTAAATGCTTTCTTGCCTCATTCTTCACTGTTTGTCGTCTATCACGCCCATGGCGACCGTTGCCTCAATTGGCTGTGTGTGGTGTACCCGGAAACGGGGCCTCCCAGTACTGAGGCACAGTTAAGTCCCCGATGTCACTTATCGGTGCAGAATTGAGAGAGATGGCTGAGCATCACAATCCCTCCTGTGTTGCAGCATGATGAGAACCCAGCATTGCACACTGAGCTTGGGGGGATCACTTGGGCACCAGACTTAATACTGGCTCTTGACTGGATGGCCGCATGCAGGAGATTTCTACAATGGAGGGTTGGCAGGTGGTGGGTATCGGGAAGTGGCTCTGTGCAGGACGTGAGGATTCCTTGGGAGAGCCCAGAACCAGAGCACAGCATTGTGCAAGCTCTGCATAGTTGGAGAGCCCCCTGGATGACGGGGAATGCACAGTGTGCTACCCCACCTATCCCCAACTGCTAACTTAGAACCAGAAGTGGGGTCCTCTGTATGCGTGCCAGGCCAGGATAAAATGCCTGGGAAAGAGACTGGAGCTCAGAACTCCCTAACTCAAAGTTGCAGGATGGCAGAAAAGCCACGGGAAAGACAGGGCTATTTTGAAGATAACGCAACCATATTTTCACCATACGAGCTCGGACGCCGCCTCGGTAAACAAGGTCCGCGCAGAGCAGTGACAACCCCAGGCTGCTTGCGAATAGTCTACTACTGGGAACATAAACAGATTAGGGATGAGCCCACTCTCCCGTTGAACAGGTGCTAAAGTCGTAGATACTGGGCCAGAAGGCGCACCGGAAACCACAGTATCATGCAACTCGCTTTTTTTTTTCTATGGAGAGTACACCGTCAAATAAATCTCGTTCTGGTGCTCGCCCTGTGGAGCTCCACCAGGCAGGTGCAGTGCCGGGCTCTGAGCCTCGACAGAGCCCACCCTCAGCTACTGGAGGACCCTCTAGACCGTCTTGTGGAGTCAACAGACGGCGGAGGAGAACTACTGACCAAAACAAAACAGAAAAAGAGAAACCCAGAGTGCCACTTGTCATGATGCACTGGAATGCAGAGGGAGTGAACAGCAAGCAGGCTGGATACAGCAAAAAGACAGAGCTGGAAAACATCTTGTATGAGAAGCAAGTCAGTGTTTGCTGTATCCAAGAGACTCACTTGAAAGCAGATCAAACCTTTAAAATAAGGGGATATCAATGCTTCAGATCCGACAGACAAGATAGACGAAAAGGAGGAGTACTTACTCTTGTAAGGAATAACATTCCTGCACACGAAAGGAAAACCTTCATGGATGGAGCAGAATATCAGCTGCTGCAGATAAAGGTAGACAAGATGGAAATAGAACTCCTGAACTATTACTGTCCGAACAACAAACCCCTGAGTCTCAGCTCTATACAGGTACCAGCCACCAACTTTATAGCAGTTGGAGACTTTAATAGCCACTCCCAGAGCTGGGGCTATAACCATCTGGATCACAGAGGTGAAGAGGTTGAAACTTGGCAAGATGATCACTCCCTAATCCTAGTCAATAATGCCACAGATACTCCTACCTTCTACTCCAGAGGATGGCACACAACCTCAACACCAGATCTTGCCTTCTCCACACCAGATATAGCTGGATCTATTAGTAGAGAAGTAGGAGACCAACTAGGGGGAAGCGACCATCGCCCAATCTTTCTTACTGTCCAGAGTGCAACTCTCAGTACAGGCCCAGCCATTACAAGATGGAACTACAAAAAAGCCAACTGGGGTTTATTCAGGCATCAGGTGAACACGCTGCTGTCTACCCTCAAGGTACAGAACAGAGACATTAATGAAGTGGTAAAAGACTTCAACAGATGCATACTACAAGCTGCAAAAGAAACCATTCCCAAAGGATGCCGGCGTAACTACATACCATACTGGTCCAGCACACTCCAAGAACGTCAGGAAGCTATGGACAAGGCTAGAAAGGACGCAGAGTCTCAGCCTTCACTTGAAACTCACAACAAATGGAAAAAGGCTGTAGCAGAGTTTCAGAGAACAAAGCTAGAAGAAAAGCGGAAAAGCTGGAGAACTAAAACGGCATCGCTGAACCTTGAGAAAGACGGCAGGAAACTTTGGAGATTAGTCAAGTCTCTAAATGAAGAGCATTCCTCACCAAGGCAGACTATCACATTGGATGAAGGTGGCAAACTTTTCAGAGGAAAACAAGCTGCAGACTTGTTTGCTAGAAGATACAGTTCAGAAAGCAACTTACCCATTAACATAGACCATCAGAGAGAGATAAGAAAAGAAATACTGGCAACCATGGGACAGACAGATACTCCTGCCCCAATGAGGGAACCCATCACACTAGGAGAACTACAGAAGGCTATTTCCAAGCTTAAGTTTCAAAAGTCACCCGGCCCAGACAAAATCAGCAACGAAATGCTAGTAAATCTGAGCTCAGCAGCAAAGACAAAACTGCTTGAGATATTCAACCACAGCTGGTTGAAAGGAACGGTACCCCAAGTATGGAGAGAAGCCATCACAATACCCATACTAAAGAAAGGGAAATGTAAGACCGAGGCTGCAAGTTACCGGCCAATCAGTCTCACAAGCTGTGTTGGGAAGACTATGGAGCGAATAGTCAACCACAGATTGAAATGGTATTTAGAGTCTGAGCAGATCCTGGTGCCGGAACAAGCTGGATTTAGAGAATGCTACAGTATAGAAGACCAAGTTACTTACTTGTCTCAAGCAATAGAAGATGCCTTCCAGGAGAAGAAAAAGGTCCTAACGATCTGGGTCGACTTCAAGCAGGCCTTTGACAAGGTGTGGAAAGATGGCCTCATTGCAAAACTTAGGAGAAGTGGAATCCAAGGCAACATGATGAAATGGATCCAGTCATACTTGCATAACAGGAGAACTAGAGTCACTCTTGACGGTCTGCAGAGCAGAAAAGTGTTGCTCCATCAGGGGGTACCTCAAGGAGGAGTAATTTCCCCAACACTCTTCCTTGTTTACATCAATGACCTGGTGAAAGATCTCCCTGCAGGAGTTAAAGCTGCCTTATATGCAGATGACTAGTACTCTGGTGCGCTGATGAAAATGTCACCACAGCAAATTATAGAATGCAGCGGGCAGCAGACATGCTAGTGTCATGGGCAGAGAAATGGCTTATCACAATAAACACAGACAAAACCTCCACAACACTGTTCTCCCTCGCCCCCAAGGACAAATCAGCTAACATACACCTAGGGACAACCGTGATCAAGGAAGAAAGCTACCCCACCTATCTTGGGGTGACATTTGACCAAAGGCTTACATGGAATAAGCATATTGAAAATGCAGAAGGAAAGGCCCGAAGACGACTAGGCATACTCAGAAAATTAGCAGGTACCAACTGGGGAGCAAATGAACGAAATCTAAAGAAGATTTATAATGGGTAATAAGACCACACTTAGAGTTTAGCTCAGCAGCATGGTCATCAGCTGCTAACTCACATCTGCAGTCTTTGGACAAGGTGCAAAATCAAGCACTCAGGCTCATTACAGGAGCCATGAAAACTACACCAATAACAGAGATGCAGAAGGTTGCTGGATTACAGACATTGTCCCATAGAAGAGACACAAAAACCATGATCCAGATGGAAAAGTACAACAGTATGCCAATGCACCCAATGAAGGCAAGACTAGATGATCTGGCATTGGGACGTCTAAAGCGTAGCAGCTTTGTGCATCGGGGGAAAAGACTTATAAGACAGCATCAAGAAGACCTATCCATGAAGACAACACCACTGAAGCCCACCCTATACCCTGTACCATGGGAGCAGGCCAGCAGTGCCCTCCAAATTAATACAACAGTCAGTGGTCTCACAAGTGGATGTGAGTATAATGATCTGCAAAAAAACGAACTGCTACATTGAGTATGATCCAAGAAAGCTATCCCGATCAATCATGGATACATGCCTATACAGATGGATCAGCAACTAATGCTGTTAGGAATGGAGGTGCCGGTATCTTTATCTCATATCCTGACAACCACTATGAGACTAGGCACATTCCCACTGGTAAATTCTGTTCCAACTATACAGCTGAGGTTCAAGCTCTAGAGCAAGCTGCAAATATGATTTATAACACCAACTCTGACTGCCACCAGGTAGTCATCCTCACAGATGCACTGTCTGTCCTGCAAGCTCTCAAGGGTGGTAAACTCCCGCATCTGAGAAATGAACTAAACAAGGTAGCTGCCAAAAAGAGAACCATACTTCAGTGGGTACCATCTCATTGTGGTGTACCCGGAAATGAAAAGGCAGATAAACTTGCAAAAAAGGGAGGAGAATGTGAACAAGAAGATAATGAAGTCACATACTTTGAGAAAAAGAGAGCTATCCAGACTATCAGAAGAGAACAGAACCAACCCAAAGACGACTATCACACTCTCGACCGGCAGGGACAGACAACTATTTTTCGACTCAGGACAGGGCATAACAAACTGAATAAACACATGCACAAGCTACGATTGTCTGCTTCACCACTGTGCACATGTGGATTAAACGAACAAACTGCTGAGCATGTTCTACAGGACTGTCCTCTGTATGACCAGTTAAGAAAGATATACTGGCCCAATGACTCAACACTAAACTCAAAGCTATATGGAGTTAAAGAGGAACTTCAAACAACAGTCGAATTCATCATGAGAACTCGTCTGACGGTGTAATCATCAAAGATGCGATCGCAAGAAGAAGAAGAAGAATCTGTGGTTGACTATTCGCTCCATAGTCTTCCCAACACAGCTTGTGAGACTGATTGGCCGGTAACTTGCAGCCTCGGTCTTACATTTCCCTTTCTTTAGTATGGGTATTGTGATGGCTTCTCTCCATACTTGGGGTACCGTTCCTTTCAACCAGCTGTGGTTGAATATCTCAAGCAGTTTTGTCTTTGCTGCCGAGCTCAGATTTACTAGCATTTCGTTGCTGATTTTGTCTGGGCCGGGTGACTTTTGAAACTTAAGCTTGGAAATAGCCTTCTGTAGTTCTCCTAGTGTGATGGGTTCCCTCATTGGGGCAGGAGTATCTGTCTGTCCCATGGTTGCCAGTATTTCTTTTCTTATCTCTCTCTGATGATCTATGTTAATGGGTAAGTTGCTTTCTGAACTGTATCTTCTAGCAAACAAGTCTGCAGCTTGTTTTCCTCTGAAAAGTTTGCCACCTTCATCCAATGTGATAGTCTGCCTAGGTGAGGAACGCTCTTCATTTAGAGACTAGACTAATCTCCAAAGTTTCCTGCCGTCTTTCTCAAGGTTCAGCGATGCCGTTTTAGTTCTCCAGCTTTTCCGTTTTTCTTCTAGCTTTGTTCTCTGAAACTCTGCTACAGCCTTTTTCCATTTGTTGTGAGTTTCAAGTGAAGGCTGAGACTCTGCGTCCTTTCTAGCCCTGTCCATAGCTTCCTGACGTTCTTGGAGTGTGCTGGACCAGTATGGTATGTAGTTACGCCGGCATCCTTTGGGAATGGTTTCTTTTGCAGCTTGTAGTATGCATCTGTTGAAGTCTTTTACCACTTCATTAATGTCTCTGTTCTGTACCTTGAGGGTAGACAGCAGCGTGTTCACCTGATGCCTGAATAAACCCCAGTTGGCTTTTTTGTAGTTCCATCTTGTAATGGCTGGGCCTGTACTGAGAGTTGCACTCTGGACAGTAAGAAAGATTGGGCGATGGTCGCTTCCCCCTAGTTGGTCTCCTACTTCTCTACTAATAGATCCAGCTATATCTGGTGTGGAGAAGGCAAGATCTGTGGTTGAAGTTGTGTGCCATCCTCTGGAGTAGAAGGTAGGAGTATCTGTGGCATTATTGACTAGGATTAGGGAGTGATCATCTTGCCAAGTTTCAACCTCTTCACCTCTGTGATCCAGATGGTTATAGCCCCAGCTCTGGGAGTGGCTATTAAAGTCTCCAACTGCTATAAAGTTGGTGGCTGGTACCTGTATAGAGCTGAGACTCAGGGGTTTGTTGTTCGGACAGTAATAGTTCAGGAGTTCTATTTCCATCTTGTCTACCTTTTATCTGCAACAGCTGATATTCTGCTCCATCCATGAAGGTTTTCCTTTCGTGTGCAGGAATGTTATTCCTTACAAGAGTAAGTACTCCTCCTTTTCGTCTATCTTTTCTGTCGGATCTGAAGCACTGATATCCCCTTATTTTAAAGGTTTGATCTGCTTTCAAGTGAGTCTCTTGGATACAGCAAACACTGACTTGCTTCTCATACAAGATGTTTTCCAGCTCTGTCTTTTTGCTGTATCCAGCCTGCTTGCTGTTCACTCCCTCTGCATTCCAGTGCATCATGACAAGTGGCACTCTGGGTTTCTCTTTTTCTGTTTTGTTTTGGTCAGTAGTTCTCCTCCGCCGTCTGCTGACTCCACAAGACGGTCTAGAGGGTCCTCCAGTAGCTGAGGGTGGGCTCTGTCGAGGCTCAGAGCCCGGCACTGCACCTGCCTGGTGGAGCTCCACAGGGCGAGCACCAGTACGAGATTTATTTGACGGTGTACTCTCCATAGAAAAAAAAAAGCGAGTTGCATGATACTGTGGTTTCCGGTGCACCTTCTGGCCCAGTATCTATGACTTTAGCACCTGTTCAACGGGAGAGTGGGCTCATCCCTAATCTGTTTATGTTCCCAGTAGTAGACTATTCGCAAGCAGCCTGGGGGTGTCACTGCTCTGCGCGGACCTTGTTTACCGAGGCGGCGTCCGAGCTCGTATGGTGAAAAATATGGTTGCATTATCTTCAAAATAGCCCTGTCTTTCCTGCCATCCTGCAACTTTGAGTTAGGGAGTTCTGAGCTCCAGTCTCTTTCCCAGGCATTTTATCCTGGCCTGGCACGCATACAGAGGACCCCACTTCTGGTTCTAAGTTAGCAGTTGGGGATAGGTGGGGTAGCACACTGTGCATTCCCCGTCATCCAGGGGGCTCTCCAACTATGCAGAGCTTGCACAATGCTGTGCTCTGGTTCTGGGCTCACCCAAGGAATCCTCACGTCCTGCACAGAGCCACTTCCAGATACCCACCACCTGCCAACCCCCCATTGTAGAAATCTCCTGCATGCGGCCATCCAGTCAAGAGCCAGTATTAAGTCTGGTGCCCAAGTGATCCCCCCAAGCTCAGTGTGCAATTCTGGGTTCTCATCATGCTGCAACACAGGGGGGATTGTGATGCTCAGCCATCTCTCTCAACTCTGCACCGATAAGTGACATCGGGGACTTAACTGTGTCTCAGTACTGGGAGGCCCCGTTTCCGGGTACACCACACACAGCCAATTGAGGCAACGGTCACCGTGGGCGTGTCTTCAGTGGGGAAGTTGTGGAGTCTTCCTGTCCATGTTCTTGCACATCCTAACACTGCCCGCAAGACATCGGAGGTTTGGAGAGTGGCCTTCTCTGCTTTTTTGAGCCGGGGTGGGCTCCCCGGGCAAGTCTCGATGGGGATCGGGACGTGTCCACGCGCCAGTGGGCCCAGCATCGGCCGCATCTGTTGGAGGACTTGCTCTGCCAGGTTTGAGTTAGTAAATTCCAACTTTGTCATCTTCTTGGCATTGTGATGCTGGGGTGCCTGTGGATTTCCTAACGCCCCGGGTAGAAGCCAGAAGTGTACTGTGCCAGCTCTGGGGGAGATAAAGGGGGTGTTTCTGCGTCTCCTTGTGATACGTAGCCAAGGTAGGGCTCACAGTGCTCTTTCCCCGCCACCAAATTGCCTACTGGTTACGCCGAGTTCTCCGAGGCTCTAGGCATGTGACCAAGAGTTGAAGGCAATAGGATCGTCACGTCCTGAGTCTCTGTGCCTGTACGATGGGTTCCGATCTTCAGGGAGCAGTCCACACTCGTTCCCACTCCCAGGACTTGTTCAGTATCCATCTGGCTCCTTCCCACCCACAGAGGGCGTGTACGGTGTAGTGCACCGGTTTTATTATCGAGGTTTGCTCCTCTAGATCCGTTGTGTTTAGCCTGAGGATTCGCACCCTCAGTTACCAGGACTACCTCGAGGAGGGTGTGGCTCTTCACCACGCACAACGATCTTGGGGTATGAGAGGTTTTGCTAGGCCAAGAGACTAACACCGCAATGGTCGCTCCTTTCATGAACAGAATTCACTAGGCCTAGGGTGAAGCAAGGGGGGAAACCCACTACCCACAACACCAGCACATCATACCCCCTGTCTGTAGACTTTGCCCCACAACAATTCTGAAAAACAGGGCTTAAGTTTTTCCTGGCGTACACTTCGTGTAATTTATTCTGGCTCAGCAACTGTGCGTTGATTGGCTGGGGCAAATTTGTATCCCGACATAAGGATTGAACTAAGAAGTGGGTTTACACACACTCGTTTCACGACAGATACCTTGGACAACCTACTTTAGATACGCTTGCGTTGTGACCATTAGTGGACCACTACTTCAAAGCAAGGGGAGGCAATCCCGTGACAAAAGTAAACTCTCATACACGCAAAACGAAGAAAGCATTTAAGACAAAAAAATTTGTATCAAGTGAAGAATATATTACATTAATATTACATTAATAAGAACACATTTTTAAAAAGCCTCAACTAAATCCTCACATTTCGGCACGAAATTACTAATGGCCTAGAGCATATGTGCTTCTGCTTCCCTATGGTCATCAGCTAGAGATGTGTGGTACTCGGATTCAATAATGTTCATAGTTGAAAACACAGACTGGACTAGTTGTTATAAATTATATTAAAATATTATACCTTTAAAAACATATTCTTCTTCCTCGTTCGCCTTCAGACTTCTACATTAATGACTCTAATAAAGGCAGTAGTCAGCCCAAGGTTCCTGACAACTCCAAACAGTTTTTCGTTGAGAGAAGAGGGTTGATGCCATATGCCACTCCGTTCACTGCTGTTAAGTTGGACAGGACTGGAGCAGATCTTCGGTTGTCATTTGGCCAGTGCCACAGGAGCAGAGACCTGTTGGACCAATCCTGTACTTGTGATACAAATGGTACCTCAACCTATTGTAGGCAGTACATAAGCGGAAAATGATGACCTGGTCTCGCCTAGATAGCTGGTGATTGGTATCATCTTTTCTGTTACCTGTGTGTTCTCTGTTCCATTTGGACTTTAATATGGCTTTTATAGTTGTTTTAGCCATTTTATAAGTTTCCATATATCGTTTTGTTACAGGGCTCCCCCCTTTCTTAAGCAAGTTTATCTGCCTCTTCGTTGCCTGGAATGTTGCAATGGGCTGGTGTCACAGAGAGTTTATGATCAATAAATTTTCTATATATTCTTTCTTTCTTCCACCCGTGTCCTCTATTTTATTATCACTCTTTATCCTTTTCCTATATTTTTCGCATTCGTTCGTTTGCGAAAAATATTTTCTTTCCCATTCTCACTTTGCCGTTTTCGTTTTCTCATTTAGAAACGCACTAGTGATGTCATTACGTAGATGCCAGGCTCGGGAGTGTCGTGAAACGAATGTGTGTAACCCCACTACTTTGTTAAATCATTATGTCGGGATACAAATTTGCCCCAGCCAATCAACGCACAGTTGCTGAGCCGGAATAAATTACAAGAAGTTACGCCAGGAAAAACTTAAGCCCTGTTTTTTTCGCATGTGGGTCGTGGCCATCTTGTTCACGCAAGATGGCGGAAGAAAACTGAATAAAATTAGGCTGTACGAGCAAAAGACGAAACTGCAGGAAACCAATCAGCTTGCTCCGCCAGGAACCAACCAAACGCTTTCTTTTTGGTCGGCCTCTCTTTCGCTTTCCTTCAGGGGTCCAAAACATAGCTGTTCTTGTGATGGCATCAGGGTCTCTTCTGAGGACATGACCAACCCAGCTCCAGCGTCTGCCAGCTATGATGGTGTGCATATCCTCT
This sequence comes from Oreohelix idahoensis, assembly GCA_024509875.1. NCBI lineage: Eukaryota > Metazoa > Mollusca > Gastropoda > Stylommatophora > Oreohelicidae > Oreohelix > Oreohelix idahoensis. The sequence goes on along the minus strand of JAMPIV010004778.1, from coordinate 1,202,379 downwards.
TGCTTGCTACGAGTAAGCAGATCTTGGTTGGTGATGGTATTCGGCCAAAAGATGCGGTGAATTTTTCTTAGGCATATGTATTGACTACCGGAAGCTTAATGCGATCACAGAATCTCAGGTGGACCCATTACCTGACACCAACCAGCTGTTCTCTACACTGAGTAAGGCTAGGTATTTATCGAAGGTAGATCTAAGCAAGGGATACTACCAAATACCAGTGAAACCAGAAGTTAGGAAAATGCTGGCATTTAGTACATCAGACGGACACTACGAGTTTAATGTACTACCCTTTGAGCTTAAAAATGCTCCCAGTATCTTTTCAAGAATGATGAGGAAATTATTGGAACCTCTACAAAATCCCCATATCACTAACTTTATGGATGACATTCTTGTTGCTACAAACACATTTGAAGAGCATATAGTAGCGCTCTCCATGTTGTTTGACAGACTGAGAACCACTGGATTGACTGCACGTCCAACCAAGTGCTATATCGGTTGTAAGGAGTTGGAATTCTTAGGTCACACTATTTCTACGTGTCAAATGTCTCCTGACCCAAAGAATATAGAGAAGTTAAAGAAGGCACCCAGACCTCAAACGAAGAAAGATGTGAGATCATTCGTGTCATTATGTGGGTTCTATCAGAAGTACATACCCCACTTTAACTCTCTGTGTGCACCATTAACTAACTTAACTAAGAAAGGATAGCCTGACAAAATCCAATGGAATGCTGATTGTGAAAAAGCTTACACAGAGCTAAAAGCAAAACTCACCAGCAAACCAATCCTTACGCTACCCGATATCACACAGGAATTTGTATTAAGGACGGACGCTAGCAGTATAGGTATTGGTGCAACTCTCTTGCAGAAATCAAAAGCCCTGCCGGAGGAACTTTTACCAGTCGCCTACGCCAGTAGGAAACTGAATGCAGCTGAGTTGAACTACTCGACCATAGAGAAAGAATGTTTGGCTCTAATTTGGTCCATCGACAAATTTTCACCTTACCTGTATGGGACACACTTCATTGTCCAAAGCGATCACCAGCCTTTAACTTTCTTGGCTGCATATAAAAAGTTAAATTCGAGATTGTTAAGGTGGAGTCTGCTTCTGGCGCCTTATTCCTTTACCGTGAATTACATTCCGGGAAGAGACAATGTAGGAGCTGATTTTTTAAGTCGACACCCTATTACTATGGAAGGACAGAATCAAAATGATTAACTACAGCAGGTGTTTACACTTCAGCTATGACAGGTCACAGCTAGGAAAGGATAAGGCTATGTCGTGAAACGAATGTGTGTAACCCCATTACTTTGTTAAATCATTATGTCGGGATACAAATTTGCCCCAGCCAATCAACGCACAGTTGCTGAGCCGGAATAAATTACAAGAAGTTATGCCAGGAAAAACTTAAGCCCTGTTTTTTTCGGATGTGGGTTGTGGCCATCTTGTTCACGCAAGATGGCGGAAGAAAACTGAATAAAATTAGGCTGTACGAGCAAAAGACGAAACTGCAGGAAACCAATCAGCTTGCTCCGCTAGGAACCAACCAAACCCTTTCTTTAACCAGTAGAAGTTACTTTACCTGCCTATATAATCGGGCTGATTTTATGCATAATCACACATCACCGACCACGAAGCCAGAGACGACCGACTGAAGAGAGGAGCTGTCAGCTTTGATTTATAGCTTACCTGAGGGCATCGACCTGCAGCCTGCTTCGCTAAGTCGAGTCAAAAACTGGCCTGTTTGAATCTTAGAGGGTAAATATATTTACGATAACCTTTAGGAAAATAGGCCTTCAGCTGGTATATAATGTTGGTATTTGTTGTGCATCATTATACTACCTACACCTGTATATATTTTATATAAATTGTTTCAATATGAACGTATCAGGTTACTGATTGTATCTTAAGGGTATTAGGTATAATGATTGTATTTCCTGATATGATTGATGAAGACGAAGACTAATAGGACTCATACTTCAACCTATTATCTCAGACCAACTGCAATATAACCAAAACAGTCCTTGTTAGGACTCAATCTACTGTCTCCTATAACTTCAGTCTATTATCTCAGATAAAACCAACTGAAATATAACCAAAACAGTCCTTGTTAGGACTCATCAATCTATTATCTAATTCCAACCTGAAATATAACCAAAACAGTCCTTGTTAGGACTCAATCTATTGTCCCCTATAACTCCCACCTGATATAACCAAACAGTCCTCGTCTCATATACTCCTATCATAAGAACATAACAATATTGTTAGGATATATGTTACCAGCTAGTATAGCACTTGTCAGAGAGGGCCTGGTATATTATAGGGAGAATGGTTGTATCACACCTAGGTGTACATATTATGGGATGTATTCATGTATTGAATGTATTCATGTATTGAATTTATATTATTGAATGTATTCATGCATTGAATTTATATTATTGAATGTATCCATGTATTAGTTTATCAGAAAGAATGTTTTGCAAGTAGACACCTGTCTTGTCTCGCTATTGCTAAATCATACTGAGCCATGTTGTCATTCATCCTACATGCAGACACTGAGACACGCTCATATCATATACAATAGAAATAGGTGGGCTTGAGGACAGAAATTAGCCCCTATTTTTTCCTTGTTACAGGTTTTATTCGTGTCATCAAACCTGAGGTCGTATGTCGTGTCAATCCAGCTGCCTGGAACGTCGCAGGAGCACAGTGATTGCACAGGATCAACCTCTTTAGTCCCCCTCAGTCTTGGGTGGGCTAACGAAACGACCATCAGCGGGTGTTTTGTGTCAACCAAACCAAGAAGGACAGACCTTTTAAGAGATGAGTACACATTAGTACCATTTCTGTCAGCATTGTGAGCAAAAGCTAGTGTCAGTGACGAGAAAGTGAATTAGCGTAGCAAGAGACAATAATAAGATTATAGCTGATAAATTATACGTAATTAACAGCACAGCTGATACATGTACTATAATTGAATAACAGCACAGCTGATATAAATTGTGTTCCTATAATTGGAAAACTTGTAATATATTTACATATCTATATAAATATAAATATTTGTAAATCATATGTAAACTTACAAATTCATTACATTCCATTTTTCAACATTCACCCTTCAGCACAAGAGTAGATAGTGTATATACTAAATAAATAATAAGGAAATTGTATTTGAAGACTTGTCAATTTTATCACTGTTAAGTAAAATCTGTTTCCTTGTCTTAATATCACAGTTAGTTACTCAGCGGAGGTGGCACTTTATGTCGGTCTCCTCTCTACTATTGTTTCGAGATCAGATCATTCACAGCCGTAACTAATTTGTGATACCAGTAGTTCTTTCAGACACTGGGACTTCACCATTTTCTGCAGAAATTCTATTTCTGAAATTGTCAGTACTATACTGATCTTAAAGCCAAATAAAACCTCACGCCACAGGGAGGTTATTGCGTTGTAGACGTAAACTGTGAATATTCGGTTTCGCCAGACTTATAGGCGACATATCGTCTGCATTTTCACCTGCCACAACGAGTTGCATCGGCTGAGCGCTCAGGTGAGGCGCGATAACCGACATCTCCAAGGCGCAGTTTGAGACATCTGTCTGGAAATCCCATCTGACACGGCAATCACTGTTGGCCCTGGTCAGCGTGAGGTGTGAAGACGAGAAGTGTCAGTTATGGCAAACGTCTAGTAATGGGAAGTGTTATATGTAAGGTGTTTAAGACGGAAAGGGGAGATTATTTCGTTTTGCGAAATAAGTTGGGACCCTTTGTCTGATTTTAAGATATTAACCGGAGTTTGAAACTAGATTTTCATTCATTCTCCTAAATTCGCAGTAGACAGGTTGTTCGTGAATAGAAGAGCTGTATAGCGAAGCTCTTAGTTCGCTCGGAAATTAGCCAAACTTCTAGACTTCAAATAAATATATCAGCGTATAATTCTAAAGTGTGTGATTACCTGTAGTTCTGTGTTGAGGTAAATATTATATTCAATATATCTAGATTTTGCGAGTGATAAAGTGTTAAACCGCCTATTTATCCCACTAGTTTCTTTTGTGCAGATTGATTAATTTATAAGTCTGTTATATTCTCTAGCTGATGATTTACAGTGGAAAGCAGAATAAATTATAATTTCTAGCTTAAAAATCATGTAGCTATAATGAATGTAATTTAACTGCTAAATAATCAGACGAGAATAATACATGTGAAGAACTTAAACATTTTATATCTTTAACCATGTGGGTTTTTCCAAGTAACACCTGTCTGACAGTGCGTGTGCCGTCAGAGATAGACAGAATACCACTCCCACTAACGGGTTTTAAAGACTAAATGCTTATACTGGGCCTTTGAGCCAGTTCATATTTCTTCACCATCGCTAATGTACATGCTGCCTTGTGGCGAGAATAATTACAGAAAATAAACATTAACTTTTTCCGACATTATTTGACCAAGTGTGTGGTGAACCAAGATTATTTGTTGAGAGAAGTCGTCCACCGGTTATTTTCCTAATTAAGGGAAACCTCGTGTTTCTGACACTGTGTGCCCGTTTAACTTTCTTACCCAAACTGATTCAAGTGACCTTAACAGTAATCTTAAATAAACTGGTGAAGTGAATGCTCCCCGGATGCAGTGGAAGAAAACCTGTATCTGCAGAGCTGGGATTCTCTTTATCCAAAGAATACAGATTCACTGTAGAGAAGTGTCCTAAAGTTTGCGCCAGACGGCGAACAGCATCACGCTTGTAGGTAAGATTGTGTGAGTCAGGGCCCTGATGAAAGAACCGAGTGAAAGTAGACTGAAGGATGTTCTTCGTTTGATTTACTCACTTTGTAACTTTCCTTATGCAAGATTTTGTTGTTAAACTATATTTTTCCTTAGAATAGATACTGCTATCAAAGTCAGTTCATACCTTCAAAAGGGGAAAATATTAGACCCAAATCATATGCATCTGTGTCTCTTTGGGGCTATCACTGTTTTCTAACGGGACTGTGAGCTATACATCGAGGGGAAGGATCATACCAACGGGTCTATCATTTCTTGTAGCAATTCCTTGATTTATTTTTATGACTATTTGTATATGCTTTGATGTAATTTTTATGTGTTGTGGTGGAAGTTTATATTGATAATTAAACTGCCCTTAAACTTAAATCAGCGTGTTGGTCAGTGTGGTGAAGTGGGATGTTATAAATACTTATAGGGAACTTAGTGTACTGACTGAGATCAGCTGTGAAGGTATCTATATCTATTAAGAGTAGTGTATTATAGATAACCTTACTTGCTACCACATATCTATATATCTCAGTCAGAATTATTCTGGAATAGTGTGATGCTACGTTATGTGTCTAGGGTATGTGTATGATGAAGTGTAAGTCACAACAACAGACAGATAAACAATTTAATTTAATCCACTACTCTTGACAACACTGTGACACTCACATACATATAACACTCTACAAAGATATCTTAAAAGAGTCACTGATAAACTTTCAAATAACAATATGTATTCATTACTGGCATGAATGAATATGTGTCCTGATTCAACTACAAGGGAACCAGGAATCACAATCAATTTAAATTACAAGTTATGTACAGAATGTATTTAATATGAATATTGTAGTGACATATATTATTACAAATGTTCCATGTGTGTCAGTTGTGTAGTAGTAAAATGAGGTAATACTGGTTTTGTTTTGTTCAAGCTCTGTTGGTATTTGTCATCATGACTTCAATAGTTTGTCTTTAGGGACTAGTATTGGAGATGTTCTCAGTTCCTGATATTAAGACAATTAAATTCCCCTCTTAATGTTAATTTTACAATTTCATTTCAAGATGAGGGACATAATGTTGAGCTCAGCTGGCCAAGTTAGCTTATCTGGCGTGATGGCGGCAGGAAAGGACTCCTCTGCTCGAATTCTCCTCTGGGCTCTGGAGACACCTCACTGATAGCTAAAAGGACCAAGGAGTATGCTGTCCGACACTGGATTCAGCAAAGCTCTGACCAGGTGCTGCTCAGTACCATCAAGACCACTGTCCCTGAAATCAAGAAGGATGTACCTTCTACTTCATAACTAATTTATATTTTCTTTTTACACTGATCACAATACATCACAAACATTGCGTTCAGAGCGTTAGGCCAACAGTCAGCTTCATCTGAAATACTTTATACCAGCATTACCATCCTTAATGGTCACTACGCCTCTGCACTTCCAGCATTATTTCTGTCTAATCAATCATCCAGGTGTCAGTGTACTATTTGGCCATTCCATGCCGTTTTACTACCCTCCGACACCCTCTGTTCAGGCTGGAGCATTACAGGCTTTACCTCACATTTGCCACTGAACTACACATATATATACAGGCATAAATCAACAATTTACATTCAATTTTCATTAAAAGATATTGAATGGTTCAAGCTTACCACAATTCATACGAATAAACACAGATACGTTGATTAGCAATGAATTCTGGCACAAACTGGCACAAATTTCCATCTGCCTATGTTCCAGGCTTTTATTTAACACAATTATGAGCTGGCTTCAACGCACTGTTGCTTTATCAAGATCATTTAAACAAGTGGTCTCGAACTAACGCTCCCAAGTGTGTATATCAGCGAGACTGGCCAATGAGCCACGTTTCGACAAGTGTTTGAAAAAATGTTACCTTTTCCCGTTTCCCCTAACAACGAAAGATAGTATTTATAGTTCGACCAATCGTGGTTAGGCTTTCATTTGTTGCGCTCCAATCAATTTGGAGTTTACATGGTAGGCTATTTATGTAACGTAAGGTTTTTTCAAACACGTTATAAAAAATGTTATGAGCAGAAATGATTTCATGCTGTCAGGCAGCCTCACTATTTTATTTTGGGTATAATTTATTAATTCCTGGACTATTTGCGTAACGTTTTACATATTATTTGTCAGCAAGCCCTAATGAACCCAAAAATACAAATTTAAAGGAGCTACGTGGCTGCATTCAAAATATGCAATTTCTTCTACCTCCTGGTTCGAAGATGTGCTGTCTGGGTACTGTTATGTTTTCAACCGTAAACCCATCTATTGTTATCTTTCCTAATAAGCGTTTTTTATGATTTTAAAACCTAACTCTGGGAAAGGGTAGTGTATTTTATCACTGTCCGTCTGAAAAAAAAGTTAGTGCTTGTAGCCTAACACGCGTGATAGTAGTAATTGTGTATCGCGCGACGCGTGTTTAATGTTCGGCTTTCTGCCTCTCCCTTCTCGCTATCCTTTTGTCCATCTGTTCGTTCGTTTTGGTAACGTAATGTAGAAAAAGACATGAATGGAATTTAAAATTTAGGTCATTACGCAGTCTGCCTCTTAATGTTTTTCCAAGAAATACAGCACACGTTTCATTGAAGAAAGCGGGTATAATACAGTAGGCTTTTACTATCAACGTGAAAGCGTTACAATTTGCAGACGAAGCAGAAAACAAGGGGGATTTCGAGTACATTCTTTGTGACAGCACTGTCATTTTACCATTGCTCTTCTCTTTATTAATTTTATTTGTTAGGCTTCATATTTACCTAATAATTTATATATGTGGATTAGAATATTTCATGACACCTCCCCTCTTAAAACAGACATTATATGTCAGTCCTTTATTCTATATACACATAGAGAAATTTATTATTATTTCTGGGGTTTACGGTGATTCTCATCACACGGATGGCGGCTTAAAAAATCCGCTCCCAGATTGGTTTTTCCAGATATATACTCAATGCTAAAATTATATGGAGCCAGAAGCAAAGACCATCGGAGTAACCTAGAGTTCTCATGCTTAGCCTGTGCTAAAAACGATAAAGGTTTGTGATCTGTTTGCAACTTAAATGCCTTCCCATATAGATAAATATTGAATTTCTTTATTGCCCATATTACTGCAAGACATTCTTTTTCGCTAGTTGAGTAGTTGATTTCAGCTTTATTCAACTTTCTGCTAGCATATGCCACTGGGCTTAATTCCCCATCCAATGCATCTGATTTCTGTAGTAAAGTTGCACCTAACCCAATATTACTTGCATCCGTCCTTACTATGAATTCTTGACTTAAGTCAGGTAATTTCAAAATGGGTTTACTTGTGAGCTTTTCCTTCAATTCTTGGTAAGTCATTTCACATTGTGGTGTCCATGTAATGCGATCTGGAAGTCCTTTACGTGTCAATTCAGTTAACGGTGCACATATGGAATTAAAGTTTTTGATATACTTCTGGTAGAAACCACATAATGAGACAAAGGATCTCACGTCCTTCTTGGTTTGTGGTCTCGGGGCGTTCTGTAGTTTCTCTAAATTCTTTGGGTCAGGGGTCATGTTTCCCTGATAAACTGTGTGTCCCAAAAATTCCAATTCTTTACATCCAACGCAACATTTGGTTGGTCGGGCTGTTAAATTTGCCTCCCTAAGTCGATCAAACAGCATGTTCAGAGAGTCAATGTGTTCCTCAAATGTTTCTGTTGCTATAAGGATATCATCCATAAAATTTGTTATACAGGGATTATTCAGAGGATCCAATAATTTTCTCATCATTCTAGAGAAGACACTAGGTGCATTCTTCAATCCAAATGGCAATCTATTAAACTCATAGTGTCCTTCTGAGGTACTGAAAGCTAGGTATGGTCTAACCTCAGGCTTTACTGGAATCTGATAGTATCCTTTACTCAGATCCACTTTTGAGAAATATTTAGCTTTATTTAGCCTGGCAAACAGCTGATTTGTATCCGGCAATGGATCCACCTGTCCTTCTGTAATAGCATTCAGTCTCCTGTAATCTATACAGAGTCTATGTTCTCCAGAGGGCTTCCTTAAAAGTACAACACCGGAACTATACGAAGACTCACTGTGCGAAATAATTCCTTCCTTCAACAGATAGTCTATCTCTTCCTTCAAAGCTTTCTCCTTAGCAAACGGAATCGAATATGGTTTCATACAGACAGGTGTGGGGTCTATCAGTTTCATATCATATTCCAATAGGTTTGTATGCCCTGGTCGGTCTGTTAACACCTCTGCATGATTATTTAGAACCTGTTGCACTCTCTCTTTCTGAGTTTTCGTTAAATGTGTACTGATTTTCACCTGTGCTGCTGTCTCACAGGGGTGTAATGGATATTCAAATGATGAAAGTGGTTCCTTTTTCATCTCCATGGCGATGGACAAGGTCAACAAGTGTGTCTCTTCCTGATGTTCTCTTTCCAAATATTTCTTCAGGAGATTCACATGATAGATTTTTTCTTTCCCCTTCTTATCTATCTTATAATTTGTTCTAGACACCTTCTCTAGAACTGTATATGGACCCTGCCATCCAATTTGTAACTTATTCTGACTCCCGGGCAAAAGAAGCAGTACTTTCTCTCCCACAGCCAAATTTCTGTCTTTCGCCTTCCTGTTATAATAGGCAGCATGTTTCTTCCTGGCTTGTTTCAAATTTTCATTGGCAAGTTTCCAGCCAGTTTTCAACCGAGTGGTCAGCTCATTCACATATTGGTATGAAGATGTAATGTTTTCCTCTGCCTTTTCATCAGTCCACGTTCTTAACAAAGCTACATATGGACCTTTAATTGTGTGGACCTATTTGTCCATGCACCGGTATGGTCTCTTCCACTTGAAGCTTTATAGTGATGATTTTTCCTCCCAGAATTATCATTCACAAAACGACCGCTACCAATTTTTCTTGTCTTGGGGCTTTCTCCCCTCTTAAAATTCTTGATGAGAGATTTCCTCTCTACAACTTCTTCCTCCAGTTTGTTTAAGTCCGATTGAGGGATTGTCGGTTTATCCTGGGGTAAGACATCTTTTTGCACTCTCCGCATAGTGGCCATAGTAAAACAGTTAAGTGAAGCTTGTCCGTGAAAAGGGGCTTCCCATTCCATTTGGTCCACTTTATCAAATCTATATTTCTTTTTATTATCAGGCCTAATTTTGCTCCGGGGCGTGTCCAGGTCCTGATCCATGTTCCCACTTGTGGGTGTTCCCTCATGTGCTATGCTACACCTTTCTACAAAATTCTCAATGTCCCATCTTGCTTTGGGCCAATAATAATTGTGAGCCACCTTTTGAATGATGGTACCTATCTTCTCATGGTCCCCAGATTGTCCATCTGACAATTCTTACACCACCTTTTTCCTTGGTTGAAAGATTTTCTTTCATCATATTTCCTTTCATCGAATTGTGGGAATTTATTTTTATTTTCATACCGTGGCCTATCAAATTGGTGCTTACCTTTATTTTGATCCCTAGGATCAAATTTATTAAAGTTCTGTGGTGCCCTAAAGTTATCCACCTGTTTCTTTTTATTACCTGTTACCTCTGCTTGAGCTGCTTGATACCTTTCAGCAACATTTAGCAACTCACCCAGCCTCTCTGCACCTTGTTCCATGAGAAACTTTCTCAGGTCTGGAGCCATGGACTCTCTTAGTTGCTCTATAAGGACCATTTCCTTAAGATCTTGGGTTTTCCCCAGAGAAGTCCATTTCTCCAAGTATGTCTCGATTCGTGCAGAGAACTGGTGATAGGTTTCACCTGACAGTAGTTTAGCATTCCTAAATTTTGTCCTGTAAAACTCTGCATTCTTTTCATACCTTAACAAAAGAGCCTGCTTTAGCATGTCATAATTTTCCTGATCACCTCTGCTCATTTTTGCAAAAACTTCATAAGCTGCCCGACGAAGTCCCTGAGATAACTTTAAGCTCCACCTTTCTCTCTCTAACCCATACGTGGTAGCTAATAGTTCATACCTATTTATATAGCTCTCAATATCATCGTCTTTCTCAACAAAATGATCTAAATGAAAATTCATAGCTGAGATTGAGGCTCCTTGAGTAACCGTAGCATCAGAGGCAAAGGGACTGGCACCATTTTCAGGAGCATGGCCTTGAAACTCAAACTCCCTTAGTCGTAACTCATGTTCCCTTTGTAATCTTTTATCTTCTGCTTCCCTTTCTGCAGCTAATTTCCTCTCTTCCCTTTCTGCAGCTAATTTCCTCTCTTCTGCAGCTAATCTTTTGTCTTCTCTTTCTGCTTCCAATTTCTTAGCCTCTTTGTCAGCCTCAATCTGCAACCTCTTAGTCTCAGCCTCAGCTTCAACAATTAGCAACCTCAGCTCTTGCAAAAACCTCTTAATTTCCCTTTCAGCCTCTAACCTTCTTTCGGCCTCTTTTTCTAATCTTCTTTCTTCGCGTTCAATAAATTTGTCACATTCCGTAGTGACATAGGAAACCATAACTTGCCCATCTAATCCTAACTCCTTTGCAGTCTGAACCGCAGCAGATCGAAATTTGGCCAGGTCCGCCATTGTCTATCATGTAAATTTATACAATGTCTAACCAACAATTCAATCTCTAATGGACAACACAGGCACCGTGAGCTCAACCTTATTTAATTCCACCCAAGGATACCTTTTAATTCTTATATTCCCTGAAGTGAATTACCCCCCAATATTTTTAATAGTGAAAGATTCAAAATCCCAAGAGCGAGACCCCAATATATGTGGTGAAGTGGGATGTTATAAATACTTATAGGGAACTTAGTGTACTGACTGAGATCAGCTGTGAAGGTATCTATATCTATTAAGAGTAGTGTATTATAGATAACCTTACTTGCTACCACATATCTATATATCTCAGTCAGAATTATTCTGGAATAGTGTGATGCTACGTTATGTGTCTAGGGTATGTGTATGATGAAGTGTAAGTCACAACAACAGACAGATAAACAATTTAATTTAATCCACTACTCTTGACAACACTGTGACACTCACATACATATAACACTCTACAAAGATATCTTAAAAGAGTCACTGATAAACTTTCAAATAACAATATGTATTCATTACTGGCATGAATGAATATGTGTCCTGATTCAACTACAAGGGAACCAGGAATCACAATCAATTTAAATTACAAGTTATGTACAGAATGAATTTAATATGAATATTGTAGTGACATATATTATTACAAATGTTCTATGTGTGTCAGTTGTGTAGTAGTAAAATGAGGTAATACTGGTTTTGTTTTGTTCAAGCTCTGTTGGTATTTGTCATCATGACTTCAATAGTTTGTCTTTAGGGACTAGTATTGGAGATGTTCTCAGTTCCTGATATTAAGACAATTAAATTCCCCTCTTAATGTTAATTTTACAATTTCATTTCAAGATGAGGGACATAATGTTGAGCTCAGCTGGCCAAGTTAGCTTATCTGGCGTGATGGCGGCAGGAAAGGACTCCTCTGCTCGAATTCTCCTCTGGGCTCTGGAGACACCTCACTGATAGCTAAAAGGACCAAGGAGTATGCTGTCCGACACTGGATTCAGCAAAGCTCTGACCAGGTGCTGCTCAGTACCATCAAGACCACTGTCCCTGAAATCAAGAAGGATGTACCTTCTACTTCATAACTAATTTATATTTTCTTTTTACACTGATCACAATACATCACAAACATTGCGTTCAGAGCGTTAGGCCAACAGTCAGCTTCATCTGAAATACTTTATACCAGCATTACCATCCTTAATGGTCACTACGCCTCTGCACTTCCAGCATTATTTCTGTCTAATCAATCATCCAGGTGTCAGTGTACTATTTGGCCATTCCATGCCGTTTTACTACCCTCCGACACCCTCTGTTCAGGCTGGAGCATTACAGGCTTTACCTCACATTTGCCACTGAACTACACATATATATACAGGCATAAATCAACAATTTACATTCAATTTTCATTAAAAGATATTGAATGGTTCAAGCTTACCACAATTCATACGAATAAACACAGATACGTTGATTAGCAATGAATTCTGGCACAAACTGGCACAAATTTCCATCTGCCTATGTTCCAGGCTTTTATTTAACACAATTATGAGCTGGCTTCAACGCACTGTTGCTTTATCAAGATCATTTAAACAAGTGGTCTCGAACTAACGCTCCCAAGTGTGTATATCAGCGAGACTGGCCAATGAGCCACGTTTCGACAAGTGTTTGAAACAATGTTACCTTTTCCCGTTTCCCCTAACAACGAAAGATAGTATTTATAGTTCGACCAATCGTGGTTAGGCTTTCATTTGTTGCGCTCCAATCAATTTGGAGTTTACATGGTAGGCTATTTATGTAACGTAAGGTTTTTTTTTTTCAAACACGTTATAAAAAATTTTATGAGCAGAAATGATTTCATGCTGTCAGGCAGCCTCACTATTTTATTTTGGGTATAATTTATTAATTCCTGGACTATTGGCGTAACGTTTTACATATTATTTGTCAGCAAGCCCTAAGGAACCCAAAAATACAAATTTAAAGGAGCTACGTGGCTGCATTCAAAATATGCAATTTCTTCTACCTCCTGGTTCGAAGATGTGCTGTCTGGGTACTGTTATGTTTTCAACCGTAAACCCATCTATTGTTATCTTTCCTAATAAGCGTTTTTTATGATTTTAAAACCTAACTCTGGGAAAGGGTAGTGTATTTTATCACTGTCCGTCTGAAAAAAAAAAGTTAGTGCTTGTAGCCTAACACGCGTGATAGTAGTAATTGTGTATCGCGCGACGCGTGTTTAATGTTCGGCTTTCTGCCTCTCCCTTCTCGCTATCCTTTTGTCCATCTGTTCGTTCGTTTTGGTAACGTAATGTAGAAAAAAGACATGAATGGAATTTAAAATTTAGGTCATTACGCAGTCTGCCTCTTAATGTTTTTCCAAGAAATACAGCACACGTTTCATTGAAGAAAGCGGGTATAATACAGTAGGCTTTTACTATCAACGTGAAAGCGTTACAATTTGCAGACGAAGCAGAAAACAAGGGGGATTTCGAGTACATTCTTTGTGACAGCACTGTCATTTTACCATTGCTCTTCTCTTTATTAATTTTATTTGTTAGGCTTCATATTTACCTAATAATTTATATATGTGGATTAGAATATTTCATGACAGTCAGCTCGTTCCAAATTATCTGTATAATCATTGTTATAGTTTTCCCACGTCTGTACGTCTAACTGTCATCTTGTATGTGCGTGCACGTGAGTGGATAGAAATATATATATATATATATATATATATATATATATATATATATATATATATATATATATATATATATATGTGTGTGTGTGTGTGTGTGTGTGTTTAGACTGTCTGACTCCTCTAAATCTGTCGTAGAAGATAGGTGAAAGAGAGAAGATTTCTCGATTTCAGAGACAGCCTCTATCACATTCTACCATCTCACTCGTGGAAATCTATTGCTATTACTATCTATCACTGTGACTATCACTTATTCAAATCTATTCAGAAGGGACCAACCCAAGTCTTAATTCTCCTATCAAAAATCTACGACAGCTGGTATCCACTGGACTGTGTGTGCACTTGTTGAAGCATTTGGCCAGGCTTTCAAGTGAGTTTATCACATATGAATTTAGAAAAAAAACTCTCTCTCTCTCTCTCTCTATATATATATATATATATATATATATATATATATATATATATATATATATATATATATATATATATATATATATATATATATATATATATATACAGATCCATCTAAATCTCTCCGCGGTTCATCACTGGCTCGTGATCGACGTCTTGTCCACCCCTGCTTTAGAGAAACTGATTTAAGGACAATTATCCATGCAGGCAGTTTGAAAACCGAACGGACTGACAGAATACAGAAAGTTCTGAATAATTTCAAATTTCTATACCAATTATCCAATCATCCATCTCCTGTCTTTAGACACGCTGTTGACACTTCCGAAGCCAGCTGTCCGATTTTTCTTTATCAATGACGACACAGTGTGCACAGTTCAGATGTCACGTCGTAGTTTGACCTCTGCAAAATAAACAGCTTTCTCTCCGCATATCACGCGGAGTTTCCAATGCGATTCTGACGTGCGCGGCATATTCGGTTTCATTCGGGCTGCCTACCTTGCTCTCAAATCCCACGGCTAAATTGGCAACGTCAGACAAATTTTAGCATGAACTGGTGGTTCTCTCCGAAGCCGAATTTGCATGTGGCATAAGAGTATAGTTTCCATCACGCAAATGCAGGAAGCAAAATGAGAAGTTGTAATTTTCTACCGAAAGGGTTTTTTTTTCCTCCGAACAACATCAAAGCTAAACTTGATGTGAACACACATCCCGTGATAATGCATATCCCGCACTATAGGATCTAACTTTAAAGTCTTCACTTACAAGAGAATATATGCGCATATATTTCAAAATGCAATGAAAGTTCCTCTAGCCTTTTGTATTCATTTCTTTATATGATGATTTGTGCTTCCATGAAGTTTTTAGCGAAGTCCATAGTTTTAACTTTCCATTATTATTATATCAATCAATTTGTGTAGTTTTCTCATTCCTACCCCCACATCCAAGTTTTTTTTATTTTGTGTACAATTATCGACATGACATATATTGTTTCCCCGCAGTCTCAGAGAAGATAAAGAAAACAATAAGGCAACTGCTACCTCAGGCATCAAGTAAGAGCTGAATAATTCGAGGCTGTTGTGCAAGGGGGAACTGACAACCTCGTCATGTAAAACAAAATGCTACATAAATCACGGCCGCTAGATCACGTGTGAATACATTGGTCCAGGCTTCCCAGAGACCACCTGCTGTGGTGGTTCCGTGCTTCATAGTCAGCGGAAAGGTAAATGATGATGATGACGATATGTTATTTATCTTATATTATCATTACCTGTCAGCTCACCTGTGCAACACAAGTCATCAACAACAAAAATATCAAGCCCCACCTGTCTTGTGCCATCCGGTCGAGGTCTTTCCATATCTATCTTTATCTATCTTTATCTATGTCATGTCTATATCTTCTCCATTCGTTTTAGTCTTCCTCCATTTCTCTTACCCTTGGGATTCCAGACTATGGACTGCCTTGTAATGCTATTAACTAGTTTTCTGGTGCGTTTCCTCAGTCTCTCACTGCTGATCTTGTCACACCATTTCAATCCCTCCACTTTGAATAGGCACCCATTCATGAAAGTCTATCTTTTCGGCTGTCACCTTTGTTCTTCATGTTATCCATGCTTCAGAGATATACAATAGGACTGACATGACACGTGTGCTGAGGAATCCCATTTTCGTAATCGGATCTAATTTCCACAGATCTCCGTATACTTACCCACGCGAGGAAATCTCCCCTTTGCTACTTGCATTCCCACCTTAAAAATCATTATCTATTCCTCCAACTTCGTCTATACTGCCGTCAAGATATATGTATGATTTCACACCTCGCTGGATATGAAAAGCACATATGGAGGTCACCAGTACCATTTTCGGAAAAACTCTACGGAGATGCAAATAGCCGGAAGCTGACAACTGCTTTCTTTGAAAATATTCAAGTAGACGTCTGAGAGTGTACGAAGAAAAAAAAAAGACACCTCGCAGTGATGTATCTCCCAGGACAACCAGGCCACTGTTAGCAGCATCCATTCTCACAATGTGTGCCCTTTCTCTGTGTAGCCTTCCACTTATTATATATCAAAGTTATTATAGGTTGTTGTTTAAGCACAGCTGAGCTTGTTGCTCATTTGCAGCCAATACCAAAGTGAAGAATCCTTGTCATTATCTACACTGTAGTTCTATGCTTTTCCTGTGGCTATTCTGCAATTCCGAAGCTTGTTGAGTTGGAGTGATAAGCCTCAGTTTCTTTCCCGGGTATTCCATTCTGGCTTGGCATACATTTAATGATATCCTCCCACTAATATTCCTATTTTGAATTCTATAGATCTTATTACGCTTTCACTCTATATTCAGAATGGTTACAATTATATAATACAGGCTAACTTAACTCCTTGTTCTTATGGCTGAAAATAGCCTATCTGGTTATTAATTCTGAAGATGTTTGTGGCCAATGCAATACAATAATCTCAGTGATTGTCATTCAGGGTATTAACGCTTTCGATCACAAACTCTCTTTAAGTTAGTTGCATATCCTTTACAGGACGTGGCAATCAACCCCAGCTTTTATTGGCTGTTTGTGATTTTTCTAGGCAATTGTTTTCATTCAGTAGTTTGCCATTGCTTTCTGAACGGTACGGCGCTTATACCATTGTTAAAAATGCACACAAAGCGATCTGCTACCAAACTGCCTGCAGCTGGTTTCGAACCTGGTATATCTGGATTATGAAACTGCGTTCATATCCATTAGGATACAGACGCCACAAACTCTCTTTACTGTGAATAAATACTTGCGTTCAGCTGCATACAATAACTGCACTAATACATGACGTAAAGAAGACATGGAGAAGAGAACTGGAGTCGGACATGAAAGGGATGAAGAAGACAGAAAAACCCTGAGCTCATGACGCGGGACAGGAAGACTTGGTATAAAGTTTATTAAAGGTCTATGCCTCTTGGCGAGCTGTAAGGTATTAATGACACATTACGCAGCTGCAAACTACGAAGAACTGTCAAAATATTTTTCCACCGCTAACATCACATTCGTTAATTTACCGACGAATATGTTGAATAATAACTAAGCCTGTCGAATTTCAGAAAGTCCGTCGCAACACTAGAAGTCTGGGGTCAAGAAATCGCCGACAGCCGTCTATATGCTTAACGATCCCTACTGGGTGGACGGAGAGCGATGAGTAAAGAGAATGTGAGGTGGGAAGTCTGGAATCCAGCAGTCTTATTATCAGACGAGCGCAACACTAGGTTTGGCTTAAATCAGTAATTGTCAAATCACATGCAGATGCTTCTCAAGAGGTGCTCGCCTTGTGACCCAAATGGTGCTCGTGTTTAGGCGTTTGTCTGTCAAACTGGAACTGGGGACAAGAATGACCACGAATAGTTTTAGAATCTAATAAACAAATAGGTTTATGGAAATACTGAGCAGTAGTAATAGAGAAAAGTACAGTGGATCTTTGCCCACTGCACGATATGTGTAAATGAGAAAGCAGATAGACTTGCCAAAGATGGAGAAAGCAAATTCTAAACTGAAGACATCTTGAAGAGATAACAGCAATAATAAACAATAACATTAAAAGAAAAATGGTATAAGGAACTCCAAGAGCCTTTGTCAAGAAGAGATCAACTAATAATCTTCAGTCTGAGAATTAGCCATCACAGATTCAAATACCATCTCTTCGACAACATGAAAATCGGACAGACAGATATGTGTCCTTGTGAGGAGGACAAAGAAACTTTTGCATTAGATGTTAATTATGGCATGGTAAAGACCCCCGCGTTATTCCTAGATGTCTCTGAAGAGACAAAGGACGAATATGGCTACTGCACCCTCAGGCGTGTCGTATAAGGCGACTAATATGAGGTTGTGGTTTGGGCTGGCAACCTCATCATGTCAAACAAATTGCCACATACATCACCCCTGCAAGAGCATGTGACTACTTTGTGCAGGCTTCCTGTAAAGGAACCAGCTGTAGTGGTGGTTCCATGCTCCGTAAGCAAAACAAACAAACTCAGGTGTCAAGTCGGTCTTAATGTATGGAAAAACAGTCAGTTACAAACGTTCGGAAAAAAAGGTCCTTGTACTGAAGAAGTAACACAACGGGCTGATCACCCGTTTGCCAGTCACTTCGATTACAGAAACAACAGCAAATGGGTTGATTTGCTGTTGCCCTAAAGACGCCACCAGGCGTGATGGGAAACAATGGCAAAGAAAACCTATCTGATGTTGCCCTAAGACGCCTCTAGGCGTAATGGCCACTGACTGCTTTGACGGTCGGTGGCTAAGGACGGAAGAAGAAGAAGACTGAAGAAGTAACAATGATTTGTCACGGTCAACTACACGTAACTGACTGAAGCAGCCAGAAAAATATTGTAGATCAAAAGGCGGACCAAGAAAACATAGTAGATCAAAAGGCGGACCAGAAAATACATAGTAGATCAAAAGGCGGAGCAGAAAAACATAGTAGATCAAAAAGTGGACTAGAAAAAAAAAACATAGTAGATCAAGAGGCGGACTAGAAAAATATAGTAGATCAAAAGGTGGATTAGAAAAACATAGTAGATCAGAAACTGAATGACAATTCGATAACTGGGAAGTCAAGAGTTAGCGAACCACAATGGATTTCTTGTAATGAAACTCCAAGGGAATAAGAAATGGAAGAACAGCACAAAACATCAAGAAAACAGAATGTTAAAAACGCTAAAAAGAGAAGAAAGGAAGCATTGATATTAATTCACTGGTCATAGGAAAGGAAGAATGTAAACTACGGAACTTTTCTAATAGCATTACAAGGCAGTTCTTGTTTTTGAGGGAGTAAAATGAGAAAAGCCTTAAAAGGATGGCACGTGACAGGAGGGCTTGGCATGAATCTGCAGAAGGCCTATGCTCCTTGGGCAGCTGAAGTCAGTGAAGATGATTATATGTACGGCGAAGACTTTACAGCACAACTACAGTTTTTTTAAAAGCGCCATATTTACACACAAATAATTCTAAGATTGTGCAGTCTCCTGAAAAAGATTCAATGATTTGCTTTTACTTCACTGTCGTGGTTGAGTTAGAGTGTAGAGTATTTGTCGAGTTGGACAACTGTAGTGAAATCGACAAGGGATAGTGGACTGACAGAGTTATAGATTACACACACAGAAAGGTGTAAATAGGAGATGGACTTGAGACAACCTGGAAGAAAATTTATTCAAATGATCTCTCTCTCCAAGCCTCAACTCACTTATGTCTGTCTAAGCATCTCCTGCTCTCAACTCTTTTCTCTTATCATACATAGAGATTCTAGTAAAGAGCTAAAAATACAAATATGGATGGAAAGGTCGTGAACAGCGCATTAATAAATGTGTAAAATTTATTAAAGAAGAAAAGCATGAAAATAATGCATATCATCACAACAACATAAAATTACCTCAATAATCAAATATTCATCAATAATCATATACACCAACAACCACACACACAGATCACCATTCATAAAACCTGTAGAACACAAAGAGATAAATAATCGAGTGACAGTCCTTCGGTTTTCGGGGACTAGCTGAAGTAACTCCAGTAAGTGGTGTTTTCGTATATATCCTCCATCGGTGATGGAATTAACCTGAATAACATCACTGTATAGGCGCTATCGTTGGTGACCCCCCCTACTGGCGCGAGTTGGGCTGGGGAACGCTGTTTATCTCCTGCTGACCAACTGATTGAACTGGGCGACAGCCTGTCTGCTTTTCGGGGACCAAATGTACTAGCTCCAGGAAGTGAATTACTTGTAGATCCTTCGTGAGGGACTAGCCTACAAAACTTTCTTTGTTGGTGCTAAACGTTGGTGACTCCCCTTATAGCGTGAGTGGGGGCTGGAACTCTGTCCATAGATGGCTGCTCATACGTGCGAGGTTTTAAGTATCCAGGAAATACACCAGAAGAAGTCACTTGAGGACACAGAGACCCAGGCGCGCTTATCCGGCGCAAGGCTCCGCTTGGCTGTAAATCCTGTTTAAACTGGTTTGGCTGTGGTTTGCTGAGTGCCCCGTTTAGGCACAAAAAAGGCGGGTGATATGGAATTCTGCTATAGGCATGCTGAGCGGGTTTGATATTCTGGAAGCCGCAATGCTCTGGCTGGTAATCCAATAGGCGAGTAGAGAACTACTACTGCGTTTGGCGATTCCAGAGTTAGCGTTGGCTCCTTTGCACTGCGTGAGCTTAACTTGGCGTTGACAAAAAGGGGTTTTAATTCAGGAACGGGGTTGACGATTCGTGACGCTAGCGGTATTCAGAACCCTCTAGATCGAAGAGAATAGTTCGTTCTTCGCCTGACTGGAATCTGCTCTCGCGAGTCGGTCTCCCTGAAACTGAGACCCAAAAAGAGACACCCTTTTACTTCAAGCAAATAATAAATCACACTAACTTTATACAGAAAGTTTCGCTCCACTATGGGATTAAATTTATTGTAGTTATTGCTATGATAGTTTAGGGCTGTCTTTAACCATGTCTCCTGTTCCTTAAAAATATCAATTATCAACACGCGCCCGCATAGGCTTAATATCTTTTGCACACCCAGGTACCTGTCAGTAACTGTTCTGACATCAAAAATCTACTCCTCTTCTCCCAATCTCAACATACAGGAAACCTAACCTGTAGTTACAGTTAAATGAATATGCTTATTCATCTTACAACATTAAATGAATTTACATAAACAGATTACAGCATTTGACATTACACAAATAAATCGTATGTCCCCTTTGGGAAATATATTAGCATTTCCACAAAATAAGTACAAAGAAAATGCAATGTTCTTGCTATAATAATACAGTTGTGGCTAGATCATAAGATATAATTATATCTATGCCTGGTGACTGCTTTCCGTGAAAGTTATAGACTAGTGCCTAGCCACACAAGTAAGCATAAAATGATCCTCCCTTGCCACTAGAAATATCTATCAAAAGGAATAAGTGACTATCTCCTATAATCCAGAGTTATTACCTGCATCTCACTATTCAGTTTTAAAGTGAACAATCCACCCCTGACATTATCTTACAGAAATGACAGTTCATTTTTGCTGACTCTTAACCCAATGGTAAGCATTCGTGGACTGATTCTACGCCTAATATCTGTTATTGTAAGTTTAACATTTAACCCATGATAAACCGTAACAGTGTAAGCACCACTTAATAGGCCGTAGACAGCGCTACCTTATCACTGAATAAATTACTAGGAGAAGTCCTCAGAAATAAATTCACTTCCCTAACAGATATATATATAAAAGCTAACATGAATCTAATATTATAATTATAAGATATGTCAACTCACCCCGAAAAATGCCAAGGAATAGGCGAAAAACATTTAGTTCTGTGTTAATGTTTGCCTTATTTCCATAATGGTCTATCTCGGGCCAGGAAAATTTACGAATGTCTTTGTCTATTAAAACCAGTCTACTCTTATAGATCACAAGGGACGCTCCCCCCGAACACCTGGCGTGCGTATTTCTACAGACGTTCGGCGAAAGACGTAATCTAGAGTAAGACAAAAGAAATCGTGCGAAAGTTCCCCAGGCCTCAAAGGGTACCAGCCGCTCGTCATCAAACGTTTTAAAGCGACCAGAGAAATTCCCCTGTTGGGACCACAGAGGGTACCCGCCGCTAACGAACCGTTTCTTTCACAGAAAACGTCTTGGCTCGTTCTAACACTTAAAGCGGACCCGAGAAATGTTTCTCTGGTCGAACAGGTGCGTTTAGATAACATTACGTCTAGCGTTAGCTGACCGCAGCTGGCCAGCGTAAACAACCTCGGGTGGGGTTTGAGAGGGTGAGAAAGTTTGGCCACAAAGGTAGAAAAGGAAAGAAAAAGAAAATACAAAATGTCTCGGAAAACAGAACATTTAAAGGAGTAATCAAATTATGGACAAGATGGTAAAATAAATTATCTTTCACGTGACAACACACAAATTGAAGGACAAAACAAATGTGTGCATGACAAGAATAGAAGTCATTAACATAACAACCACTGTGGACATACTAGCACCCACACTTTACATTCTGCCACTGCAGACACCACCAGCGTTGCAACCTCTTTGTGGATTCACCTAGATCTAGGTTTGTTTTTTTGTTTTTGTTTTTGTCCCATCAAGGTGTCTATTTTCTTCACTACTTGAAGAACGCCACCTAGATTTCGCCCCAAATCGGCCAAAATAGCCCCAAAATCGCCTAAAGTAGCCCAAAAATTGCCCAAGTCGCGCCGATATCCATTTTTTTTCTTCAAAATTCAAAGTGGCAACGCTGGACACCACATACATGATGTAATAGAACTAGAATAAATTAAAACATAAAATTAAAAAAAAAATAGGTAGTCTCGTAGCAGATATTGCCGTATTGGGACTAAAGTATAAGAAACCACTATACTAGTTCCAGCTTAGACAGGTGGGATGAATAGTTCCCTTCCTCGCTACCTTTGCCTTCCTTAATTCAAGAGCAGAGTGAAGTCCCCATTTACCATAAACAATACTGCCATTAACTCAGTTATCTCTTACCACTGACAAGAACATGACGACAAAGTCGACGACAATGACGATGATGGCTTGGTGTGGCAATGATTACAAGTTTTAATAGTTCATCTAGTAAAACAAATCACTAGAGACAGCATGACTGTAAAGGGTCAAAGGTAAAAAGTGTGTGTCTTGACACAAAACTTTCTATTTTTAGTAACAATATGCAAATTAGGACCCAATATAATTATTTTCCAGTGATTCGGCATTTTTTTATTAGATGCTTTGATGTCCTAAACATGCCAAAAAATTGAAGCTTGTAAAGTCAAAATAAGTAAATATTATTTTTGTTGAAACCTCCCCTTAAGGTATATTGGGAATATGGTGTTAGGTCCATATTTTCTTGACCATGGGCACACTAGGGGTGATGTGGTCAGCATCACGCCGGCCACCTTAACCTTCCCAGAAGTTCCCCTGGTACCCAATTTATGAGGCTGGGTCGACCCCGGAGCCGTTTGCGGTCTAACAAATCCTACCTCAACTGGGGATCGAACCTTGGAACCCCCGAGCTAGGAAGCCAGTGCACTAACCACTCTGCTACCGGAGAATATCAAATAAATGCTCTGGTGCAGATTGTCCTCTTGTGAACCAGTTGCAATGGTTGGTCCCACTCTCAATAAGGACAGCAAAGGGAAATGACGGAAGGAATGAGCTTTATTACCTTTGGTTCATATATATGAGGAGAACATGAACGATGAAACAGCTCAAAAAACATTAGTAAAGCTAAAGCAGCACAAAACATTAGTAAAGCTAAAGCAGCACAAAACATTTGTAAAGCTAAAGCAGCACAAAACATTAGTAAAGCTAAAGCAGCACAAAACATTTGTAAAGCTAAAGCAGCACAAAACATTTGTAAAGCTAAAGCAGCACAAAACATTAGTAAAGCTATAGGTAATTTTATGGCAGATCCTGCCGCAGGGAGGTGAATGTTAGAGATTTCACTTTATCCAGTGCATAAATAAGTAACTAAATAAAGGTAATTAACAGGCACTCGTTGGACATACAGGACACCAGACAACAGAAAATGAATATAAGTGATAGGTTGACCGGGTATCGAACCGAGGTCCATCCAAACGGCGCCTGTTAATTACCTTTCATTTATTTATTTACTTACTTATTTATTTACTATTTACAGGACACAAGTTTCCTTCGTTATTTACTAAGTGCAGGGTTAATTACTTGATGGTGACTAGTTCCCTTCCTAGCTGACTGTGGTGAAGTGGGATGTTATAAATATTTATAGGGGACTTAGTGTACTGACTGAGATCAGCTGTGAAGGTATCTATATCTAATAAGTGTAGTGTATTATAGATAACCTTACTTGCTGCCACATATATATATATATATCTCAGTCAGAATTATTCTGGAATAGTGTGATGACTACGTTATGTGTCTAGGGTATGTGTATGATGAAGTGTAAGTCACAACAACAGACAGATAAACAATTTAATTTAATCCACTACTCTTGACAACACTGTGACACTCACATACATATAACACTCTATGAGAATATCTTAAGGAGTCACTGATAACTTTTCAAATAACAATATGTATTCATTGTTGTTATAAAGGTATATGTGTCCTGATTCAAATACAAAGGAACCAGGAATCACAATCAATTTTAATTACAAGTATATGTACAGACTTTATCAATATGAATACTACAGGAAATTATGGATAAAGTAAAAAGAAGAGACATCACAATTTTGATGGGTGACATGAATGCAAAGATAGGTACAGTCAATACTGGATTTGAAGAAGTCATGGGAAAACATGGGCTAGGAGTAATGAATGAAAATGGAGAACTATTCGCAAACTTCTGTGCTTCAAATCAACTGGCTATAGGAGGAAGCATGTTTCCACATAAGAGAATACACAAGGCAACATGGATATCACCAGACCATAGAACAGAAAATCAGATCGATCATATATGCATAAAGAAGAAGTTTAGATCATCATTGCAGGATGTAAAGGTATATAGAGGAGCAGATGTGGCATCAGATCACCATCTTCTGATAGCCAAAGTAAAAATGAAACTCAAGAGATATGCAACAATGCAAAATTATAGACAACAGTTTAATGTAGGACAGCTAAGAAATCAAGAAACAAGAGACAAATTTGCGGTCACAGTATCCAACAAATTCCAAGTGCTCCAACAGTTGGAAGATGTAGAGAATACAGAAGACTATTGGCAGCAGGTCAAAACGGTATGGAAGGAGACATGTGAAGAAATACTGGGGAAAAGGGAAAGACAACAAAAAGCATGGATAACAACAGAAACCATCAATAAGATAAAAGATAGAAAAAACAAGAAAGCAGAGTTAAACACAAGCAAAACCAGAAGTTCCAAAGCCAAGGCTCAAGAAGTGTACACAGAAGCAAACAAAGAAGTAAAAAGAAGTATCAAAAGAGACAAGAGGAAGTATATTGAGGAGTTGGCAAGAGAGGCAGAAGATGCTGCAGCCAAAGGAAATATGAGAGAGCTGTATAGCAGCACAAAGAAGCTAACAGGGAAATACAAGCAAACAAGTTGCCTCATAAAAGATAAGAATGGGAAACTGCTCAGCAATATACAAGAGCAAATGAAGAGGTGGACAGAATATTTTGGGGACCTTCTCAATAGACCAGCTCCACAAAACCCGCCGGACATCCAGCCAGCAGAAGAAGAGCTACAAATTAACGGTGAAAGACCAACGAAGGAAGAAATAAAGAAAGCCATAAAGCTTCTAAGAGATGGAAAAGCGTCTGGACCTGATGGCATTCCAGCAGAGGCCATCAAAGCAGATATCGACACGGCTACAGAGATGTTATATAAATTACTTGGTAAAGTCTGGGAAAAAAGAAGAGATACCAGCAGAATGGAAGGAAGGATATCTGGTTAAGTTGCCTAAGAAGGGAAATCTACAAGAGTGCACAAATTATAGAGGAATAATGTTACTATCAGTGCCAGGAAAGGTATTGAACAGGATTATCCTTGAGAGATTAAAGGAGTCCATAGACAAGAAATTGAGAGATGAACAAGCAGGTTTTCGACAAAACAGATCATGTACAGACCAGATAGCCACTTTGAGAATAATAGTTGAACAAAGTCTGGAATGGAATTCACCACTATACATCGGATTTGTGGACTACGAAAAAGCATTTGACAGTGTGGACAGAGAATCACTTTGGAAATTGATGAGGCATTATGGAGTTCCCCTGAAAATCATTAATTTAATAAAGAAAACCTATGAAGACATGACGTGCAGAGTTCTTCATGAAGGACAGCTTACAGAACCATTTGGGATAAGAACAGGAGTGCGACAGGGATGCCTCTTGTCTCCATTTCTTTTCTTGCTGGCAATAGATTGGGTTATGAGATCATCGACAACACACAACAGAAATGGAATCCAGTGGACTCTGGCTAAGCAGTTGGATGATCTGGATTTTGCTGATGATTTGGCTCTCCTGTCCCATAACCGTAATCAGATGCAGGACAAATTGAAAACACTCGATGAGAGGTCACAGCAATTGGGTCTGAAAATACACAGGGAAAAGACAAAAATAATGAGAATAAATGCAGGTAATGAAAACAGGGTTGAACTTGAAGAAACGCCAATACAAGATGTAGAATCATACACATATCTTGGCAGTAATATAGACAAAGTTGGAGGGACAGACAGCGATATCAAAATAAGAATACAAAAAGCAAGAGGAGCTTTCATTGCATTGGGAAATATATGGAGATCAAGAGAAATAGGATCCAACACGAAAATAAGAATCTTCAACTCAAATGTGAAGTCAGTCCTATTGTATGGCTCGGAGACATGGAGAACAACAAAGACAACAACCAAAAAGCTACAGACTTTCATAAATGGGTGCTTGCGTAGAATAGAGGGATTAAAATGGTATGACAAGGTTACCAATGTGGAACTGATGACAAGAACTGGACAAGTGCCAGTGGAACAAGAGATGAGAAGAAGACGATGGCGATGGATAGGACACACACTGAGGAAACCTGTTGATAGCATTACAAGGCAGTCCTTGTTCTGGAACCCCCAGGGCAAGAGAGGCAGAGGAAGACCAAGAAGTACATGGAGAAGAGAGTTGGAAACAGAGGTGAAAATGATGAGGAGAACATGGAAAGAACTTGAGATGATGGCACGTGACAGGAGGACTTGGCATGTGTTTGTTGAAGGCCTATGCTCCTTTGGGAGTGGAGGGTTATGAATGAAATATGTACAGACTTTATCAATATGAATATTGTAGTGACATATATTATTAAAAATATCCTATGTGTGTCAGTTGTGTAGTAGTAATATGAGGTAATACTGGTTTTGTTTGTTCAAGCTCTGTTGGTATTTGTCATCATGACTTCAATAGTTTGTCTTTTGGGACTAGTATTGGAGATGTTCTCAGTTCCTGATATTAAGACAATTAAATTCCCCTCTGAATGTTATTTTTACAAAGACATTTCAAGATGAGGGGACATAATGTTGAGCTCAGCTGGCCACATCAGCTTATCTGGCGTGATGGCGGCAGGAACAGACTCCTCTGCTCGACTCTCCCCTCTGCTCTGGAGACACCTCACTGATAGCTAAATGGACCAAGGAGTATGCTGTCCGACTCTGGATTCAGCAAAGCTCTGACCAGGTGCTGCTCAATACCATCAAGACCACGGTCCCTGAAAACAAGAAGGATGTACCTTCTACTTCATAACTAATTTATACTCTCTTTTTACACTGAGCACAATACATCACAAACATTGAGTTCAGAGCGTTAGGCCAACTGTCAGCTTCATCTGAAATACTTTATACCAGTATTTACCTCCTTAATGGTTACCACGCCTCTGCACTTCCAGCATTATTTCTGTCTAATCAATAATCTAGGTGTCAGTGTACTGTTTGGCCATTCCATGCAGTTTTACTTTCCTCCGACACCTTCTGTTCAGGCGGGAGCATTATAGGTTTTACATCATGTTTGCTACTGAACTACACATATATATACAGGCATAAATTAACAATTCACATTCAATTTTCATTAAAAGATACTGAATGGTTTAAGCTTACCACAATTCATGGAAACAAACACAGATACGTTGATTAGCAATGAATTCTGGCACAATTTCTGGCACAAATTCCCATCTGCTTATGTTCCAGGCTTTTATTTAGCAAAATATGAGCTGGCTTCAACGCACTGTTGCTTTATCAAGCTTATTTGCACTAGTGGTCTCGAACTAACGCTCCTAAGTGAGTATATCAGCGAGTCTAGCCAATGGAGCCACGTTTTGACAAGTGTTTGAAAAAATGTTACCTTTCCACGTCTCCCCTAACAACGAAAGATAGTATTTATAGCCCGACCAATCGTGGTTAGTCTTTCATTTGTTGCGCTCCAATCAATTTGGAGTTTACATGGTAGGCTATTTCTGTAACGTAAGGTTTTTTTCAAACACGTTATAAAAAAAATTTTATGAGCAGAAATGATTTTATGTTGTCAGGCATCCCCACTATTTTATTTTGGTTATAATTTATTAATTCCTGGACTATTTGCGTAACGTTTTACATATTCTTTGTCAGCAAGCCCTAAGGAACCCAAATATCCAAATTTAAAAGAGCTACGTGGCTGCGTTCAAAATATGCAATTCCTTCTACCTCCTGTTTCGAAGATGTGCTGTCTGGGTACTGTAATGTTTTCAAACGTAAACCCATATAATGTTATCTTTCCTAATAAGCGTTTTTTGTGATTTTAAAACCTAACTCTGGGAAGGGTAGTGAATTTATCACTGTCCGTCTGAAAAAAAGTTAGTGCATGTAGTCTTACACGCGTGATGGCAGCATTTGTGTATCGCGCGACGCGTGTTTAGTGTTCGGCTTTCTGCCTCTCCCTTCTCGCTATCATTTAGTCCATCTGTCTTTTGTTTTTGGTAACATAGTGTAGAAAAAGACATGAATGGAATTTAAAATTTAGGTCAACTTGCATATTTCAAGGTTTTTCTTAGAAAGGCAGCACATTTTATTGTGTGTTTGGGAAACGCGTGTATGTTGCAGAAGGCCTTTAATATCAACGTGAAAGCGTTACAATTTGCCGACGAAGTAGAAAAGAAGGGGGATTTCGAGTACTGTCATTGTGACAGCACTGTTCTTTACCATTCTTCTTCCTTTATTTATTATATGTATTTATTAGGCTTTATATTTACTTGATAATTTATATATGTGGATTAGAATATTCCACGACACTGACTTTATCTTCCTTAACTCAAGAGCAGAGTCAGGTACCAATCTACAGCTGGGTAGACTGGAACAGGTTTTCAGCCCAGAGGTCGGTAACCTTGCAGCGACAGGCAAGGTTACGAACTACTCTGCCAATCGGAAAAAAACACTATCACTGTACAAAAATAAACGTTAAAAAATGAAAGACTACTTACCAAATGAAAATGTGAAGACAATTTTTAATCCTTTATTTTTGGCAGAAATATTTAAGTAAATCTGAAAATGGAAACAAAAAACAACTCAGAAATATGTAATTGCACTCCAACTGGTTCACGTGCTTAAATGCGTATTAACTTGACAATGATAAAGACTGCAGTGATCTATGAAGGATCTGTTTAAATCCTGATTGATGCAAAATCATAGTCTACCACACCACCAAACAACTGTGGCGTGAACTACGCAAATGAAAACACAGCTGGATTCAATTGTATTCTCAAAATAAAAATAAAAATAAAAAAAAGCAAAGACAGTGTTCATAAGACGGTAGCCAACATACATTTAACAGCTACATCAGTGCTTCTTAAACTATTTCAGTGTCCTTCACCCTCGAGTCTTTATCACAAAATTTCATTCACCTGCGACTAAATTTCCTTATATTTTTGTCTTCCTCTCCCTTGTGTATAATTTTATATATAATTTATTTTGTCATATGAGCAAGAAATATAAACTAACTCATTTTTTAAGTTTTAATTTTATTCATGTTTTTGAACATCCTAAACATTTTTACAGAAAACTAGGAGTGACCAACAAAAATTAACACAGAAAAACTGTTACAATTTTTCTAGTTTAGTAAAACATAAAGTAAAGTTAGTAAACAACAGTCTTAGAACTTAGAACTGGATTCTTAGACACAATGTTTTTTGTGTGTATGTTTACCATTTTAAAAAAATTACAAGCAGTATACTTCTACCCTGACCGTGTCTGTAGCAGTGGTGGTGTAACCATGGTTACCAAATCAAACTTACAAAATACTGAAGTCGCTAGAATAGAAAATGTAGAATGTCACTACAAGAAAATGGCACAATCTAATTTTATCTTGCCTAAAAATAGGGCTTAAATCTCCATAATATAGCTAGAATTCATGTTGCTTGATGTCAATAAGTGGTGGTAGAATGAAGTACAGTGTGTGTGTGTGTGTGTATATGTGTGTGTATATATATATATAATAATAATAATAATAATAAATTCTTTAAGCGCCAAACACGGCGCATAAGGCAGAAACCAGTGCTCTCCAGGTTGTTCGTTGTGACGCCACTCCTCTTAGCTCTTGCACATTATTTAGGCCCAACGTTCTTCCTTCTCTTATTATTGTTCTTCTGAGTGTTTCTTTTGGTCTTCCTTTTTTCCGCTTACCCTCAGGAACCCAAGTGAGCGCCTGTAGTGGTATTCTGTTGTTTTGCATTCGTAGGACATGACCGATATATGACCATCGTCTTTTCCTTATATAGTCGGAGACATATTTCTGCCTAGAGTCTTCTCTTATTTGTCGATTAGTCTTGAATTCTTTCCAACTGATGTTCATGAGTTTTCTAAGACATTTGTTCTCGAATGTATTCAGCTTGTTCTCCAATGATTTTGTTATTTTCCAACTCTCACAGCCGTATGTTAACACTGAGATAACATTTGAATTAAACAGACGAAGCTTGGTATGTATATTCAATGATCGTAATTTCCAAATGTTAGATAATCTATTGAAGGCGCTAGCTGCCAAAGCAATTCTAGTATGGATTTCTCTTGTTGTGTCACCATCCTGAGTCATTTTACTGCCTAAATAATTGAAACTTTCAACTTTCTGTAGTTTTTCCCCGTTCAAGATGATATCGAAGGTCTCGTTAGAAAAGTTCATAGCTTTAGTTTTAGAGGCATTTATTTGGAGACCAATTTTAACCGAGAGATGACACAAATTATTTATTGCTTCTTGGGATTGTCTTGGTGTTGAACTTAAGAATGCTACATCATCTGCGAAATCCAGGTCCCCCAGGAATTTTCCATTTGTCCATTTTATACCCAATTGTTCATTGTGGGTATAGTTTCTCATAACCCAATCAATAGCTATTCCAAAAAGTAGTGGTGACATAATACAGCCTTGTTTCACCCCTGTTTCTACTGTAAACCATTCTGTATTCCCTTTATTTGTTCTAACACAACATCTTGCATTGTCATATAGCGCTTTGATTATATTCACATATTTTGTTGGAAAACCATAGATTGTAAGTATCTTCCACAATGATGGGCGGTGTAGACTATCAAAGGCTTTTTGAAAATCGACGAAGGTGATAATAAGTGGCGATTGCCTTTCCACTGATTCTTCTATAATTGTTCTTAGTGTGAATATTTGATCAATACATGATCGTTTCGGCCTGAAACCCGCTTGTTCTTCTCTGATCTTTTCGTCAGCATGCAATTTAAGTCTTTCTAACATCATGCAACATAATAATTTTCCAGGTACTGATAATAGAGATATACCACGCCAGTTATTACAGTCTGATAGATCACCTTTCTTCGGTAACTTTACAATAATACTGTCTTTCCATTGTTGTGGTGGTTGTTCTTCTCTCCATACTTCATTTATAATATCTAAAATTCTCAAGAGGTTGTTGTCATTAACTGCTTTAATCATTTCCCCTGAAATTTCGTCAACTCCAGCAGCTTTAAAATTTTTTAATCTTTTAACGGCTTGTTTGATCTCGTCCAGCGTGAATTCATCGCAAGTTATTGGCAAAGTGGTTGTGGATGTTTCATTATTAAAATCAGGTGTTACTGTTGGTGGTGGTCTGTTTAGCACCTCCATGAAGTGCTCAGCCCATCTCTTCATTTGTTCTTTTTCTGTTGGTATTGAATTCCCTAATTTACCTTTAACAGGTGTTTCCATAGCAGTAGGCTGGTGACATAGTTGTTTTGTAATTTGATAAAGGCACCTACTATTACCAGTTCTTGCAGCATTTTCAGCTTCTACGGCCAGTTCATTGATGAAATGTCTTTTATCTCTTCGAGTTTTTGTCTTCACTTCTTTATTTAACAAGTTATAAGTTAGTTTGCAAGATTCAACTGCATTATGTGTACTTGCCGCTAGTAGTTTAAGTTTTGCTGTTTTCCTTTCTTGTATTTTATCCCAAGTATCTTCTCTCATCCATTTTTTCTTTTTATGTACTAGGTATCCGGTGGTCGCTACAGCTGCTTCTGTCATTGCTGTTCTCAGTTGTTCCCATTTAGTATCGATTGTCTTGGTGGTGATATCGTTGTCAATTTTGCCTAAAGCATCGAAATAGTTGTTCATTTTGACATTATATTCCTTCTTTATATCATTTGATTGCAGTCTGTGTACATCTATTCTTCTATTTTTATTCGGTTGGTATAACTTCTTCAGTTTAATTCTCATTTTAGCTATGCAGAGGTTATGATCGCTTCCGATCTCTGCACCTCTGTATGCTCTGACGTCTTGAACTGATGAGCGAAATTTAGCGCTTATGCAGAAGTGATCTATCTGGTTCTTAGTTCTGCCATCAGGTGAATTCCATGTTATCTTGTGGATATTCTTATGTGGAAAGATGGTGTCTGCCACAACGAGGTTTGATATTTCACAAAGTTCTAGAAGTCTTTCGCCATATATATATCCCAGCTTTTTCTGTCTGTTCGTAACACTCCCTAAAATAGTAACACGCAACAAAGAAAAGTGGGCAAAACACGGTGTGCATGCGCCATGTTAACAGCGTGCATGTTCAGACTTTTTTTTTAAACCTTGGATGTAAAACAAATATTTTGGTTTTTTAATACTGTCCCGAAAATAGTAACGCTCGACAAAGAAAAGTGCGCAAAGGTTGGTGTGCATGCGCAATGTGAACGGCGTGCATGTTCAGACTTTGTACAAAATTATTTTACTACTATAATTAACAGGAATGCGCGTACAATGATCTAAGTTTCATACTTTTGTTATAATAAAATCAACTGGTATTTTCCTAATGATCGGCTACCACGACAAGTATGGGGGGATTAAGAGACTTCACTATACTAGGTCTAGCATCGAGAGGTGTGGTGACCAGTTCCCTTCCTCACTGCCTTTTCCTTCCCTAACTCAAGAGCAAAGTCATGTGCCCATTTACAGCTGGGTAAACTGAACCGTAATGATACTGTGAATCGAACCCGGCACCTTTACCGAGAGAGACCAGAGCTCTAACCACTCTGCCAATCGGACGCTCCAGAACTAACGTAGCGACTCTTAATAGCGGGCAAACAGCCGTGTTCTATATCACTTAGAGTTTAACAATATTTTCTTGATCGAGCCAGTTTTCTCTCACGGACAGCTGTACGTCGCATTGTCTCGATCAAGAAATCACAACAAAGCAAAATTAGAAATTAAAACAACAGAAAATAAGTGTACTCTTCTGATGAACAATCGGATATTCACACCTAATATTATTTTTCACAAGTATTTGAATAAGTAAAATTGCCGTTAAATATTAGTGCTTTTCAATGTATCATAACATGGGGTTTATTCATGTATTTTGTTATCTTCTGCACAGTAGACACTATCTTATCATGCTATCTCTGTAACATACTACCATGAATCATTCATTTATATACAAACACTGAAGACCTGGTCGCCTCATAAACATCAGTAGTGGGTGAGCTTGTTGGAACACCATAGCCAACTATTACCTTTTGTTCCAGGTTTTATGATCGTTCCTGATCGAGCTCATGATCGAGTGTCCGATCGAGTTCTTGATCAAGTACCAACTACAGACTTGAGGACCTTTGATCCTGCTAACTGGAGCCTAGTGGTCAAACAATCTTCAACACCTTAGTCCCCCGTAGTTATAGGGCGGGCTGAAGGAAAGTCTTCTTGATTACCAGTTTGTCTCAGAAACCTCGAACAGACGTGACGTAATGCAAGTTGAGTTTACGTGTACTCAATCCTACAAGACTAATCGACAAATAAGAGAAGACTCTAGGTAGAAATATGTCTCCGACTATATAAGGAAAAGACGATGGTCATATATCGGTCATGTCCTACGAATGCAAAACAACAGAATACCACTACAGGCGCTCACTTGGGTTCCTGAGGGTAAGAGGAAAAAAGGAAGACCAAAAGAAACACTCAGAAGAACAATAAGAAGAGAAGGAAGAACGTTGGGCCTAAATAATGTGCAAGAGCTAAGAGGAGTGGCGTCACAACGAACAACCTGGAGAGCACTGGTTTCTGCCTTATGCGCCGTGTTTGGTGCTTAAAGAATTTATTATTATTATTATTAATCCTACAAACACTGTGAGCGTTCAATAGCGATAGTCAATGATGAGAAATGCTAGAGACTAAATAGCAAGAGATACCAAAACTACTGTGACAGACTTTATAATTTCATTGGAAGATACATCCAAGACTTTTTACTATTATTTATTTTACTTTGTAAATATAAATAATCATACATTTTACCATCTTCCAACACCCATTTCTCATTACAAGGCTAGATAGATGTACATAATAAATTATGAAATTGTACTCATTTGACTTGTTAAATGTTTAACTGTTAAATTTTGAGTTAATTTTTCTAACTTAATTATACCTGTATTATCACATAGGGTTACTATAGCGAAAGTGGCGCAGTATACTTCTGAAGCCTAAATCTATTGTCCAGCTCAGAGTATTCACAGCGGTAACTCAATTGTGATACCAGTGTACTTCTCTGGCACTGGGACTTCATACTTTCTGGAGAGAAATTCTACTTCTCTACCACCATCATCACACTAGAAAAACCTTTCGCTACACCATTTATAAATTTGTGATCCCACTAGTTCGTCAGATCTCCCATAAAAGGTTATATACAGTAAATTTGAGTAATTTCCTGCTACTTTAAAATTAGAAAAACATAAGTAGAGCGGAAAAACATATAAAATTTCCAGCTCCATTGCCCTTAACAAGAAATAAGAGCTTACTGACCACTTTAATGGCAATGCCTTTGGAGTACATAAAAATAAATATAAATATCTGAGTAAATTAAGTCATTCACCCTTTGTTTCATTCACCCTTCATTCACCCCCAAAATAATTTCAAACACCCTTGGGTGAACTATTCACCAGTTTAAGCACTGAGCTACATCTCAAGCCGGAAGTAGGCGCCATATGCGTTCGTCTGCGGAAACAAGCTTGCGTAACAACTGTTTTGAAAATAGAAACGTTGGGACCTTGTCACGCTGCCCCTGACGGGCAACTCTTAGTGTCAATAGTCTTTTGTTGCCCTGATACCACGTGCGTAATTGAAGATTAATGTGAGTGGCTAAGAGCAAACATCCCCTGCCAAGTGATGACGAAGCTTTTGTTCAAGGGTGCGGAGTGCTTCAGAATACAGCCGTGTGCATGAAGTCTATGTCACGTGCGATTACTTTCACTTTTTAAAAATGTTTGCTCCGTTTCACCGTAGAGCGTCCGATTGATAAAGTGGTTAGAGCGCTGGTCTCACGCGGTAAAGGTGCCGGGTTCGACACGCTCCAGTCAACTCAGCTGTAAATGGGTATCCGACTTTGCTCGTGACTTGGGAAAGGAAAAGGCAGAGAGGAAGGTAACTGGTCACCCCACCTCTCGATGATGGATCTAGTATAGTGAAGTCTTATAACACTTCCCTTCCCTACGGCAGTATCTGGTATGGGACTACCTTTACCTGTTTACGTTTCAGCATCACTAGCCCCTTTCAACCGTTATCCAAATGATAACGTCGGTTATATCCAGACGCCTTATGCTAGTGCTACATATTTCCTGACTGTGCATGCTTTTTTTTGTACCGTTGTGTATTATTTCTCAATGATGATGTTTTGCAACTATTATTGGTGGTAATGCGGGCACTGCAGAACAATTATTTTCATCTATTTAGAAGAGTTCAAACAGCGCTTAATGATAAGCCATGTCAAACAGTTCCACCCCCGGGTAGTTCCCGGGGGTAGGTCTCTGATGAGGCAAATAAAGAATAGAACTACTGCTCCTTCGGGCATAACGTAGGAGGCGACTAACACGGGGTCAGCAACCTCACCATGTACAACAACATTGCTATAGAAACCAGTATTACAAGAGAATGTGACTGCTTGGTGCAGGCTGCAGTGGTAGCTCCATGCTTCCTTCATACGGAGCGAAAGGGATGATGATGATGATGATGACATTTACACCACGTGATTGGTTTGACGCTGACGAATAACTTTCTGGATGCGACGCTGAAGACATGGGGGAAGAGACACCACCACGTCGATAGCGTAGGTCTCAGCACAAAGCTCAAGCCAGATATATTACATCACACAGGCCGTGAATAAAAGTCTGAAACAAAGGCTGCGCTAGTAGAAACAAACCTGGCGTGAAGTAAACAAATCGACGCAGTGAAATAGATCAAAATGAAACCTGAATTTTGATAAATGTGGTTGTTACAGAAGGATGCAAAGAATAACCTGACAGACAGGCTAAAAGTCCCTTCCAGAGCGTTCATCAAGATAGCCTGCAAGCATCAGTAGTCCCTTTCAGGATTTAGTGCTGCTGTCAACGCTGCTCAAACGTTCAGATCTAGAGATCTCTTACATTGCAATGGATCATGTGCTGCAACCGAAACACACTGCCTGCGGCTGAAGATGGTGTGCATCGTCAACAGAATATGGAAAACAACTGAGGGAAACAACATACCATGAATGGCCAGATAATTAAGCGAATAGAAGGCAACATTTTAATCAAGAATAAATGACTCAATCACAACAGTCCTGACACGTCACAAGAAGTTTGAAGAAGAGACAGATTAAAGAAGCTGGTGCAACTGATACATTCAACTGAAAGAGACACAGAGAGAGAGATAGAGAGAGAGAGAGAGCAGTACATTGACAAAGACTGTGAGATTGGTATTCCCATAGCAGATGCTGCCGTAGGTGAGTAAAGTGTTAGAGACTTCACTATACTAGGTCCAACTTCGATAGGCGAGGATGACCAGTTCCTTCCTCGCTACCTTTGCCTTCCCTAACTCAAGAGCAGTCAAGTGTCAATTTACAGCTGAGTAGACTGCAGCGAAACGCCACCGTGTTTCAAACTCGGCACTCTTGCCACGAGAGGCCAGCGCTCTAGCCATTCTGCCAATCGGGTGCTCACTGGACAAAGAGTGTAATATCTTCAACAACAAAAACTTACCATGAAAGAAGTACAACGCCAGGTGTTGGTTACTTCACAAACTTACCATGAACAAAACTTGAAGACAAGTTAGTGACTCAAGACAGTAAACGCTACAGATAACGGGACAGGCAAGGTCGCCAACGGCCATCACAAACGGCATTGGATGATCTCAGAACAAATTAACATGAACAGAAGCGGGTATGGAGAAGGAATCCAACCAATCGCAGATTCAGAGTCAACAGTTATGTACACACATAATTCAGCAGTGTGTAAGTCACATTCGAATTCACACATACACATATATAAACACACCCACCCACACCTTGTTTTCCTCACGCAGCCAAGAATAGCCATTCGTTTCTACACGCCCCCGCCCTTTCTAACTAGCAAGAGACCCCATTCACAAACGGAGCCTTGTGTTACGGTAAACTTGCATTCTCTACGTACTTAAAATTAAAAAAAATAATTCACAGACACCAGCCATAAAAGTCAGTGGCATGTGAGTCATTTACTATTCTAAGTTTTACTGCTTGCAGTCCTTTCCTCGCTTCTGATAAGGTTTCGCAATTTGGCGCCAAGTGCGCCGCATTCAATTTTTACCAGGCCTTTTACAAACAGGATACTGTTTAAGCGAAACTACGTCTTTAAGCTTTGTAACATTCCTTCTCTGAGATTTCTCTTCAATGGAATTTCGATCAAACGTATGTAAAATTTACATTGTACGAGTGTCGACTCTATAGGCGACATCGCATTTGCATTACACAAACAATTACACTTTTTTTTTTAAAACCGCAACCACGTCAACTTCATAACAAACACTTGGCCTGCCTGTTACACCGTGTTAACAGGTTCCTGTATCTTCGCATGTGACAATCAAAATACATAACTTACTTAATCAGCACGATCAGTTATGCTACTTGTAGCTTGTAGACAAATAGTATGTAAAAAATCTTTTGCTGTTTCGTCCTAGCCTCGGTTAACAAAGAATCAGTTTAAGAAAGAATCGATTTCGCACAGAATCGGTTTCACAAAGAATCGGTTTACCAAAGAATCGGTTTAACAAAGAATCGGTTTAACAAATAATCGGTTTCACAAGAATACAGATGACTAAAGGTGCAGCCATTTTCTGGAGACAACAAAAACATGTCAATGGTAGCGGTATAGGTATTCCTATAGCAAAAACTGCATTGGGGAGCAAAGTTTTAAAGGTTTTACCATACTGCGTCCAGATGTTTTATGAGGTGGGTTGTGACTAGTTCCCGTCCTTGGTGTCTTCCCTAACTCAAAAGCAGAGCCATGTACCCATTTACAGCTGAATGTACTCGGGCGTGACGCGACCAGGTTTCGATCCAGTAACTGGGAAACTTTGCTGCGTAAGGCAAGCGTTCTAACCGCTGAAATGATAACCACTCGTAAGAAATATGAAAGAAGGCGGACACTAGACAAAATAAGAGAAGTAACAAGCACTCCGAAGATTCGACTCATTCCACACCGAATCACGTGTGGAAATATAAATTAACCGGAATTAGGAGTGTCGTCGACCCGGATTTAGCCTGGATTAATTCGAGCCCTGGCGAGAACATTTGAAGGAGTGTCGTCGACCAGGGACTGGAATAACATGAACGGCTACTGAGCCGACCCAGTTCTAATGGGTACTCTCCGAAGACGGCGAGTATCTGCCTGAATGGCGAGATGACACCTGTCAGCGTACAGGGAAAATAGGATACTCACGTAATATCAGTCTTTTTATTGAATCTGAGAATTGAATCTGGATCATCCGATCGCCAGCGCAGTGTGGTAACCATTACACAAGCACTGCTCCCTAATTAATTAGAAGTCGTTGGGAGAGTGACCGTGTTACGACAGACGACTATCTAAACACTCCTCTGCCACACTATAAATGGAAATCAATTTTAAACCAGCGAGAGCTGTATAAGCGTGTTTAAAAAGATACATATTTGTGCAGTTTGGTCACGAAAATTATTCAGTTAAATGTATTATTCCACCCTCAGGATCGAATATTTGCAGAATACAGCAGAAATATTGAACTGAACACGTGCAGAGAAATATGCTACATCAATATACAATTTTCGTGTGCGCTTTGCACAATAATGTTTTGACACCCATGGACATTAATCATTGAAAGCAACATGGTAAAAAAAAATGTGATTTGAGACAGCATATAAAGTGAGCTCCAATATGTATTGGCACAATATGCAGGCTAGAAAACATCTCTCTCTCTCTCTCTCTCTCTCTCTCTCTCTCTCTCTCTCTCTCTCTCTCTCTCTCTCTCTCTCTCTCTCTCTCTCTCTCTCTCTCTCTCTCTCTCTCTCTCTCTCTCTTCCTCTCTCACACAGACGAATAAGTGTTAGATTTTTCAAATAAGCAAAAACTCCACATAATTCACGTCACTTCACTTGTCAATTTCATCTTTCTTCAGTTGTATTATTGTTTGTTTGAGTTTTTTTTTTTTTTTTAAATATTCCGTTCTCAATATTGTTTCATTCAACATACCCAGAAAGAAAGTTAGTCTTTCCATTCTTTCAATTTCCCATCTAACCCATTCACACCCACTGCACGCCCGCTCACTATTTCTCAACACATATTACAAATTTGTCATTTCCTCAATATTTCGCATACTATGCACTTACATACTTCATTTCATTCTTCTTCTATGGTCCTTGGCCGCTGACTGACAAAGCAATTAGTGACCATCACGCCTGGTGGCGTCTTGTAGGGCAGGAACAAACTTATCTCCGCTTTGCCCCAGCTCTGGTTCATGCTTTGCGTCTCTGCCTCCACAGTTCTCCGCTAGGTAGCTTTAGGCCAGCCTCGCTTTCGCTTTCCATAGCATGGGAGTTCTGGTGATGGTGTCAGCGTCTCTTCTGAGGATGTAGCCAACCAAATTCCAGCGTCTACCCGCTTTGATGATGCGCATGTCCTCTCCTGAACGTTTCATTTACGACACGAGTAACATCACATATACCGTCTTCATGAACGTATCATTCACGGCACATGTAACATCACAACATACACGTCTTCATGATCGTATCATCCACGACACACGTAACATTACAACATATACGTCTTCATGAACGTATCACTCACGACACACGTAACATCACAACATACTCATGATCTCTCATGAACGTTTCATTCAAGACACACGTAACATCACAACATACACGTCTCTATGAACGTATTATTCACGGCATACCTAACATCACAACATACACGTCTTCATGAACGTATCATTCACGACACACGTAACATCACAATACACTCCTGATCTCTCATGAACGTTTCATTCACGACACATGTAACAATACAACATACACATCTTCATAAACGTTTCATTCACGGCATACGTAACATCACAACATAATCGTCTTCATTAAGGTTTCATTCACGGCATACGTGTGCGTTTCACAATGTTTGCCGCTGTTTAATATTCAATATCTCTACAACCACCTGATCGTAATTGTTGCAACTTTGCATATGACTTAATGATCGCTATGTCCCGAGGGGAACATTTTTTTCCTCGTTAACAAACATGGTTTTAAATTTTCTTTATTTAAATTATACAAAATCGAACACCTCCTAGTCCAACCGTGTATTGACAGGGCTTACCGCTTCATATTTGTGAGCTATTTCGATTTAACATCTTGAACGTATTTCACGTGATTTCCCCCGTGTTTCAGCTCACTACCGCACTATTTTGAACATTACATTGATCCTTCCGGTGTGTTCAGTTACCGTTCTACTGATTGTGTATTTCAGTGCACAGGCGTATCTTGCGGTATTCTAGGTCTGTAATACAATGGGTATGAAAGTCAAGTTCCTTACACTGCATACAATGGCAGTGAAGATGTATAAATATTTCTGCAGAGAAGCTAAGCGTGGTAAACTGTATAGGAGTCTCCCAAATCCTGAAAAGAGAACTATTCACGCTTTGGGTTTAAGTAAACGCTCATTTCATCAATTACTCAAAAAAAAAAAGGTAAAGGAACCCGTTACACGCCCATTGAGGCATATTGGGAATATGGTGTGAGGCCCATATTATCTTGCCCGTCGGCACACTAGGGGTGATGTGGTCAGCATCACGCCGGCCGCCTTAACCTTCCCAGAAGTTGTTCTGGTACCCATTTGGGGCTGGGTCGACCCAGGAGCCGTTTGTGGCCTAAAAAATTCCCGCCTCATCTGGGGATCGAACCAAAGACCACTGCGCTAGGAAGCCAGTGCACTAACCACTATGCTACCGCGGCTCCCCTCAATTACTCAAAGCTAATGGAATTTTCAGTTCAATCAATACCAGGACGCAAGGAAGAAAGGAAGTAGTAGATAGTTTTGACAGGGATGTGATTAGAAGAGAGATTTGTAGAATGTTCAATTCCAAAGAAACTGTGACACTAAGAAAACTGAAAATTCGGCTGAGAACACACAATGACATTGATGTGTCGAAATCAACATTATGGAGAACTGTTAGAAGCATTGGCTTTACGTTTAGAAAGTACGCTAGTGGAAGAAACGTCATCTGCGAGAAACCGCACTTAGTAAGTAAATATTTACGTGAAGTACGGGAAATGCGTAATCAAGATTATGATATTGTGTATGTGGATGAAACTTGGATAAATGCTCACCACACAAGTGAAAAGGAATGGCAGTTATCAGATGGAACGATTAATAGATATGTACCCAGTGGAAAAGGACAACGTCTGATAACGGCACATGCAGGCAGCAGACATAATGGGCTAGTGAAAAATGCTGAACTTATTTTCACTTCCAATTATACGGACAACCGGGACTATCATACCGAGATGAACGATAACATATTTAGAGAGTGGATTGAAAATACTCTTCTTCCGTCCCTAGACAGACCATCCTGTCTGATAATGGACAACGCATCATACCACAACGCTGTGGCAAAAGAAGACAAAATCCCGACATCTTCGAGTACAAAAGATGCTATAAAGATTTGGCTCAGAAAAGAAGACATTCCATTTAACGAGGGGTTTCTGAAACCTCAATTACTGTCCCTTGTTAATAAATCACAAAAGACCAAGATATTCCATATAGACAAGTTGATTCAACAGCATGGTCAGATGTGTTTGAGACTGCCACCTTATCATTCACATTTAAACCCAACTGAACTCGTTTGGGCAAAAGTTAAAGGACAGGTGGCAGCTGAAAATAAAACTTTCAAACTATGCAATATGAAAGAACTAACATATGCCGCCCTCTCACAGATAGACAAAGGTTATTGGTGTAAATGTGAAGACCATGTCTTAAAAGAGGAAAATGACTATTGGAAAAAAGATGGACTGTCGTTCGTTCAGCCGAGAATAGTCATCAATATGTTAGACTCGTCTGACTCAGAATAAGTGTGTAAATACCTTATTTGTTTTCTCCTCCATATATGTTTATATGTAAACCAATTCATTTCCTTTTTATCTCCGCGATTTCACTACTATTTTTAACATACACAGTACTTTCACCTCTTCATGCATCCATTCACGTTTTAGTATAAAAAGTAACATTTACAACGAATAGGCGTTATTATTCTCTCAAATATTTCGAAGAAATAAAAAAGGACCTCACGTAGTAATCAGTTAACAAACCCCTCCAACATTCGAATTGTATAGACGCCTGTGCCGAAAATATGCAACTTCCTTCATTTACGGTAAATTATTTTCTTCCAGGACAAAATAATTACTTCGTTAAAAAAGATCAAAGGAATTAGCCGTTGCAAGAAAAGAACACTACCTGCAACATTGAATTTTATAAAAACTTTGGGACATTGAAAATATAAGACCAGATGCAAAAAATCATGTTTATCAGTGAAAGGAATATGGAGATATTTGAAGTCAATCGTCGACCGATCTTTTTGAAACGCACTATATCAGCGGTGGCCAAACTACGGCCCGCGGGCCAGATCCGGCCCGCCAACGAGTTTTGACCGGCCCGCCAACCTGTTTTGGCCGGCCTCTTATTGTTGATTGAAGCCACACTTTTCACAATGAAATAACACACAAATGTATGTTTGAAATAAATAATTACATGTCATATTACAAAACAAATTAAAACAACAGATTCATTATATATATTTTTTTACAGTAATTTCAGTCCGAAGACTGGTATACATGTCTTGGCAGATGTGCAGTACAGTAGTTTGCCGTTGCTTTCTGTACGTGGTTCATTATATATGTAAAACTAAATCTCAGAACGTTATTTTTTAAGGATTTTATAGTTCTGGCCCTCTGGTGTTACCCTTTACCATAATCTGGCCCTCGGGCAACCTTAGCTTGGCCACCACTGCACTATATGATAAAATCATGTCTAGTTTCAGAGTATAGGAAATTCTTGTAGCCTATATGTAACTTTTATCTCTGCTTCCAGTAATTCCATCAACAGTGGGGGGTCGGAGAGGCTAAGAGGTATGGCGTCCACCTATAATTTTAAAGGTTTCGTGTTCGGTTCCCAGTACAGGAAATATAATTGATGGAATATTTTTCAGAACCAGTGGGAGCCGCGGAAGTGCAGTGGTTAGTGCACTGGCTTCCAAGCTTGGTGGTCCATGGTTCGATCCCCAGTTGAGATGGCGATTTTATTTTAGACCGCAAACGGCTTCGGGGTCGACCCAGCCTCTTGAATTGGGTACCAGAGCAACTCTG
The DNA here is from genome assembly GCA_024509875.1 of Oreohelix idahoensis. Lineage (NCBI taxonomy): Eukaryota > Metazoa > Mollusca > Gastropoda > Stylommatophora > Oreohelicidae > Oreohelix > Oreohelix idahoensis. Next base: position 1,158,398 of record JAMPIV010004778.1, on the reverse strand, counting down.
GGAAGGTTAAGGCGGCCGGCATGATGCTAACCACATCACCCATAGTGTACCGATGGTAAAGAAAATATGGGCCTAACACCATATTCCCATATGCCTCAATGGGCTTGTAACGGGATCCTTTACCTTTTCAGAACCAGTAGGTCCTAATAATGTCATACCACCCCCACCCCCATCTCATGGGTTGTGAGATCGGATGCCTAGCCTTCTCGGATAAGGGCACACAAAAAGAAAAGTTCCCGTGTGCAAGTTGCGCACGTTAAAAATCCCACGGCAGTTGAAGTCGTAAAGAGTAGGCCATACAGCCGCTGCCCTGGCAAAATTTACGACATTAGGAAAACCTACCCACCACAAAAATATTCTTCTATGCACACATTGAAATCCTCGCCGGTGCTACGGAGTTCGTGTACTGTTCTGAGATCCTCCGTGTGTGATCTAAGAGAGGAGATCGGAGCACTGATGGAGCTGTCCGTGTGCAATGAAGATGGTCCTAAAAAAAAACAAATAGAGCGTTGGAAAATTCAGAATAAATATATTACCGAATGTTAGCTTCACTTCAAAGAAAAGATCTTGGTCTTTTCTCACACAGTTCAATTAAAGTGACCTTTTAGAACTAGCTCATAAGTTTTCACTAGAAACAAATACCATAATCCCTGGGTGTGCCGCCATTTCAAATGCAGACTGGAGAAAACTTGCCCGAAATTTCTCTGGCTTTAACATTCTGTCTCATTTCTTGCTCTGTTACATAAAGATCTACCAATTATCCGCTGTCACTAACGGCAGATAGCCATCGACCAGCTGCCGTCTCCTCATCTAAACATTAGAACCCAGTAAGACAATAATAAATACGCACATATTGTGACGGCCATTAAAATCACAAGGCAACCCATTATCTGGTCCACGCCTCATCTCAAAAAGTTGTTCGCTGAATGAGAAACGACAATCTATCAAACGTATTTTTCTGCCAGAACAGAAATAATCAGCTTGCATGTACATGTAATGATGATATTTTGTTGGGAAATTGGCTGGTGATGATGATGACAGAAAATGGCACATTGGCTGCGGGTACCACTCGTGTTGCAGTCTCAAGAGATGACATCGATGAAACAAAAATAAAAATGATTCTTATGTTAGTGTAACAGAGGTAAGAATAGACAAAAATTGATTCGATAATGCCTTCGTCAGCTTGAAAAACACATGTTGAAAACAAAATTTTAATATAAAAAAATACCACACACTGAAATTTCAGCAGAAACAGAAACTATTATCAGGGATACGCAGGCTTGTCCAAAATTACAATTGCTCTGAAATGTGTAGTATAAAAACATGAACACTGTCAAAGCGAATCGACTACCCACATGTTTCTACGATTCAATTTTGAATTTACAACCTACTGCTAAATACGCATTTTAAAATTAATTTTCAAACAATGTATTTTAAATCAACTAACAGTCACCCGCTGGGAAGGATTTTTCAGTTTATGAATATGTTGTGACAAGCGTCCTAACCCTTGACTGACGTGGACTAGGCCTTTATGAAAACATATTTCCTTAAGACTTTTTTAAAAATCTACAGCTTATGTTTGTTTAAACACGGATTAAAAGCCTTATTTTCAAACTACATTATCTTTGCGTTAAAAGATACACGTACATGTACCAGTGGTTGAAATGCAGTGAGCTACAAGACTGATAGCAGAAAAATGTGGGGGGTTGGAGGTGGGTGAGAACGTTTTAGACACGTGCTGAAGTGTGAGAAGAGGAAATACGAACGACAAGAGATGAAGCCACTAATTAACGCAACAAGTTTTGGAACTCGAAAATGCGAAACTCTCAGGGGCTAGTGAAAGGAGACCAGATTTTTTTTTTAATCAGGAGTACTGGGTTTATGTAAATAAAATTTTTAAAAAACAACAACAAAAATGCCAAATTTAGACTCCACTAAAGCTTTTACTTTCAAGATTTTAAGGTATTATCCCCCCTCCCCCCTTTCTTCTCGTGGCCTATCGTCTTCCTTCCGCGCGTGTCTGGCAATTCAGTCGCTTCATTTGGCAGTAAGAACATTTGAGCATTTAAGTCCCTTCACTTTCCTTGTTCAACAGCCTCAATCCTGAAACTCCATGTAAATAGCTCGTGCCCTATGACAACGTATTGACTACGACGGCTTACTGACTACGAAGACACATTGACTACGCCTCAGTTCGTCGTTGTGATCGTCACCATTAAGCGCCGTGTAGTTGCTGTCAGTCTCTAATGAGGATATATATGGAAAATTCAGAATAAATATATTACCGAATGTTAGCTTCACTTCAAAGAAAAGATCTTGGTCTTTTCTCACACAGTTCAATTAAAGTGACCTTTTAGAACTAGCTCATAAGTTTTGGTTTTTCTTGTCCTTCTCCTTGTAAGACGTTTTACTATTTGTGTGGGCGTGTGTTTTTTTTTTTTTTTTAATTTAATTTTTTTTCTAATGAGGATAACAAAGAATAGACCTATAGCTCCCTAAAGCAAACGACTAAAATAAGGCTGCGCACAGGGACTGGTAACCTCAGCATTGCTACAGAAATCACTGCTGCAAGAGAGGATATGAATTCTTTGAATAAGCTTCCAGCTACAGTTATGGACCCATCCACAACAGAAATCGAAAAGGAAAATGACGATGAAAGATAATTGGTATTCTTGACCTTTAGTGCCGTCGAGTATGTATAATATGTGTATTTTCGTGCCATTTAGAGTTAGGGTTGGGGTTAGGGTTAGCCAAAAGGTAAAGATTACCAGATACATCCACTGTTGAATGCTTGATCGGCTATACACAGCGTGTTCAAAGCTAATGATGTTACGGTATGTTCGGGTTGGGACGTTTGTTGTGTACATGGTGATGGAAAAGTCACTGGCTATTTTTAAATTTGTATTTCTTCGTCCTTATCCAATTAATCAGTGTCGTCACAAGGGGGGTGCGGACAGCACCGGGTGACGCCATCAGAGGGAGTGACACCAAAATGACTGCCTATACAATTTTTGTGCAGTGATTCAGCAGAAATTTATTCTCTCTCTCTCTCTCTCTCTCTCTCTCTCTCTCTCTCTATATATATATATATATATATATATATATATATATATATATATATATATATATATATATATATATATATAAAACATGAAGTTGGTCTATGTGTCTGTTACCTCATAACTAGAGAACGGCTCAATCCATCTTGATGCGGTTTTCTCCAGCGTATCGGACATTTCTCTGGGAAGGACACAGGCTATACGTCTTCAAGATACAAAGTCAGAAGGCTGGGCAGTGAATGTTTCCTCACTCCATTCATTCTTATGTCAAGGGACGTAATTGATTCTTATCTCAAGTTACAAGGGACGTAACTTACAAACTACATAAGTCATAATTTGTATCCTTTTTCGTTAAATTTAGAAAAAGTGCGTTGCTTTCTGTTGTGTACGTTTTTTTAAACCAAGGTTTCTAAGAAGGAAACTTTAAATAATCCTCAGCTGTGTAAAGCTGTTAATTAAATTTACAGTGCGTTGCCTTGTGTTATAACATTTTGCAAATCAGGATCCGTGACAAGAGAAACGTTTTATTAATTCTCAGCGATGTTTGTCCCAGAAGATTAGTGTGTGTGTTCTAGAAGATTCCTGAACTCCATTCAGAGTTCATTATCCCTTGCAGTACAAAGCTAAGATCAAACATATTTTGCACAATAAAGTCAATAGACCTCACTTTAAAAAAATCGTTAAAAAAAAAAAAAAAAAAAAAAGATTCATTCTTAAGGCGATGGGTACTTAATTTTGTGTTTTTTTTAATTTTTTTTTCAAACTGGAAATATTATTCGATAGCAATTTAAATAGATAGATGGACAGAAAGACGGATGGACTGACAGACATATAGATAAATAGATACATAGATAGACAGACGGGACTGAAGGCAGAGACGGGACAGACGGACGGAACAGACGGGACGGACTGACGTGACAGACTGGACGGGAAGGACTGGACGGACGGCAGAGACGCGACTGAGAAGTCGGACGGGACGGGACATACGGGACGGATGGGACAGACGGGCGGGACACATACCCATTCCGAATTGGACCCGGGCTGGGCCGGGTATGAGATACGGGGAAGACGGGACGTACGGGATGGATGAGACAGACATACGGTAACGACGGGACGGACGGGGGAGACGGGACAGACGGACGGGACATACAGGACAGACGTACGGTAACAACGGGACATACGGGACGGTACCGACGGACGGGACACACTCACCGAAATGGACCCGGGCTGGGCCGGGTATGACAGCTAGTTTTTTTAATAAAAATATCCCTGTAGTTAGGCTAGTTATAACCACAAAAACATTTTTCGTACCCCCAGCTTACATGTACTGTATCAATATACCTACGTTTTTACTTCGAATTCTATTGTTTTCTTACCGAATTTTCACTTTAACCACATGAAACTATGTAAATGTAAATACATTTAGGCTGTGCGTATGATATTGCAATTTAAAGGTGTAATTTTAATTTTGCTAGTTGTTTATGTCACTACTATTGCCATTACATTCAGTGATATACGGGAATTACGATTTACGAGTAACATTAGTACAAAAAACATTACTATATAGGGATTCTGTATGGTCTGGTACGGGAGGAGGTCCATGGGGGTGACACCATGAGTTACCGCACTGAGTGACACCAACCCTAGTGAAGCCACTGCAATTAATTTATATGAAACAATGTCACAATAAAGAGAGTTTGTTGATATTTATTTACTACATAAAATGTCGTCTCACATAACCATAATAATAATAGCCCCTTCAGTCATAACTGACTATGGGAATGCGCCCCTGAGGTGACAGCCCTCAGCTGCTTATTTTCCTAGTGCTCCTTTCGACGTTTTCTCCCCTCCTCGGCTTGTTGTGTGAGCCTCTCTTCGCCCAATCTGAGGTGGCGCCGTAAATAGCATCGCCACTTAGTGCGATCGGCAGCTTCATCCTCCCATGTTGCTGGATGTCACGTAGGTCTTATGATCATTAAATTGCCTAGATCTTCTTCCTATTCTCTCACCCGGATCCTTTTAATTTATTATCTGTCTTTACCTTTTTCCGGTATTTTTCGCATCATTAGTTTGCGAAATATATTTCCTTCCTAATTCGCAAACTTTACCTGTTTCTTTTCTCAAAACTGAGAATCGCACTAGCATTCTATTACATAGATGTCAGTCAGACGAGAAGTGTTAAAATGTATTCCGTCAGACCGGAGAGCCGACAGCTGTCTGCAGTTTCCCCGGGGACAGTGTTTTCTTCGGCTGAGTTCTGGGCCTGTAGTGTGATAATTCACTCCACCGGACATGGCAGGCAGACGGAGTGTCTGCATTTTCCGGTAAACCGCGAGCGTTTCGTCAAAATAGCTCCGGCTTAGCGTGAAAAATCGCTCCGCACTGGAGACGGACTGTCTGAGAGTTGCAACTCACGCGCGCTCTCGGTCACTGATGGCAGTTACGACACGCGTTAAGCTGACGTAGGTGTTTTACACGTAAAAGGGGAGATGATTTCGGAGTTTGAGGAAATGTGGGATTGTTTGCCCCTGTTTTCAAATATCCACCCAGGAGCTGAAATCTGATTTCATTTCAGTCTTCAACATCTTCAGTAGACGGAACACGCGTGCTAGCGAATGAAGCTTTATAGCGAAGTTCATAGTTCTCGTCAGATTTGTGACGAGCTTCTAACTACCTATCTAGTGAATTATCCTAGTCGTGGTGTTACCGTAGTTCTGTGGTGAGATTAATATAATAGATATCTAGTATTTTGGAAAGTGATTAAGTGTTAAATCGCCGATTTCATTTTAAACTAGTTCTGTGTGCAGAGTGATTATTTTAATAGTTTGTTATTTCTTTAGTCGACGAATTACAGTGGAAAGCAAGATAAATTATAAATTTCTCGCTAAACCCATTCGGCTATTAAAACAATTTAATTTAACTGCTAACTACTCAGTCGAGTACATTTGCTAAACAAACCATAACTGCTAAGATGTCTCATGAGTGTTGACGAAATATATTTATATGTGTTTCAAATTCATGATGATTGATTTTATAATATAACTTATTTCACGGGAAGTGTTAAATGATAAGCTCTACGCTTCCAGTTTAAAATATAAGTTATATCCTTATACATAGTATGTATAATTATTTTATATGTGCTTTTTCCATTTTATGCAGTGAATACTGGGGTGAACCCAACTTGCCGGCGTCTAGTAATAAAGAGTTTTCAGACTTGAGAAGTATTAGACATTTCTTAGCTTTACCCACGTGGGGTTTCAAGTAACACTGGTCTGACAGTGCATGTGCCATCAGAGATAGACAGAGATACCAATCCCACTAACGGGTTTTTAAAGACTGAGTGTCAATTTCTGGGCCTTTGAGCCAGATCTTATTTTCTTCCTGAACTCTAATGTAAAATTTCTGCCTGGCGGCGAGAATAATTACAATCAATAACATTAACATTTCCCGACATTTATTTTGTCGAAAGAGTGAATAGAGAAACAAGGCTATCTGTTGAAAGAAGTTGTCCACTGGTCATCTTTCCAAATTAAGGGAACCCTCGTGTTTTTTGACTCTGTGTGCCCGTTTAAACTTGCTTATCCAAACTGATTCAAGTGACATTAACAGTAATCAAAATTTAACTGGTGAAGTGAACGCTCCCCGAAAACAGTGGAAGAAACCTGTAATTGTAGAGCTGGGATTCGCTTTATCCAAAGAATACAGATTCACTGTATAGAGAAGTGTCCTAAGGTTGAGCCAGACTGTGAACAACATCAAGTTTGTAGGTAAGCACGTGTGTCAGGGATCCCTGATGAAAGAACCGAGTGAAAGTGGACTGAGTGAGTTTTTTTTGATAACTATTGATTCACCCCACGTTATAATCTCCTTACGGAAGATTGGCTGCTTGATTAAATTGTTCCTTTTTGAAGGACAATATTAGACCCTAATCATATGTATTTATGACTCTTTGGGCCATCATCTGTCTCATAACGGGGCTGTGGGCTAAACCTAGAGTTAATATCATAACGGGGCTATCATCCTTGTAGCATTCTCTTGATATTTTATGACTATTTGTATATGTTTTGATGTAATTTCTATGTGTTGTGAAGAAATTTTAAATGATAATTAAAGTTTTTCTCTTGGAATTAATCAGCGTGTTGGTCAGCTCGTTCTAATATATATATTCAGTGTTATAGATTTCCCACGTCTGTGTGTGTTAACTGTCGTCACGTGTACGTGCGTACCCGTGAGTAGATAGAAATATAGGTAATATATATATATGTGTTTAGACTGTCTGACGCTGTAAAAGCTGTCGTAGAAGATAGGTGAGAGAGAGAAGAATTTTTTTTTTCGCTTTCAGAGACAGCCTCTATATCACATTCTATCATCTCACTCGTGGAATCTATTTTCTTTTTACTAACTCTCATGGTGTCTATCACCTATTCTAATCTATTCAGAAGGGACCAACCCAAGTCTTAATTCTCCTATCTAAAATCTACGACAAATGGTTGCTCGTTACCGGGAATTGAACCCAAAATCCTGAGACGATACGACAAATGTGGTCTCGTCCGTAGGATTTTTGAACTTAGAATAGGAAGACGAGTACGACAAATGTGGACTCGTCTATCTGGATTTTGAACTTAAGATTCTTTATTCTGATATAGAGTAAGAGTGTGATGTCTTGTGAGTTGTTATATCTTTAAATAATTTATCCCCTAGACTAACGATCTGTTTTCGGGCGTGCTGACCACACAAACTGATAAGTTTTTTTTTTACAGCATTTGAATAATATACATTTGAGTTACAGGTGGATTTTGTCGGAATATATGTTAATTGTTGATTTGTAATACTAAACGCTGGTAAAGTTTTGTGAGTGTATAACATTCACAAGGGTTCTGAAGCAGGTAGGTGTTTGAGCAAAGCTAAGGAGTTCGTTTCGGACTATTTGTCCAGATTAATTGCCTCCCTCACCCTAACTGTCTTCAGGGGTAAACTTGATAGTGGATTAAAAATTAAGGGATTAATTTTCTCTTTAATTTTTCAATAATTATTTTGTTTCCACTGTAGCAACTGAAAGCATTTGTCAGAGATGAACTCGAGAGATATGACGCGGAGAGAAAAGCAGCCGAAGCTAAAGAGGAAAAAGAAGAACTAAGGAGGAAAGAAGAAGCAGCCGAAGCTTTACAGCAGAAGAAGATGGACGAGGAAATGGAAATTCGCAGGATGCAGCATGAGGAAAGAGAGAAGGAGAAGGAGAGACAGCACGAGGAAAGAGAAAATGAGCAATGACGACAGCATGAGCTGGCGCTTAAGACTCTAGAGTTCCAAAGTCGTGGTGCTGCCTCTACCTCCAGCAATGGAGAATCTTCTCCCCATTCCTCCTTAACTGATCCTTCTAACACTCAATCTCTTCAACTAAACGCCATGTCTTTCACTCTAGAATCTTTTCCTTGTCCAAATGAGAAGATTGACACATGGTTAGAAAAATTTGAGAAAATTGCAAATCTGTACGGGTTAGAGAGGTCGCGTTGGAATATGAAACTTTCCCAGGCCCTAAAAGGTTCTGCTTGTGATGTTTATTCTAAGCTGGAAAGTAGCCAACAAGACAACTATGATCTGTTGAAGAAAGCGTTACTGGAGCGCTTCGAAATGAACGCTCACAAATTTTTGCAACTGTTTCACAACAGCCGGAAAGAGAATTCTGAAACTTTTCAGCAGTTCTCGTCTCGTTTGAAGGGTTATCTGACAAAGTGCCTAGAGCTCTCGCAGCTCCCCTCTACCTACGAAGGTCTTGAGGAATTTGTTTTAACAGAACAAATAAAGAACACATTGTCTGCAGATACCCGAAGATTCCTAGCTGAGCAGGGAGCAGAAAAACTTGAAGACATCTTAGAGAAGTCTGAGCGTTACCATAATGCGCTGGCTGAACTACCGGCCACTAAACGAAAACCGACAGAGGAACATTTTCGAAAAAATAATCTAGATCAACCTTCTCATGCTTCTAATCAGAATAACCACAGAGAAACTGGACCTCAAAACCCCCCTCCTGAAAAATCCAAGTTCTACAAGAACAAGTACCCCAACCACCCCAAACAGTCTGATCAACCCGACCGCCCTACATGGCAGCGCAGCCAGAAAGGACAAGGTGGCAAAGGGAGAACCCCTGAGCACGGGACATATGATCAGACCGAGCACACCGAGCCTAAACGCATCGGATGCTGGGGATAGACCCTCAACGCGAGGTACTGTTATTTTGAACGGTTCTCAAAGTCTTTGTTTATTCAACACGGGGCTTTCTTACGATTGCATTGTGGCCAGAAACCTGGTCAAACCCGGTCAAGAGACAGCAGAGACCGTCCAATTTTGTGGAGTTCGTAAGAGTGATGCACCTACAGCGCTTCCCATTGCATTGGTGGAGATCCACTCTGATTTTGTCAGAGGTGTGATCAAAGCGGCTGTTATGGATGACCCCATCTACCCAGTCATACTTGGCGGGAGATACGTGTGTATTGGGAAACCGGAAGAGCCGATTGTGGCAGCAGTAACTACAAGAGGGCAAACCAAGAAGGAACGGGAGCCTGCGCCTAATTTGTTACCTAGGGAACTTAAAGAAGCGCAATACAAGGACCCTACTTTGGCACCCTGTTTTAGGAAACTGCCCATGGCTAAGGAACCCAAACAGCACGGGGACATTTTTTCTAAGGATGGCGTACTTTATCGGAGAACGAGCAAGCCTGACCAAGGTTACAACCAGCTCCTAGTACCGAAACAGTACAGAAGCCAAATCCTAGAAATGGGGCACTCTCTTCCCTTCAGCGGACATATGGGACAGAACGCCACAAACCAAAGGATAACCACTCATTATTGGTGGCCATGAGTAAATACTGATATTATCAGATATGTCAAATCCTGTGCCCAGTGCCAACGTGTGCCACCCAAGCAACGGGCACCCCCAGTCTCTTTGGGTGAAATGCCAATAATGGGAACACCATTCGAACGGGTTGTGATCGACATTTTAGGGCCTTTTGAAAGGACTAAAAGAAGGAACAGGTTCAACCTGACCTTAGTCGATACATGCATTTTATGGGCAGAAGCTATCCTGCTAACATGCGCAGATGCCAAGCATGTCGCAGAAGCCCTCACACAGATTTTCACTCGGTTGGGATTCCCGCAGCAAGTGTTGATGGATAACGGATCTCCATACCGAAACCTGTTGATGGATGAGATCGTTAAGATCTTGAGGACCAAACACATCTACACAAAGCCCTATACTCCGGCCGGAAATGGGCTCGTGGAACGTGCTAATGGAAACCTCAACATGATGCTAAGTAAACTGGCACAAGTGAAACCTGAAGATTGGGATCTTTGTATTCCTGCAGCTTTATTTGGCTACAGAGAATCTCCTCATACTTCCACAGGATTTCCGCCAGCTACGCTTTTATTCGGCAGACCTATTAAGGGGCCACTTGAAGCCTTACTTCAGTCTCTGACAGACTAGAAGGCGGATGAGACAGTTGTCTCAGCAAGTGAATATGTGTCGGTTTTAAAGGAAAGGTTGAAACTAGGGTGGGACCTAGCAACGACTAACTTTAAGCGAGAACGCACAAAGCACGCTAACCGATACAGGAAAGTCGCGAAAGAAAGAGAACTGGAAGCAGGAGAGAAAGTTTTGGTGTTACTCCCTACCGGAAACAACCAACTGAAGATCGGATGGCAAGGGCCGTTCACCGTCCTGAAAAAGATTTCTAAGGCTAACTACCAGATCTCTATTCAAGGAAAGGAGAAGGTTTTCCATTTAAATCTGTTAAAGAGATACTTGGAAAGACCAGTGCCAACCTCCGACCATCTCCTGACGATCGCCAAAGCTGACGAAGATGATGATAGTGGCAGGGATATTCCACCGCAATCACACGAAATCTTTCAAAAATGTCAAAAGCGGCGACGCTCTTTCATGCGCGCATGGGAGACATTCCAGAGAAAGGAAACTTTGGGAGGAGACGTGAGTAGGAATCGAAGAGAGATGGAGGGGGGAGATGAGAGGGAAGAAGACAGACACCCCGAAGCTACGGTTATAGGAAATTTAATTCCATAACGTAGACATGGAGTGCTTCCATATCTTAAAGGGGGGACGTCCTGTCACGTAGGTCTTATGATAATTAAATTGCCTAGATCTTCTTCCTATTCTCTCACCCGGATCCTTTTAATTTATTATCTGTCTTTACCTTTTTCCGGTATTTTTCGCATCATTCGTTTGCGAAATATATTTCCTTCCTAATTCGCAAACTTTACCTGTTTCTTTTCTCAAAACTGAGAATCGCACTAGCATTCTATTACATAGATGTCAGTCAGATGAGAAGTGTTAAAATGCATTCCGTCAGACCGGAGAGCCGACAGCTGTCTGCAGTTTCCCCGGGGACAGTGTTTTCTTCGGCTGAGTTCTGGGCCTGTAGTGTGATAATTCACTCCACCGGACATGGCAGGCAGACGGAGTGTCTGCATTTTTCGGTAAACCGCGAGCGTTTCGTCAAAATAGCTCCGGCTTAGCGTGAAAAATCGCTCCGCACTGGAGACGGACTGTCTGAGAGTTGCAACTCACGCGCGCTCTCGGTCACTGATGGCAGTTACGAGACGCGTTAAGCTGACGTAGGTGTTTTACACGTAAAAGGGGAGATGATTTCGGAGTTTGAGGAAATGTGGGATTGTTTGCCCCTGTTTTCAAATATCCACCCAGGAGCTGAAATCTGATTTCATTTCAGTCTCCAACATCTTCAGTAGACGGAACATGCGTGCTAGCGAATGAAGCTTTATAGCGAATTTCATAGTTCTCGTCAGATTTGTGACGAGCTTCTAACTACCTATCTAGTGAATTATCCTAGTCGTGGTGTTACCGTAGTTCTGTGGTGAGATTAATATAATAGATATCTAGTATTTTGGAAAGTGATTAAGTGTTAAATCGCCGATTTCGTTTTAAACTAGTTCTGTGTGCAGAGTGATTATTTTAATAGTTTGTTATTTCTTTAGTCGACGAATTACAGTGGAAAGCAAGATAAATTATAAATTTCTCGCTAAACCCATTCGGCTATTAAAACAATTTAATTTAACTGCTAACTACTCAGTCGAGTACATTTGCTAAACAAACCATAACTGCTAAGATGTCTCATGAGTGTTGACGAAATATATTTATATGTGTTTCAAATTCATGATGATTGATTTTATAATATAACTTATTTCACGGGAAGTGTTAAATGATAAGCTCTACGCTTCCAGTTTAAAATATAAGTTATATCCTTATACATAGTATGTATAATTATTTTATATGTGCTTTTTCCATTTTATGCAGTGAATACTGGGGTGAACCCAACTTGCCGGCGTTTAGTAATAAAGAGTTTTCAGACTTGAGAAGTATTAGACATTTCTTAGCTTTACCCACGTGGGGTTTCAAGTAACACTGGTCTGACAGTGCATGTGCCATCAGAGATAGACAGAGATACCAATCCCACTAACGGGTTTTTAAAGACTGAGTGTCAATTTCTGGGCCTTTGAGCCAGATCTTATTTTCTTCCTGAACTCTAATGTAAAATTTCTGCCTGGCGGCGAGAATAATTACAATCAATAACATTAACATTTCCCGACATTTATTTTGTCGAAAGAGTGAATAGAGAAACAAGGCTATCTGTTGAAAGAAGGTGTCCACTGGTCATCTTTCCAAATTGAAGTGAACGCTCCCCGAAAACAGTGGAAGAAACCTGTAATTGTAGAGCTGGGATTCGCTTTATCCAAAGAATACAGATTCACTGTATAGAGAAGTGTCCTAAGGTTGAGCCAGACTGTGAACAACATCAAGTTTGTAGGTAAGCACGTGTGTCAGGGATCCCTGATGAAAGAACCGAGTGAAAGTGGACTGAGTGAGTTTTTTTTGATAACTATTGATTCACCCCACGTTATAGTCTCCTTACGGAAGATTGGCTGCTTGATTAAATTGTTCCTTTTTGAAGGACAATATTAGACCCTAATCATATGTATTTATGACTCTTTGGGCCATCATCTGTCTCATAACGGGGCTGTGGGCTAAACCTAGAGTTAATATCATAACGGGGCTATCATCCTTGTAGCATTCTCTTGATATTTTATGACTATTTGTATATGTTTTGATGTAATTTCTATGTGTTGTGAAGAAATTTTAAATGATAATTAAAGTTTTTCTCTTGGAATTAATCAGCGTGTTGGTCAGCTCGTTCTAATATATATATTCAGTGTTATAGATTTCCCACGTCTGTGTGTGTTAACTGTCGTCACGTGTACGTGCGTACCCGTGAGTAGATAGAAATATAGGTAATATATATATATGTGTTTAGACTGTCTGACGCTGTAAAAGCTGTCGTAGAAGATAGGTGAGAGAGAGAAGAATTTTTTTTTTCGCTTTCAGAGACAGCCTCTATATCACATTCTATCATCTCACTCGTGGAATCTATTTTCTTTTTACTAACTCTCACGGTGTCTATCACCTATTCTAATCTATTCAGAAGGGACCAACCCAAGTCTTAATTCTCCTATCAAAAATCTACGACACTGGATCCATGTCCAGTGCCCTCATATCTCTCTTGCACACATCTTTTAACCTCAGCTGTGGTCGCCCAACTGTTCTCTTGCCATCTGCTAATTGTCCATAGAAGATATCTTTTGGGATGCGACCATCTTCCATGCGGCGAACATGGCCAAGCCAGCGAAGTCTGCGCAGACTCACATAACCATTATGGCTCAAAATGAGATCCAGTGACATTGAAGGAAGGAAGGAACGAATGAACTTTATTTTTTTCAAAGGGTTAAGAATCGGCGCGCAGGCCCGCCTAACATTCTGCTTCTCTCTCTTTCTCTCTATCCCTCTCTCTTCTCTGTGTGTGTGAATGACTGAGTATATGTACTTGTGTGTGCTCAATTACTGAATGTGATGATGATATTGACTAATCGTGACTGAAGTTATTAATATTTTAATTTTAATTTGTAAAAACATTGAGAATTGTATTGTAGGGCAGAAATGTAAAAAGGCAATTATGCCCATTTCTGTACCCTGATGAAATAAATATTTCGTTCGTTCATTCATTTTTTTTTTCTCTCTCTCTCTCTCTCTCTCTCTCTCTCTCTCTCTCTCTCTCTCATCTTGTATACTGTATCCATTCATACCCACATGTGCTTTAATATTAAATTAAAGGCATGCAGCACTGTAAAGATAATATGGAGGATGAAAGGGTGTGAAAAAAAAATTGAAAAAAGGTGATTCGTCTTGTATATCAAATATACACAAGTGAGGATAAACAATTTTCAAAAAGAGACAGTGACCTTTTTTTTTTTACTCAACCTGGAGATATAACCTTACCCAACCCCAACCGCGTTTACACGAAAGAGAAGTATCTATTTTCGCTTTTTTAAATCGCAAAACTTACTTGCAGAAGAGCATAATGTAGGTTTATTGCTCATTTAGCAAAACGTAAAAAAAAAACAAATACACACACGTAACTGACAGAAAAGCTGTTGACAGGTCCTTTATTCAACATAAAGAACAGCTTAAAGGGATTAACACAAAAGAGCGAGACGGCTACAGATACGCGAACTGCATACGAATTTAGGTCATGACACACCAGTAGCAAGTGGTACGGTGGTTTATATTCTCCAGTGTCTATTGCGAATAACCAAATACGAAGGGCATTTCATGCATACATACGTACGTACATACATACGTACATGCATACATACAGACAGACACACACATAAAGACACACATACATGCATACAGACACACAAATAAAGACAAACATACATACATACAGACAGACACACACATAAAGACACACATACATACAGACAGACAGACACACACATAAAGACAAACAAACATACATACATGTGTGTCCTATGCATTTCCAGATTAGTGTTTTTGGAGTTCCATTTATGTCCTGAAACTATAAACGCGGTGGGTTAAAAAAAAAAAAAAAACTAATATGTCTAACTAACACAAAGGTCAAATAAAACTGCTTACCTTGCGGCCACAAGGCCTTCGTCGGGGAGCAAACAAACAAAACCAGTAAGGAAAGGAAGAGAGATCTTAGTGAGAAACATGAAAAATAAGTGTGAGAATAATACAACCCGTTCATCGGCGGGAATCGTGCGGTGTGTGATGAATTTACCATGATACAACGTTAAAATATCTCCAAATATAACGATAAGAGGTAGGGATAAAAATAATGCGTAAGATACTAGGAGACATGCTCGCCCATGCCCGTTTTCCTACCCGCCATTTAAAACTAACGAGTTAGACGTGCAGACGAAACGGTTTACTCTTTGTAGACGGGAGAGAAACGGAGAACACAAAAGGAAAAATATGACTGAACACGTGTTTGAAGATAGCAAGGCTAAAAGACGCAATTGGTAGTAAAAGAAAAAAAAATTCACGTCACTAGTTGACACGATGTAAGGAAATGGACAAAAAACGACTTTAGCTCTTGTCAGAAACAGTCATTTCTTGGACTTTTACGATACTTGGTTGTTATTTGAATTCAGCGGCAAACGCCGTGGGGAAGGCTTTCGAACATATTTCAAAAAAAAAACAACTAACTTTGAAAAAGTAACTTTTTCTTAATAATAATGTTATGAATATAAAACCTAGCTAGTTTGATAGCCCGTCTTGAGCAGAGAATTAATATACTTTAAATTATACAGACGGATAGATAACAAGGAAGATATTGACAAAAGACTGTGTTGTTCATATCAGACGAGCGACTGCACTGTTAATAATGTCACTAAAGTTTCAAAATTTTCGGCCTTGAGACACGCAAGTGCAAAAATCGAGCTGTAATTAAAGAGAGGGGAAAGGTGGAGAATTGTGGCTAAAAATAACTTCGGAGGCAGAAGTGTGTAGGGTATTGCATGGCGTTGGTCCAAGAACCAAGCGTGTTTTTTGTATGAAAAACAAGTAGAGACAGACGGACCAACAGACAGTAGTACATACTTGACTGAGAGCTGACTGAAATTTGACTTTTGGTTGTAGATTTGAAAGTTAGGGGGGGGGGAGTAGGTGATTGGATGAATGAAATCATATTGGCAGGACAGAGATGCGCATTTTTGCCATTCGTTACAAGACTGTCCAGAGACACAGTGGTTTATTACCTGTGGTGTTGTTTCCAGAAGATAATACATAATTTTAGTGGGACGCCATCATATAGCCAGCAGCTCAGCTGAGTTTTGCTAGCATTTAACTGTGTTCTCAATTCTGAATTCTGGTAAGAATGAAAGCAATTCTTTTGTATATTTTAATATTTCGAGTGATTGATACTGCCATATCATATAAAATGATTACGACAAGTAAGTGCTCGCTCTACATCCCCAGCCCAAGTTCAGGGTCTAGAGACAAACAAAATATATGGACGCCTACTGAAACTATGGAAGGCGGATCTATTGTTGAGATCAGTGGAACATATCACCTATCTTATTGAATAGAAGGAAACTATTGAACATATCTCAGATGCAATGTAGTCTTGGGGAACTAGTACTATGTGAAAACAACTGGGTAAGAGGTGCTGTGTGGTCAGAGAGATCTGACCCAGTCTGTGTGGTGTTGTTGTGTAGTGTTGTGTGCAGAAGTGGCTCAGTAGGTAGAGTTCTGACACATGCCACAAAACTTTTATTTCAGAATTGTGAGTTTCTGTTTGGCACCGAAGAGGTGCCAAATGCTGTTGTGAAATACACAAGCGTGAACCAGTGCAGTCTAACATTGTGTCAGAGCAGCCGAATATTGTACTCCAGCACAGAGAGGAGGGGCCACCAGACTCTTGTACAAGATCGACGCAGTCGAGATACGTGAGATTCTGGCCTGCTGGAAATTCACCAACTAATCCACCAACTAATTCACCATCTAATAAAGACATACCATTGTGGGAAAATAAACCATGTATTCATCCCATAAGTCAATGGACAATGTTTTGGTAGTCACAGATTGGGCGTGATGATACCACCCCAACAGTACATTCAGTAATAGTTCTCCTGGGACAATCTAATATAATTAATATTAACCAGTCTTTTAAAATATTTATGTACACTCATTCCATTTTATTATGTCATATAATTATGCATTCCATTTATAACTCCATAATATTTCATATGTTCTGACCAACAAACATTTGGTTCAGAACAAATAAATTTAACAAAAGATTTAATATTTAAAACTAAAACAGCCTGAGTTAGTTCAGTGTGTTATAAATTTTATTACAGTATTAATATTAGACTTATTAAATATCTGTGTGTGTGTGGGTAATCTACTACAACACATTACATTTCAGTACCCTAGACTTTTAACGTAGCTACATTCATATTAGTAGAGAGAAAAAAAAAAGATATGTTTGAGGTCGTAAGTGGTAGTAAGAAGGGCCTTCTGTAATTCGCATCAACATTTATCTCAGGAGCCTTCACAGCTGACCTCATTCATTACACTAGGTAACATCTCAACCATACAATACCATCAAAAACCACTATACGGTGAATACTCAAAATTCTTCTAAACCCGGGCATGGAGGGTAAATACTAAATGGAAAAGGAAAGGGGGGTGGGGGAGGAGGGGGAGAAAAAGAGAGAGACGGGGGGCTAAATAAAGAGAAAAAACCGAAATAATTTTTTTTTAAATAAAGAAAACAAAATAAAATACTAGGTTGACAAATGATTTCTTGATGAAATCTGAACACGAACCATAATTCAAGTATGCCAAGTCAAGACACGGTACCCAAATATTTAACAATAAACATTACCAATGTAATAAATAACTGAACAGACCTAAAATGCAAGCCGAATTTTTTATTAACAATATAATAGCTTGCAAAACGATATCCAAACCTGATAGGTATAATGATATCATGGCCGTCTGCAAAGCCCACTCGCTGGGATCAAATTCTCTATCTTGTCCAAACAAACGTGATTGACTAGAACCATATTCAATTTTTCTCGCTTCGAACTGGGTCGACGTAGAGATCCTGGCGTCTCAATCATATTGTAATGATGTGAACGCCATTCCAGTTGACGCACTCCAAGGTGCCAAGCGTTGCATAGCTTTATACAATTGTCTGTTCCAAGTGTTTCTCAACCGGCACAAACCGGCGGGTCTAAAAAAAAGTATGTCTTAAATAGCATCACACTCCAGCTGTATATGAATCTGCTTTTGAGTTAGAGAAGGCAAAGGCACGGAGAAAAAGAGGCGATGAGCCCAATTCATTTTGCTGAAACTTAGTATAGTGAAGTATGTAACATTTCACTCCTATAAGGCAGTATCTGTTAGTGTTATGGGACTACCTTACTCTTTTACCTGTTCTGAGCAGCGCTGGTGTTAAGTTTGTCTGAATATTTCATCATTTAGATCAGTGTTTCCCAAACTTTTTCGAGCCACTGCCCCCTTGGCTCTCAGAGAACATCCCCAGCGTCCCCTCCATTTTCCATCTTTCATATCTCGTCCACGTCTCCTTGATGTTGTCTCTCAAATTTACAGCATATTTTTTTTTTCGCCAACACTGCCACGCAATATTTGAATGGGATAATGCAGTTAATTACCAAGTATTACCAGTACCCCTTGGAAAGTTTATATTACCCCCTGCTACGCGTACCCCAGGTTGGGAACTTCCTCTGTAGGTTGTATACGAAATTGGGACGAGCGACGTTATGGAGTAGTGGTGGGTTAGGGTTTGTTCGGGCTACGTTCTCATTTTTAAGCGCTCACGCCAGGGCCGTGTAAAATCAAACCGTATTTACATGTAAGGGTTATATTGTCATATTATTGAATTTATGATTGACAAATCCTCAACCACCCCCTTATTGCTGAACGCTCCCCTGTCGAACCCTTAGATACACCCAATGCCCACAGGAAAGGGGCGGCGGCGGTACCGTCCACTTTGGGAACCAATGATTTAGATATTTACTTTTCCATTTCTGTGTCTCAGGTAGTCTATATTCTTTATTTTTCCATATCTGCGTTTTAGATGGCCTATATTCTATGTTTATTTTTTCATCTGTGTTTTATATGGCCTATATTCTATGTTTATTTTTCCATATCTGTGCTTTAGATGGCCTATATTCTGTTTATTGTTTTCCATATCTGTGTTTTAGACGGCCTATATTCTATGTTTATTTTTTCCATATCTGTGTTTTGGACGGCAATATTCTATGTTTTTTTTTTCCATATCTGTGTTTTAGATGGCCTATATTCAGTTTTTTCTCCCATATCTGTGTGTTAGACGGCCTATATTCTATGTTTTTTCATACCTGTGTTTTAAATGGTATATATTCTATCGATGGCATGTTTTAGGCAGCGGGTCCGCGGAATCAGTGGTATTTCTAGGATGATAAACTTACGGCCTGCCTCTTTCCGCGCCAAAGAATTTTTCTATTTACCTTATTTCTTATCGAGGAAATTTTTTTTTTTTTTTTTTTTTGTACTTAACGTCCGCACATCACGAATACAAATGATATTAGTTAACTATGGGTGGTAATAACATTAGAGATAAACGGATAAAGATCACTATCATATTAAAGTCCTTAGTAAGGTCTTGTGGTTTTGATTAGAGGCAAAGGTCGGAATTATGGATGGTGACAACTGCTTGTGTCTGGAATGTAAAGGTTATTACATAAGTTTCTAATGGTGTTTTGAACAGATGGGTGTGACAGTTGTTGAGTCAGCCGCGTGATGTTTCCCTCATGTTACGTGTTTGATAACTTTATCACGTAAAAGAAATTGCCACATAACCCACAGCTGCAGGAGTATGTGAATGTTTGGTGCAGGCTTCCTGCAAGGTGGCACTGCCGCAGTAGTGGGTCCATGCTCCGTAAGGATCGCAAAAGAACACGATGATGATGATGACATGTTTAACAATGTAAGTGAAAGGAATACTCGACAAGGATGAACAGAACAGCGTGCAACGTAGGACAGTCACTTTCAGTTTCCTGGATGATGAAACCCACGGGACTTCTGGGTCCGAGTATACACGGATGGGTCAGCACAAAATGCAGTAAAGAATGGAGGAGCAGGAGTGTACATACAATACCCAAACAACACTAGGGATACGGTCAGAGTACCAACGGGGAAATTCTGTAACAACTATGATGCAGAAATCCGGGCAATCAAGGTGGCAACCGAGAAACTGTTGAACACCAATCTCGGTCCACAGCCTGTGGTATTCCTGACGGATGCAAGATCAGCACTCCAAGCACTTCAATCCAGAAAATTACCCGGTATACGAGCCTTACTGTCTGAACTGTGCAACCAGCGCAAGGTCGCCATGCAGTTGATACCGTCACACTGTGAAATACCAGGAAACGAGAGAGCAGACCGACTGGCTAAAGAAGGTGCTGCAGACGAGCAACCGGATGTGCCAGTAACGTACCATCAGAAGAAAAAGATGATCAAATCAATCAGAAAGCCACCAACACCAACGCAGGACGATTACCAAGCTATGAACAGGTCAGAACAAATTGTCATTCTGACTCCGCAGCCACATGTATAAAAAATTTAAAATTGGCAATTCAGCCATGTGTACATGTGGACGGGCGTCCCAGACTGCAGAGCACACACTTCAAGACTGCCCCGAATATGATATATTGAGGCAAACCCACTGGCCCAGAGAAACAACACTGGAAGCAAAACTATACGGACCTCTGTATGAACTACAAAAGACAGTGAAGTTTATACAAGAAACGACATTGCAGATATAGACAATATACCTTGTATTTCAAGCGAACGAAAGAAGAAGAAAAATAAAAATGTAAGTATGAGAGAAGATGTATCACGTGATTGATAAAGACCTCCTTTTTTTCCAGTTAATGATGTCCACCAAATGATAAATATAAGTGGATGGAAGCAGACATCATCATCATCAGTTGATAAACTCTTAATACAAGACCCTTGCCCTGAGCAAGAGACATGCTGAGAAATCTGAAGCTCGCTCGAACATCACCAGAGTTAAATACTGTCTTGTTGTGTTGCTCGTGGTTCGAGTATGGAATGTCAACTTGACCTACGCAGTGGTGTGTAGACATAGATGGAGTGTATAATGTGCGAATGATAGGAAGAGTTCGTGGTGTTGACAAATGTTCTTTTCTCACACTCATGTATGGCTGGAAGTCATCGACACCAACGACTGTGTACCTTTACTAAAGTTTAATTGGACGTACACACTCGACAGCACAGATAGTGACAAATCACAGGTTGGCATAATACATCATGGTACAGTGGATAAATGGTCTTGCAATGTTATGTTACATGGGCACTCATGTAGAATAATAGTATAATGGACTGTCAGTAGCCAAGCACTCAGTATTGCCCATTTATATATATATATCAACTGAGTTTACTGACAAAGCACGTCAGATTATAAACAATATCCAAGATGGCTTCTAGACCTAATCTCGTCTAGCGAAGATTCCTTAACATAATGTCCAGCACATATTTTTCCATATAATTATATTGAACCGCTAGCAATGGGTTCTCATGTGTAGCAGTGATCTCTGGACTAATCAAGCGATAATACGGGCATCCCTTTTCTCTTCTTGAAAGTCACAACATGTTTGGTTCCAAGATGGCTTCACTCGTGAGCTGTCACTCACGTTTGGATACAGATAATGAATCTGTCCTAAAGTTAGTCATTCATTAAACATTTCATTGCTCTGTAGATTTGATCATGAACAATTGACTGCATTCTACAGGATATAGTGCTGCTAGGAATCAGAATCGTTTTTTTCATCTAGTTAGATGTATCCTCTCAGACGTACAAATCATCCCTACCGAAAAACGGTGGCTTCGTACGAGAGTTCAAAAGAGTATCTTTATTACCTTGGTTTTCAGAAATATGATTTTGCCACTCCTTGGCAATAAGAATGAACACTGGGGTAAAGCATACACGATAGGTCTAGACGACTATCACTTTCCCCAAAAACCACTGAGATCACTTTTTTCCCGGCG
This sequence comes from Oreohelix idahoensis, assembly GCA_024509875.1. Lineage (NCBI taxonomy): Eukaryota > Metazoa > Mollusca > Gastropoda > Stylommatophora > Oreohelicidae > Oreohelix > Oreohelix idahoensis. The sequence goes on along the minus strand of JAMPIV010004778.1, from coordinate 1,136,372 downwards.
TCCAGCCGACATAGAAAAACACAGCCCATTATCAGAGCGAAGCCAAAACACCCCTCTCTCGCGACACATCCGCCGAACAACCTTTGACCTCTCTAGAGACAACAGAACATATAGTTCGACTTAGATATGTAAAGATATACAGATATACGACAGATTCGTCCTACACAGACAAACAATACACATAAATTCAGGCCATAGATATTCTGAAGCAAGAACAATCTATTACTACCCAAACAAAGAATAAATCGCAGTAAAACTGGATTCATCCGCGGAGTTCGATCGAAAGAGACGGCACAACTTTCAAGGGAAGTAACTCAATAATGACTTTCCCTTAAGCACTAAAAAATATCTATTTTGTTTACAAAATATTTGCGAACATAATAAGTATACCAATGTATAATATTGTAAGATATCAAAGACTGCACGTAACAGTCTTACCACACCTCCCGGGGAAAAAAAAATGGAACATTTTTTTTTCTTTTTGAAATACATCTAGGAGCAACGTACAATAGGCTCACAACGCATGAATAATGCGCAGATGAAAATATCAGGAATACATATAACGCCTAATATGAGGCTAAGTCGACTTATGGAGCGACTGGTGAGAATGTGTCTCATAAACTGAGAGAAATTATTTCTCTATAAGTATATTTTTTCAGGAAGGTGTCATCAAAGTATAATACAATTCTGGCAATTACACGATGCCTAAAAAATTCATACCATCATTTCGTATTAGATATCTTACATTTATGATTTATGAAGAAAAAATCATCAAAGCACAGCGGTGAATAAACATCAATGAACCGCTATGTAGTGATACAATCATTATATTATTAAATTACAAATTTGTATCTATCATGATATAGAAAAGGAACTACTATAGAACTAGACATATCAAGAAGTCTAAGCCCTAATAGTTATGTGGAATCATGTGGGCATCTTGATAGAATGTCTGCCATCACATTATCTGATCCACGAATAGCTCGCACAGAGAAATGAAAAGGTTGAAGAGCAATTGCATATCGAGTAGACCTCGAGCTCTTCAAATTCTTACTCTGTATAGCAGTAAGAGCTTTTTGGTCGGTTTCTACTATGAAATGTGCGCCCAGAAGGAATCTCTGTAGTTTGAGGATCGACCAAACCATAGCTAATAGCTCACGGTCTAAAACCGAATAATTCCTTTCTGCCGCATTAAGTTTTCTGGAAATATACATTACAGGATGCAGAGTTCCAGAGTACTCTTGCATTAGTGCCGCTCCAATCCCAGTGGATGAAGCGTCACTACGAAGAACGAATGTTTTATCTTTAGTGGGTAGCACTAAAATAGGTGGTGTTGAAAACAATGTTTTAATCTTATCCAGAGAGCATTGGCATTCCTGAGACCAGTGGACCACATTAGGCGAACCTTTCTTTAGAAGTTTTGAAAGAGGTGCCATGATAGAGGATAGATTCTGAATGAATCTGCCATAAAATTGAATAAGACCTAACAGACTTCTCACCTGTATTTTAGTCTTAGGGATTGAGATGTTAAGTATCTTACTAGTATTATGGTCCTCTGTCTTTAGGAAACCATGACCAACTCGGTGGCCTAGGAAAGAAATTTCGCTAAAACCAATATAGGCTTTAGAGGGTTTCGCTGTCAGGTTGTGCTCGCGCAAAGTAGACAGCAATTCATCTAACCCTGAATAGTGATCTTCCCAAGTATCGCTGAAAAGACAGATGTCGTCAAGATATGCAATGACATCTGACCGATAAGATAGGATTCGGCGCATCATGCGTACGAATGTAGCTGGTGCGTTCATAAGACCGAAAGGCATAAAATTCCATTGGAACAAACCTCTAGGTGTTGAAAAAGCCGTGAGAGGTTTGGCGCGTTCAGATAAAGGAACTTGCCAATATCCTTTAGACAAATCAAGTTTAGTGAAAAAATGAGATTTGGAGAGTCGAGTAAGTAGTTCTTCCAGTAAAGGCATAGGTTCAGCATCGAACTTCGTTACCTGATTCAATTTTCGATAGTCAACGCAAAGACGTATGTTATTGTCTTTTTTATGCACAATAACCATCAGCGAAGAATATGCAGAGGTGGATGGTTCGATTATTTTTAAATCTATCATCTCATCCAACTCTTTCTCGACCTGTGCTTGAAAATGTATAGGTATAGGATAAGGTCTAACCCTAATAGGAGTATGGTCAGTTAGAACAATGTCATGTTCAATGACATTCGTTTGTCCAGGGATGTCAGTGAGTACATCCTGAAATGTTTGCAACATAGTTGAAACTTGTCGCTGTTCTCCTAGAGACAAATCAGGAGAGACAGTAACATTCTTCCATGATTCACTAGAATGAAGTGGGATCATTGGAAGAGGAAGATTTACATCTGAAAAACTTGTTTCCTCATCCTGTATCACGGACAGTGATGAGTAATGACCATGTTGTACTGGAGAATTGTCCGTTGCTTGGAAAATGGGTTGCAAATAATCCGGACGTTCATGGAATTCAGTAAGCATATTGATGTGGAAGGTTTTATGCTTCCCATCAATATCGACAATATAGTCGACATCGGAAATTTTCGATATTATATCGTACGGACCTTTCCAAGAAATAAGTAATCTGTTTTCCCTACAAGGTAGTAATACAAATGCTTTGTCACCAGGACAAAGTTGTCGTAAGCATCTCTTCTTATTGGCAAATTGCCTTGCCTTCTGTTTCGCAAATTCAGAAGAAGAAGTTGCTAATTTGCATGCTTCGATAATTTTTTGTCTCAACGCGATGACATATTCGTAGGATGACTTTGTGTCATCGTCAATATTGTCAGATGTTATGAGATCGTGAAGCAACGACATAGGGCCACGCGGACGCGCGCCAAAGACGAGTTCAAAGGGAGAAAATCCCGTATGTTCATTGGGTACCTCTCTGTAAACGAAGAGGGCCGCAGGTAAAACTCTGTCCCAGTCTTGAGGATGATCCTCAGTTATCTTCCCCAGTAAGTTTTTAAGTGTTCTATTAAGGCGTTCGACCATACCATTAGACATTGGATGGTAGATACTACTTAAAGCTCTATCTATCTGCAGAGTAGACATTACTTGAGACATGGTATCTGATATTAGTTGGGTGCCATGGTCTGACAATATCTCTCCGGGGAAACCCAAACGAGAAAATATAAGCCAAAGAGCATCTGCAATATCAGCAGTAGTAATGCTCTTCAGAGGAATAGCCTCTGGCCAACGTGTGCACATATCAACACATGTCAAGATAAACTGATGTCCTCTGGCAGATTTGATCTTAAATGGACCAATAATGTCTATGGCCATTTTTTGAAACGGCCGAATAGGAATGTCCGCCGCCTGAATGGGTGCAGCATGCCGTGGACCTTTGGATTTAACTTCCTGACATACTTTACAAGATCGACAATAAATCCGTATGTCCTTGTTTACCAATGGCCAAAAGAAAGCCGCAAGGACTCTTGACTTAGTACGGGAAAAACCCATGTGTCCAGCACACTGACAGTCGTGAGCGTGCTGCAAAATTTTAACTCTCAAATTCTTGGGAACCAGGATTTGAGAATGACTTGACGTAATGGAGTCTTGAACCATACGTACAAGTACGCCATTCTTCTTTGTAATCCACGATTTACGACTTGTCTTTATTCGGATCACCTTTAGTTGCAAGAATGAAGAATTTCTTCAGAGTGGGATCATCTTCTTGCTGTTCTATAAACGAGTCACGAGAAATTACCAAGGGATCATCTTGGTTATGCACTTCATTATCTTCAGTAGATGAAGTTTTAGGCATATTAAGAGCCTGAGCTCTAGTGACTACAGCTTTAGCAATCTGCATGTTTTGCCTTTCCCACGTGGAAATTTGTTGCGGAGTGCATTCTTTGACTCCATGAATGCGACCGATGATGAGGTCAGCGATCGGATTCGGGAGAAGACATGCGTGTACATCTCCTGTAAAGAAAGGAGTAGCAATCCTAATGATAGCAGTAGAGTATTTCTCTAATGTGCCGCCAAATGTTACACATTTGACTACTTGTCCAGTGGCACGGGAAGGATCTACGAGTGACTGCCTAACACCAATTGTGGTGCATCCAGAATCAAATAGCACAGAGACTGGATTGTTATTCACTAAACCCTTATGTAAGACAAGAGAACCTCTTCCATCATGCGCGACTGATGCCGGAAGAGCAGGAAGAGGATGGCCACAGCTTAAAGTAGACACTGTGGTTGGCTCAAATAATGTTTTGCATTGGGGGCACTGAGATGCTCTCCCAAAATCAAAAGCGGCACATGCCATGTTACTAGCATCATTATTATCTTTACTCTGTTTATAGGCTTCATGGGACTCTTGTTGTGCAGAGTTTGCCTGAAAATGTGGTTAATGTCTTTTGTTTTGAGATCTACCTCGGTTATTATCACCTCTGTAGTTATTGTTACCTCTATTGTAACCCCTATTTGGGTTTGAGTCATAGTTCCCTTGGTTACCATTATCATATTCATTATAATGAGTATCTCTGTAATTATGATCTTGTTGACTCCAAGACGGATAACCCGGATAGTTTCTATAATTACTTCCTCTACGGAAATTCCTATAATTATGACCACCCCTGTGTCGAGAGCTATCAGCTCGTCTCCAGTTCTTTGAAGAAGAACCCTGAAATGATTGGTTACCTTGGTTTTGATAACTATTATGGTTACCTTTTTTATGAAATCTGTTTTGAGGTCCCTGAAATCTGTGTGAATAATTGGGATTGTATGGTGTTGCTGAAGCAACTGGCATACTCTCCTTAATCTTAGTGTTGCCAAAAGTCACGTCGGGGTGTGCAGTGACATATTGGGAACAATATTCTTCCATTTCTTTTAGAGATTTGGGTTTACGCTCATGTATAAATTCAAGGAATGGTTTGTTCACACATGACATAATCTTATCTCTGAGCAACAAATCCATAAGTCCTTCATACGTTTTTTCTGTTTTGGAAAGCTCAATCCAACGATCAACTGTGAGACGTGCCTTTGCAGTGAATTATGAGAATTCTACCCCTGTCTCAGGCACCATCGTCTTAAACAAAAGGCGATAGCCTTCTTCACTTAGCTGGTATTTTTTTATCAAAGCCGCCCTAATGACATCATAATTATCCTTATCTGCTTCTCCTACAAGGCATAATCTAGTCAAAGATTCACCTTTCAAGTTTTCTGCTAATTGATTAGCGTATTGTGATTTATCCACATTATGTGTACGACAAGAACGTTCAAATCTATCCAGCCAGAATGTAATATCGTCACTGGACTGATTGAACGGTGGAACCTTAACCTTGTAAGTAGAAGGTTTACCATTACCACTAGATGCCTGATTAACATTAATCATACTTGTCAATCTCAATTTCTCTAACTCAAATTCATGTTCTCTTATTGCTTTTTTTTCTTCAGCCTCTCTGTCTTATCTTTTTTGTTCAGCATCCCTGTCTAATCTTTTTTGTTCAGCAGCAGCTTCTCTTTCTAATTTTTTTTGTTCAGCTTCAATGTTTAATCTTTTTTGTTCAGCAGCAGCTTCTCTTTCTAATTTTTTTTGTTTCTTTTGTTCAGCAGCAGCCTCAGCTTCTAATTGTTGACCAGTTTTATCAAGGGATTTCCCTTGTGTAATGAAGTATTCTAATGTAGACATGATGTCTAACAATAATACTAATCACTTGAAACAATAATAATACCACAAGTTCTTAATGACTTGATTAATCAGTATACTATCCCAATATCTGTGGGTCACAAGCCTTAATAAGGTCTTGTATAACAGTAATAATAATCAAGTACTGGTTTATACCATAACCCAAGTGCAGTGCACAGGTAATAGTGTCTTATGAAATATACCTATATAAAACATATGTCAACCAACAGAATACATAAAGTACAAATAGGACTGACAATACGAAAACGTTTGCAGAAATCAAAATAAATCAAATAGGGAAATCAATGAAAATAATCACTGAATCTGCAAGGGATAACAACACAAATGACGTCACAGTATATGAATATAAATTGTGAATAGAACTGAAAGATAGAAAAGGTTAGACCAACAAATTACAAACAACTCAAAACAAAACTAAAGAACAAAGAAATATTACAAAAATAACAATAATTACAGTCTTCACAGCTAACACAAAAGCAACAGTTGTTGCAAGCAAATTTTCAATTAAGAAAATTGCACCTATAGAAAACGCCCACAACGGACCCTCTATGACGTGGGATATTCTGTTGTGAGGACTCCGCCCAACCTTAAACACAACCCGCTGACATAGAAACTAACATACTATACAAACAAATAACATGTAAACATAAATATATAAATTATGTGTATGATAGTATGTGTTGCAAAATAGGCTCAGTTTTACAGTAATGGCAAAGTTATTCTTATGAAAATAAACAAACTGCCACTTTATTCAATTAAACATTCTGGCCTTAAATATTAAAGTTCATATATAGAAAACAAGAAGATCCATCGATGAAAATAGGACTTCTAGTTCAATAATACTGTCTTCCTGTTAATATTGACAAGAATTGATCCAACTGTTCTGTGAAACTCTGTAATGTCTAATGTAAAAATGTCAACAACGCTGACCTACATACTGCATTCACTTGACAGGTCACGTGACGAAGTGTTGACAAAGAGCAAACCAATACTGCAAGTGTGTCGTATCAGCCACAGGAAACGGTCTGGTATCGGTAGTCTGTTGACTTCTGAACTTCTGCGAGGTCAAACCCAGAAAGCTGGTCCACCAGTTGATAAGAATCTTTTTTCTTATTAATGATGTCCACCAAATGATAAATATAAGTGGATGGAAGCAGACATCATCATCATCAGTTGATAAACTCTTAATACAAGACCCTTGCCCTGAGCAAGAGACATGCTGAGAAATCTGAAGCTCGCTCGAACATCACCAGAGTTAAATACTGTGTTGTTGTGTTGCTCGTGGTTCGAGTATGGAATGTCAACTTGACCTACGCAGTGGTGTGTAGACATAGATGGAGTGTATAATGTGCGAATGATAGGAAGAGTTCGTGGTGTTGACAAATGTTCTTTTCTCACACTCATGTATGGCTGGAAGTCATCGACACCAACGACTGTGTACCTTTACTAAAGTTTAATTGGACGTACACACTCGACAGCACAGATAGTGACAAATCACAGGTTGGCATAATACATCATGGTACAGTGGATAAATGGTCTTGCAATGTTATGTTACATGGGCACTCATGTAGAATAATAGTATAATGGACTGTCAGTAGCCAAGCACTCAGTATTGCCCATTTATATATATATCAACTGAGTTTACTGACAAAGCACGTCAGATTATAAACAATATCCAAGATGGCTTCTAGACCTAATCTCGTCTAGCGAAGATTCCTTAACATAATGTCCAGCACATATTTTTCCATATAATTATATTGAACCGCTAGCAATGGGTTCTCATGTGTAGCAGTGATCTCTGGACTAATCAAGCGATAATACGGGCATCCCTTTTCTCTTCTTGAAAGTCACTACATGTTTGGTTCCAAGATGGCTTCACTCGTGAGCTGTCACTCACGTTTGGATACAGATAATGAATCTGTCCTAAAGTTAGTCATTCATTAAACATTTCATTGCTCTGTAGATTTGATCATGAACAATTGACTGCATTCTACAGGATATAGTGCTGCTAGGAATCAGAATCGTTTTTTTCATCTAGTTAGATGTATCCTCTCAGACGTACAAATCATCCCTACCGAAAAACGGTGGCTTCGTACGAGAGTTCAAAAGAGTATCTTTATTACCTTGGTTTTCAGAAATATGATTTTGCCACTCCTTGGCAATAAGAATGAACACTGGGGTAAAGCATACACGATAGGTCTAGACGACTATCACTTTCCCCAAAAACCACTGAGATCACTTTTTTTCCGGCGTCCAGCCGACATAGAAAAACACAGCCCATTATCAGGGCGAAGCCAAAACACCCCTCTCTCGCGACACATCCGCCGAACAGCCTTTGACCTCTCTAGAGACAACAGAACATATAGTTCGACTTAGATATGTAAAGATATACAGATATAAGACAGATTCGTCCTACACAGACAAACAATACACATAAATTCAGGCCATAGATATTCTGAAGCAAGAACAATCTATTACTACCCAAACAAAGAATAAATCGCAGTAAAACTGGATTCATCCGCGGAGTTCGATCGAAAGAGACGGCACAACTTTCAAGGGAAGTAACTCAATAATGACTTTCCCTTAAGCACTAAAAAATATCTATTTTGTTTACAAAATATTTGCGAACATAACAAGTATACCAATGTATAATATTGTAAGATATCAAAGACTGCACGTAACAGTCTTACCACACCTCCCGGGAAAAAATGGAACATTTTTTTTTCTTTTTGAAATACATCTAGGAGCAACGTACAATAGGCTCACAACGCATGAATAATGCGCAGATGAAAATATCAGGAATACATATAACACCTAATATGAGGCTAAGTCGACTTATGGAGCGACTGCTGAGAATGTGTCTCATAAACTGAGAGAAATTATTTCTCTATAAGTATATTTTTTCAGGAAGGTGTCATCAAAGTATAATACAATTCTGGCAATTACACGATGCCTAAAAAATTCATACCATCATTTCGTATTAGATATCTTACATTTATGATTTATGAAGAAAAAATCATCAAAGCACAGCGGTGAATAAACATCAATGAACCGCTATGTAGTGATACAATCATTATATTATTAAATTACAAATTTGTATCTATCATGATATAGAAAAGGAACTACTATAGAACTAGACATATCAAGAAGTCTAAGCCCTAATAGTTATGTGGAATCATGTGGGCATCTTGACAGAATGTCTGCCATCACATTATCTGATCCACGAATAGCTCGCACAGAGAAATGAAAAGGTTGAAGAGCAATTGCATATCGAGTAGACCTCAAGCTCTTCAAATTCTTACTCTGTATAGCAGTAAGAGCTTTTTGGTCGGTTTCTACTATGAAATGTGCGCCCAGAAGGAATCTCTGTAGTTTGAGGATCGACCAAACCATAGCTAATAGCTCACGGTCTAAAACCGAATAATTCCTTTCTGCCGCATTAAGTTTTCTGGAAATATACATTACAGGATGCAGAGTTCCAGAGTACTCTTGCATTAGTGCCGCTCCAATCCCAGTGGATGAAGCGTCACTACGAAGAACGAATGTTTTATCTTTAGTGGGTAGCACTAAAATAGGTGGTGTTGAAAACAATGTTTTAATCTTATCCAGAGAGCATTGGCATTCCTGAGACCAGTGGACCACATTAGGCGAACCTTTCTTTAGAAGTGTTGAAAGAGGTGCCATGATAGAGGATAGATTCTGAATGAATCTGCCATAAAATTGAATAAGACCTAACAGACTTCTCACCTGCTTTTTAGTCTTAGGGATTGAGATGTTAAGTATCTTACTAGTATTATGGTCCTCTGTCTTTAGGAAACCATGACCAACTCGGTGGCCTAGGAAAGAAATTTCGCTAAAACCAATATAGGCTTTAGAGGGTTTCGCTGTCAGGTTGTGCTCGCGCAAAGTAGACAGCAATTCATCTAACCCTGAATAGTGATCTTCCCAAGTATCGCTGAAAAGACAGATGTCGTCAAGATATGCAATGACATCTGACCGATAAGATAGGATTCGGCGCATCATGCGTACGAATGTAGCTGGTGCGTTCATAAGACCGAAAGGCATAAAATTCCATTGGAACAAACCTCTAGGTGTTGAAAAAGCCGTGAGAGGTTTGGCGCGTTCAGATAAAGGAACTTGCCAATATCCTTTAGACAAATCAAGTTTAGTGAAAAAATGAGATTTGGAGAGTCGAGTAAGTAGTTCTTCCAGTAAAGGCATAGGTTCAGCATCGAACTTCGTTACCTGATTCAATTTTCGATAGTCAACGCAAAGACGTATGTTATTGTCTTTTTTACGCACAATAACCATCGGCGAAGAATATGCAGAGGTGGATGGTTCGATTATTTTCAAATCTATCATCTCATCCAACTCTTTCTCGACCTGTGCTTGAAAATGTATAGGTATAGGATAAGGTCTAACCCTAATAGGAGTATGGTCAGTTAGAACAATGTCATGTTCAATGACATTCGTTTGTCCAGGGATGTCAGTGAGTACATCCTGAAATGTTTGCAACATAGTTGAAACTTGTCGCTGTTCTCCTAGAGACAAATCAGGAGAGACAGTAACATTCTTCCATGATTCACTAGAATGAAGTGGGATCATTGGAAGAGGAAGATTTACATCTGAAAAACTTGTTTCCTCATCCTGTATCACGGACAGTGATGAGTAATGACCATGTTGTACTGGAGAATTGTCCGTTGTTTGGAAAATGGGTTGCAAATAATCCGGACGTTCATGGAATTCAGTAAGCATATTGATGTGGAAGGTTTTATGCTTCCCATCAATATCGACAATATAGTCGACATCGGAAATTTTCGATATTATATCGTACGGACCTTTCCAAGAAATAAGTAATCTGTTTTCCCTACAAGGTAGTAATACAAATGCTTTGTCACCAGGACAAAGTTGTCGTAAGCATCTCTTCTTATTGGCAAATTGCCTTGCCTTCTGTTTCGCAAATTCAGAAGAAGAAGTTGCTAATTTGCATGCTTCGATAATTTTTTGTCTCAACGCGATGACATATTCGTAGGATGACTTTGTGTCATCGTCAATATTGTCAGATGTTATGAGATCGTGAAGCAACGACATAGGGCCACGCGGACGCGCGCCAAAGACGAGTTCAAAGGGAGAAAATCCCGTATGTTCATTGGGTACCTCTCTGTAAGCGAAGAGGGCCGCAGGTAAAACTCTGTCCCAGTCTTGAGGATGATCCTCAGTTATCTTCCCCAGTAAGTTTTTAAGTGTTCTATTAAGGCGTTCGACCATACCATTAGACATTGGATGGTAGATACTACTTAAAGATCTATCTATCTGCAGAGTACACATTACTTGAGACATGGTATCTGATATTAGTTGGGTGCCATGGTCTGACAATATCTCTCCGGGGAAACCCAAACGAGAAAATATAAGCCAAAGAGCATCTGCAATATCAGCAGTAGTAATGCTCTTCAGAGGAATAGCCTCTGGCCAACGTGTGCACATATCAACACATGTCAAGATAAACTGATGTCCTCTGGCAGATTTGATCTTAAATGGACCAATAATGTCTATGGCCATTTTTTGAAACGGCCGAATAGGAATGTCCGCCGCCTGAATGGGTGCAGCATGCCGTGGACCTTTGGATTTAACTTCCTGACATACTTTACAAGATCGACAATAAATCCGTATGTCCTTGTTTACCAATGGCCAAAAGAAAGCCACAAGGACTCTTGACTTAGTACGGGGAAAACCCATGTGTCCAGCACACTGACAGTCGTGAGCGTGCTGCAAAATTTTAACTCTCAAATTCTTGGGAACCAGGATTTGAGAATGACTTGACGTAATGGAGTCTTGAACCATACGTACAAGTACGCCATTCTTCTTTGTAATCCACGATTTACGACTTGTGTCTTTATTCGGATCACCTTTAGTTGCAAGAATGAAGAATTTCTTCAGAGTGGGATCATCTTCTTGCTGTTCTATAAACGAGTCACGAGAAATTACCAAGGGATCATCTTGGTTATGCACTTCATTATCTTCAGTAGATGAAGTTTTAGGCATATTAAGAGCCTAAGCTCTAGTGACTACAGCGTTAGCAATCTGCATGTTTTGCCTTTCCCACGTGGAAATTTGTTGCAGAGTGCATTCTTTGACTCCATGAATGCGACCGATGATGAGGTCAGCGATCGGATTCGGGAGAAGACATGCGTGTACATCTCCTGTAAAGAAAGGAGTAGCAATCCTAATGATAGCAGTAGAGTATTTCTCTAATGTGCCGCCAAATGTTACACATTTGACTACTTGTCCAGTGGCACGGGAAGGATCTACGAGTGACTGCCTAACACCAATTGTGGTGCATCCAGAATCAAATAGCACAGAGACTGGATTGTTATTCACTAAACCCTTATGTAAGACAAGAGAACCTCTTCCATCATGCGCGACTGATGCCGGAAGAGCAGGAAGAGGATGGCCACAGCTAAAAGTAGACACTGTGGTTGGCTCAAATAATGTTTTGCATTGGGGGCACTGAGATGCTCTCCCAAAATCAAAAGCGGCACATGCCATGTTACTAGCATCATTATTATCTTTACTCTGTTTATAGGCTTCATGGGACTCTTGTTGTGCAGAGTTTGCCTGAAAATGTGGTTTATGTCTTTTGTTTTGAGATCTACCTCGGTTATTATCACCTCTGTAGTTATTGTTACCTCTATTGTAACCCCTATTTGGGTTTGAGTCATAGTTCCCTTGGTTACCATTATCATATTCATTATAATGAGTATCTCTGTAATTATGATCTTGTTGACTCCAAGACGGATAACCCGGATAGTTTCTATAATTACTTCCTCTACGGAAATTCCTATAATTATGACCACCCCTGTGTCGAGAGCTATCAGCTCGTCTCCAGTTCTTTGAAGAAGAACCCTGAAATGATTGGTTACCTTGGTTTTGATAACTATTATGGTTACCTTTTTTATGAAATCTGTTTTGAGGTCCCTGAAATCTGTGTGAATAATTGGGATTGTATGGTGTTGCTGAAGCAACTGGCATACTCTCCTTAATCTTAGTGTTGCAAAAGTCACGTCGGGGTGTGCAGTGACATATTGGGAACAATATTCTTCCATTTCTTTTAGAGATTTGGGTTTACGCTCATGTATAAATTCAAGGAATGGTTTGTTCACACATGACATAATCTTATCTCTGAGCAACAAATCCATAAGTCCTTCATACGTTTTTTCTGTTTTGGAAAGCTCAATCCAACGATCAACTGTGAGTCGTGCCTTTGCAGTGAATTATGAGAATTCTACCCCTGTCTCAGGCACCATCGTCTTAAACAAAAGGCGATAGCCTTCTTCACTTAGCTGGTATTTTTTTATCAAAGCCGCCCTAATGACATCATAATTATCCTTATCTGCTTCTCCTACAAGGCATAATCTAGTCAAAGATTCACCTTTCAAGTTTTCTGCTAATTGATTAGCGTATTGTGATTTATCCACATTATGTGTACGACAAGAACGTTCAAATCTATCCAGCCAGAATGTAATATCGTCACTGGACTGATTGAACGGTGGAACCTTAACCTTGTAAGTAGAAGGTTTACCATTACCACTAGATGCCTGATTAACATTAATCATACTTGTCAATCTCAATTTCTCTAACTCAAATTCATGTTCTCTTATTGCTTTTTTTTCTTCAGCCTCTCTGTCTTATCTTTTTTGTTCAGCATCCCTGTCTAATCTTTTTTGTTCAGCAGCAGCTTCTCTTTCTAATTTTTTTTGTTCAGCTTCAATGTCTAATCTTTTTTGTTCAGCAGCAGCTTCTCTTTCTAATTTTTTTTGTTCAGCTTCAAATCTCCTTTGCTCCACCTGCATCTGCAATTTCTTTTGTTCAGCAGCAGCCTCAGCTTCTAATTGTTGACCAGTTTTATCAAGGGATTTCCCTTGTGTAATGAAGTATTCTAATGTAGACATGATGTCTAACAATAATACTAATCACTTGAAACAATAATAATACCACAAGTTCTTAATGACTTGATTAATCAGTATACTATCCCAATATCTGTGGGTCACAAGCCTTAATAAGGTCTTGTATAACAGTAATAATAATCAAGTACTGGTTTATACCATAACCCAAGTGCAGTGCACAGGTAATAGTGTCTTATGAAATATACCTATATAAAACATATGTCAACCAACAGAATACATAAAGTACAAATAGGACTGACAATACGAAAACGTTTGCAGAAATCAAAATAAATCAAATAGGGAAATCAATGAAAATAATCACTGAATCTGCAAGGGATAACAACACAAATGACGTCACAGTATATGAATATAAATTGTGAATAGAACTGAAAGATAGAAAAGGTTAGACCAACAAATTACAAACAACTCAAAACAAAACTAAAGAACAAAGAAATATTACAAAAATAACAATAATTACAGTCTTCACAGCTAACACAAAAGCAACAGTTGTTGCAAGCAAATTTTCAATTAAGAAAATTGCACCTATAGAAAACGCCCACAACGGACCCTCTATGACGTGGGATATTCTGTTGTGAGGACTCCGCCCAACCTTAAACACAACCCGCTGACATAGAAACTAACATACTATACAAACAAATAACATGTAAACATAAATATATAAATTATGTGTATGATAGTATGTGTTGCAAAATAGGCTCAGTTTTACAGTAATGGCAAAGTTATTCTTATGAAAATAAACAAACTGCCACTTTATTCAATTAAACATTCTGGCCTTAAATATTAAAGTTCATATATAGAAAACAAGAAGATCCATCGATGAAAATAGGACTTCTAGTTCAATAATACTGTCTTCCTGTTAATATTGACAAGAATTGATCCAACTGTTCTGTGAAACTCTGTAATGTCTAATGTAAAAATGTCAACAACGCTGACCTACATACTGCATTCACTTGACAGGTCACGTGACGAAGTGTTGACAAAGAGCAAACCAATACTGCAAGTGTGTCGTATCAGCCACAGGAAACGGTCTGGTATCGGTAGTCTGTTGACTTCTGAACTTCTGCGAGGTCAAACCCAGAAAGCTGGTCCACCAGTTGATAAGAATCTTTTTTCTTATTAATGATGTCCACCAAATGATAAATATAAGTGGATGGAAGCAGACATCATCATCATCAGTTGATAAACTCTTAATACAAGACCCTTGCCCTGAGCAAGAGACATGCTGAGAAATCTGAAGCTCGCTCGAACATCACCAGAGTTAAATACTGTGTTGTTGTGTTGCTCGTGGTTCGAGTATGGAATGTCAACTTGACCTACGCAGTGGTGTGTAGACATAGATGGAGTGTATAATGTGCGAATGATAGGAAGAGTTCGTGGTGTTGACAAATGTTCTTTTCTCACACTCATGTATGGCTGGAAGTCATCGACACCAACGACTGTGTACCTTTACTAAAGTTTAATTGGACGTACACACTCGACAGCACAGATAGTGACAAATCACAGGTTGGCATAATACATCATGGTACAGTGGATAAATGGTCTTGCAATGTTATGTTACATGGGCACTCATGTAGAATAATAGTATAATGGACTGTCAGTAGCCAAGCACTCAGTATTGCCCATTTATATATATATCAACTGAGTTTACTGACAAAGCACGTCAGATTATAAACAATATCCAAGATGGCTTCTAGACCTAATCTCGTCTAGCGAAGATTCCTTAACATAATGTCCAGCACATATTTTTCCATATAATTATATTGAACCGCTAGCAATGGGTTCTCATGTGTAGCAGTGATCTCTGGACTAATCAAGCGATAATACGGGCATCCCTTTTCTCTTCTTGAAAGTCACTACATGTTTGGTTCCAAGATGGCTTCACTCGTGAGCTGTCACTCACGTTTGGATACAGATAATGAATCTGTCCTAAAGTTAGTCATTCATTAAACATTTCATTGCTCTGTAGATTTGATCATGAACAATTGACTGCATTCTACAGGATATAGTGCTGCTAGGAATCAGAATCGTTTTTTTTATCTAGTTAGATGTATCCTCTCAGACGTACAAATCATCCCTACCGAAAAACGGTGGCTTCGTACGAGAGTTCAAAAGAGTATCTTTATTACCTTGGTTTTCAGAAATATGATTTTGCCACTCCTTGGCAATAAGAATGAACACTGGGGTAAAGCATACACGATAGGTCTAGACGACTATCACTTTCCCCAAAAACCACGGAGATCACTTTTTTTTCCGGCGTCCAGCCGACATAGAAAAACACAGCCCATTATCAGGGCGAAGCCAAAACACCCCTCTCTCGCGACACATCCGCCGAACAGCCTTTGACCTCTCTAGAGACAACAGAACATATAGTTCGACTTAGATATGTAAAGATATACAGATATAAGACAGATTCGTCCTACACAGACAAACAATACACATAAATTCAGGCCATAGATATTCTGAAGCAAGAACAATCTATTACTACCCAAACAAAGAATAAATCGCAGTAAAACTGGATTCATCCGCGGAGTTCGATCGAAAGAGACGGCACAACTTTCAAGGGAAGTAACTCAATAATGACTTTCCCTTAAGCACTAAAAAATATCTATTTTGTTTACAAAATATTTGCGAACATAACAAGTATACCAATGTATAATATTGTAAGATATCAAAGACTGCACGTAACAGTCTTATGTGGCACATCACATCAGGCCATGCAAATACGTCCTACCTGTTTGCTATCAGAGTGGAAGTTGGAGGATTGATTGTGACGAGAGAGGACAGTTTGTGTGGCATACAGAATACTTATGTGTGGCGCCCTTTGAAAAGTGCAAAAGAGTTGTGAGATACTCAAGATGCACAGAGGTTATTTTTTTCTCCTCACGTAGCAGGAGCCCCCAGTGAAGCGGAACCCCCTGCAGGAAGCCTGTATTAAAGCAAGTGGCCCTGCGGCGGTGGTTTATGTTCCAATTTGTTTTACATGACGACGTTGCCAAACCCATGCATAACCTCATATTAGTCAACATTATCGTCATACCTAATGGGGCGGTAGTCGTGTTCTTTATTTGTCTCCTAAGACACTTCGAGGAATTACACGGAACAAGCCTAATACATATTCATTCCTTCATTCATGACCTTTCAACTCCCCAAGGATCATAGGCCTTCAAGAAACGTATGCCAAGACTTCTTGTCCCATGCCATCATCGGAATGTCTTTTCATATCTTGTTCATCTCCTTTATGTCTCCAGTTCTCTTCTCCGTGTGTTCTTTAGTCTACCTTTGCCAATCTTTCCCTGAGGATTCCAGAACAATGACTGTCAGGTAATTCAATCAACACGTTTCCTAAATGTGGTCCTATTCATCTCCAGTGTATTCTTCCCATCCCTTACTCCAATGAGTCTAATACATAGCTAAAGAATTTCCCTAGATCCTAAAATGACTCGTTGGAAGAGAGAAGTGCAACTGTTCAAACTATTAGTCTCTTCATTACAAACATTCTTGCACCGTTTTTCCAGTTTCACTGTAACAGAGGAGGCCTTACTAACTATGCCCCTACAGGAGCGACCTCTTTCAACCTTCATAGTTTTACCACAGGGGTGTAGTTATCTTTGCTCGATAAATAGCTCAACCCATGACCTTGTTCTAAGGGGCTGTGAAAACAAGGACGTTTTAAAGAAAGCAGCAACAGAATGCATAGCAGCTTGGATCAGAAATGTCTGGAGAAATATTGACCTTTTGGGATAATCGATGACAATACCACGGCACACTGATACACAAATATGGCAGCCTATGGGAGGTGCCAATTTCAAGACAGAGAGGCACACCATACACACACTCGCTTCCTCTTCGTTCACCCGTCAGATATGTCGTAAAAGCCTAGTAATATAGGTTGTGCATGGTGCTATAGTGCGTTTCAAAAAGATCGGTCGACGATTGACTTCAAATATCTCCATATTCCTTGCACTGATAAACACGATTTTTTGCATGTGGTCTTATATTTTCAATGTCCCAAAGTTTTTATAAAATTCAATGTTGCCGGTAGTGTTCTTTTCTTGCAACGGCTAATTCCTTTGATCTTTTTTAACGAAGTAATTATTTTGTCCTGGAAGAAAATAATTTACCGTAAATGAAGGAAGTTGCATATTTTCGGCATAGGCGTATGTACAATTCGAATGTTAGAGGGGTTTGTTAACTGATTACTACGTGAGGTCCTTTTTTATTTCTTCGAAATATTTGAGAGAATAATAACGCCTATTCGTTGTAAATGTTACTTTTTATACCAAAACGTGAATGGATGCATGAAGAGGTGAAAGTACTGTGTATATTAAAAATAGTAGGGAAATCGAGGAGATAAAAAGGAAATGAATTGGTTTACATATACACATAGATGGAGGAGAAAACATATAAAACATATAAGGTATTTACACATTTATTCTGAGTCAGGCGAGTCTAACATATTGATGACTATTCTCGGCTGAACGAACGACAGTCCATCTTTTTTCCAATAGTCATTTTCCTCTTTTAAGACATGGTCTTCACATTTACACCAATAACACTGACTAACAAAAAAAAACTTTTTTTTTCTTTCTCTAACATTTCTATGTTTTTCTGGTCAATTTTAATGCGCTGTTTTTAAATCTGCAAACCGTTTTTCTCTATCAGGTCGGGATCTCTAGAAATACGCAATTAAAGTTTTTTAACAACGCATACAGTATTACAACATCATTCGTACAAGAAGTATAATAGTTATGTAGGCTTGAATTTCTTTGCAGTCGACTTTCGTCGGTGAATGGCATGTGGTACATCGCGATGAAGCATCCAACAATAATCGGCAAGCATGGTCACACTCCACCGTCCTTGATAACGTGACTCCATTACGGCGATATCTTGATAGAATCGTTCTCCATGTTCATCGCCAAGGTTGTCAGGGAAAAGGTCAAGATGCGAATCGAGCAAATGGATTTTGAGGGACATGTTACAGCCCATAATTCTGTATGCATCTATGCACTGCTTAACAATATGCAACATAGTCGACAGATTTGTGATTTCCCAGAAAGTTATCGACGATCGATTTGAATGCCATTTATGCGCGAAGTTCACTACCATGTAACAAGTTCTCGAATTGTTTGTCTGCAATAACTTTCCTAATCTGAGGTCCTACAAAGATACCTTCCTTTATCTTTGCATCGCTAACTTGCGGAAACTTTTCTCGAAGATAAGTGAAAGCTTTGCTCGTTTTATCTAACGCTTTTACAAAATTCTTCATGAGCCCCAACTTTATATGTAACAGTGGTAAAATGAAGCTGTCTTTGTTAACTAATGGCTCGTGTATTACATTTTTAAGCCCGAGCTGCATACGATCCCGGATAGGCCACACCTTTCTTGCATAATGTTCCTGTCTGTTGCGGCTGTCCCATTCACATCGGAAGCAACAAAATTTAGTATACCCAGTCTGCATGCCCGTGAGAATTGCAATGACCTTTAGGTCTCCACAAATCCGCCATTGGTAGTCATTGTACTTTATTTTTTCCAAACGTATAGCCATATTGTCATAAGTTTCTTTCATATGAACAGAGTAGGCGACTGGAATTGATGAAAATAAATTTCTGTTATGCAATAACACGGCTTTTAGACTAGTCTTGGAAGAATCGATGAAAAATCACCATTCGTTGACTATGTGCTCATGACCGTTTACATCTTTGCAATAGCAAATGTCATCATCCATCTCAAAGTATTGAACAAGTTCTCTGTGTCTATGACGAAATTTAGATATCGGAGTATTGGGCGCTAAAAGATTCCATTCTTTGAGTCGCGAACCGAGTAATTCAGCTTGTCCTTTGGTAAGAGCGAGATCACGTATTAGATCTGAAAGTTCTGAATGGTTAATTAAGTAAACACCATCATTCACCGATATGTAATCTGAGTCAGAATTAGTTTCTAAAGCAGGTAAACTATCACTTTCTGATGGTTCATTCACGTCCAACGGATATTGTTCTGGTGGTACTTGGATCGGACACGTGATTGGATCATGAGGCACTGGTTTCGAAACCAATTCAATATTTGAATAAGCCACAGACTTTCTAGTTTTAAAAGTGAAACCATGGATATTTGTCAAGCAGAAGTAACAATCAGTAGTGTGATTTGTATGTTCATGCCATATTACTGGCACTCCAAAAGGCATCGACTTATGCTTCGGCGATTTTCGTAACCAACCTGCCAATGTATCGAACAAACTGCATTTGGCTTTCAAGATTTATTTGCATCATCAACTTTCAAATCGAAATAAAGTTCATATGCTTTCTTTAGTAATGGTGTAAAGTTTTTCTGGTCAACACGATCGGTAAAATATCCGCACACGTAACAGAACAGATCAGCCGAATTTCTACAACTTCTAGAAGCCATATTTTGCTCAGAATTATTTCAAAATACAGTAACTATTAGAAAAATCGCGTAACATATGTCATGCATCTTTTAGCAGTATAAAAAGTAGAATTATGTTGCTTTTTATTAATTTTTAATAAGTTATATAGTAAAAATGAAACGGAGCAAATAACGGTTTCCCAAAAATATATTTATTCACAAATATCTTAAGAACCCGACGTGATAGAGATAAACGGATTTCAGATTTGAAATCAGCGCAAGAAACTGACCTAAGAACACTTATTCTTATATAAGAAAGAAAAATGTTGTTTGTCAGTGTAATCTTTCTCTATCTGCGAGAGGGCGGCGTATGTTAGTTCTTTCATATTGCATAGTTTGAAAGTTTTATTTTCAGCTGCCACCTGTCCTTTAACTTTTGCCCAAACGAGTTCAGTTGGGTTTAAATGTGAATGATAAGGTGGCAGTCTCAAACACATATGACCATGCTGTTGAATCAACTTGTCTATATGGAATATCTTGGTCTTTTGTGATTTCTTAACAAGGGACAGTAATTCAGGTTTCAGAAACCCCTCGTTAAATGGAATGTCTTCTTTTCTGAGCCAAATCTTTATAGCATCTTTTGTACTCGAAGATGTCGGGATTTTGTCTTCTTCTGCCACAGCGTTGTGGTATGATGCGTTGTCCATTATCAGACAGGATGGTCTGTCTAGGGACGGAAGAAGAGTATTTTCAATCCACTCTCTAAATACGTTATCGTTCATCTCGGTATGATAGTCCCGGTTGTCCGTATAATTGGAAGTGAAAATAAGTTCAGCATTTTTCACTAGCCCATTATGTCTGCTGCCTGCATGTGCCGTTATCAGACGTTGTCCTTTTCCACTGGGTACACATCTTTTAATCGTTCCATCTGATAACTGCCATTCCTTTTCACTTGTGTGAAAAGCATTGATCCAAGTTTCATCCACATACACAATATCATAATCTTGATTACGCATTTCCCGTACTTCACGTAAATGTTTACTTCTCATAGATACTAAGTGCGGCTTCTCGCAGATGACGTTTCTTCCACTAGCGTACTTCCTAAACGTAAAGCCAATGCTTCTAACAGTTCTCCATAATGTTGATTTCGACACATCAATGTCATTGTGTGTTCTCAGCCGAATTTTCAGTTTTCTTAGTGTCACAGTTTCTTTGGAATTGAACATTCTACAAATCTCTCTTCTAATCACATCCCAGTCAAAACTATCTACTACTTCCTTTCTTCCTTGCGACCTGGTATTGATTGAATTGAAAATTCCATTAGCTTTGAGTAATTGATAAAATGAGCGTTTACTTAAACCCAAAGCGTGAATAGTTCTCTTTTCAGGATTTGGGATACTCCGATACAGTTTACCACGCTTAGCTTCTCTGCAGAAATATTTATACATCTTCACTGCCATTGTATGCAGTGTAAGGAACTTGACTTTCATACCCATTGTAGGGAGCCGCGCTAGCGTATTGGTTACCACACCGCTCTGGCGACCGGGTGATCCAGGATCAAACCCGGGCGACGGCATTTGAGGATTTTTCGTCGACCGGGATTTGGTCTGGATTAACTCGAGACCTGGCGAGGACATTTGAAGGAGTATCGTCGACCAGGGACTGGCGGCTCCTGAGCCGACCCAGCTCTAATGGGTACCTCCGAAATCGGCGAGTATCTGCCTGAATGGCGAGGGACACCTGTCTCTGTACAAGAAAAAAAGGGATACTCACGTAAAATCAATGTCAGGTTAAACATTACTAATAACCTGAGATTTCGCCTCGAGTATTAGCGGGCGTACGAAAAAAAAAATACCCATTGTATTACAGACCTAGAATACCGCAAGATACGCCTATGCACTGAAATACACAATCAGTAGAATGGTAACTGAACACACCGGAAGGGTCAATGTAATGTTCAAAACAGTGCGGTAGTGAGCTGAAACACTTAGAAAATCACGTGACATGCGTTCAAGATGTTAAATCGAAATAGCTCACAAATATGAAGGGGTAAGCCCTTTAAAATTACGGTTGGACTAGGAGGTAGTCGATTTTGTATACTTTAAATAAAGAAAATTTAAAACCATAAGTTTGTTAACGAGGAAAAAAAATGTCCCCCACGGGACATAGCGATCATTAGGTCATATGCAAAGTTGCAACAATTACGATCAAGTGGTTGCAGAGATATTGAATATTAAACAGCGGCAAACATTGTGAAACGCACTATAGCTCTATCATTTAAAGCAAAATGGTAAAGACACATGAGCAGCAAAAGCGCATGAATACATAGGTGCAGGCAAAAAGGCGACATGAATACATAGGTGCAGAGCTTCTTGAAAGAAGAAATACTTGCATGCACGCGCGCACACACACATCCATATATGTGTGTGTGTGAGAGTGAAGGTGTTTGCGACCAGATTGTAATAATCAACTACCAGAAACTAACCTCCTGGAGGAGATTATCAGTGATACATCTGCGAAATAGTGAGCTGGTAAACATGGCAGGCAACAACGGAAGGGGCAAGACCTTATATGGACACGGAGTTTGAAAATAGCATGTAACAGGCAACATCTTATGTTGCCGTGTAGTAATGTTCTACAATACATGAAAGGGTGGGGGATAAACTCCTAACAATATCGGACGCTTTGATGATGGTTCGTTTGGTATGAAAATCCTAACATATACTGCTCCTGATTGGACTTTTCCTGAACGAAGCAACATGGGTGTGTGGGCGAAAATGTCGCTTTTAACATACAACTTTGTACGACTATTTCACTGACTTCTAATTTCGTCAAGAAGATATCATAGACAGCCAGGAACACGGAACATTAGTACCCCAGTATAAGACAGGCCATGTGACTAGAAGTGAATTCTAAGATTAGAAGGGGGTAACTCCAGAGTCATCACTTTGCGCCTTAAGTTCTAGGACCCTACTATAACATACCGGATTTTTATTATTTTAAATGGCCTCCTGTCGCTAGTATGGAAATAGAGAACGTCTGAGTTTAGACAGAATATGAATAAATAATGTGGAAATAGAGAAAATTAAAGGCACTAATGAAAATGTGGAGAGAGGTAGCACTTCTAGGGAGAAGAGAGATATAATCAAATATTTTAGGTCTACTTCCCAGCCATACTCGGACTCTGTTTAAGATGTCGTACCCTCGTCCGTCATCCAATGCTAAATAGAATAATCTACTACAGTAAGGACTACAATAGCAAACATTAAGTGACAGAATAGAGTGAATTCTGACCGCTTATTACATATAAATATATTTATTAAAGAAACCACAACACGGAACCAACAAATAACTATGTTCAATGTTAAATAAATCTAACTAAAGGGGTTATGCCCCAAGTTTCGCCAAGAAACGGCCGCTTCTTATATTAATAATAATCCTGGTAAGTAAGTTACTTTCTCTGCTAGAAGAAACACACTACACTGTTCCACCAAGGTTGAAATTTCCAGGATATGGAGATAAGCTCTCTCTGTAACAGTGTCGTAATAAATCCTATGAATTCACAATTTCCAGTGGCTGGAGGCCACACTAGCAGGTGGAGGAGATTAAAACATGTGAATAGATACTTGCACACAATGATCCAAATCTATCCAATTGACGAGAACGTTTGCTGGTGAGCGAGTATCCAGTGGATAATGAAGATTTGAACTATAAAACAGGTGACGAGTACTGGCAACTGACTACTCCTCTCGGTCGTTATGTCACTATACTTAGCGGTAACCGGCTATCTATGGGTCGGACAGTGTTGCCGAAACTGACTGGATGGCAAAGGTAACTGCCTATATGTGTTGAGATGATGGTTAGCTGCAGCTGTCGGCCATATGTGATGCAGGTAAATACTCCAGGACGTGGTATATTCCACGTCATAGGCTGTAAATGGGTCGGACAGTGTTGCCGAAACTGCCTGGATGGCAAAGGCGACCAGCCTTATGACTGAAGCCTGGCAATATGACGTAGACTGCCTGGTAATATTTATTATACGGAAATGGTAATCCCCTGACACCAGCAAATCACATCAGGAAGCATAAAACAAATGCTGACCAAGGCTCGAAGACAGGATAATTCTTGCACTAACAACTATTATTAGCTCTGGCGCAGAATATCACTTTGTCCAGTGGCAGAATTTTCTTGAGACAGAGGTAGTGAGTGATAGAGACCTATTGCTTATATAGCAAGATAGAGTCTGCAGGTGGATTTTCCATGTGCACTAAATGAAACAAATAGATACATAAGACCTAGGGCAGAGATTCCCCGGGCGACTCAAGATACAGGAAAAGCAAGTAAACTGCCGCCACGCTGGCAGTTCTACAAGCGACCGGTGTTCGCGAGACGAAGGTGGCACAATTAAAGGATAGAAATTTCCTCCCATGTCCATGATTCTCTGTAAATCAAAGAATACGAGTAACTAGCCGTCATCTACTAGAAAGGCAGAATAAAAGGACCTTTAGCTAGATGCCGATGTCCACGTGTATAGGGGTGGAATTAGCCTGTTTAATGTAAAACTGACATGACTAATGCCAGAAATAGGGCTATAGGAGCTATAAGACAGAAAAGTAGGTGTAGACAAAAAATTGGAGAACATGACAGGGCAGATCACTAGGCTAAAAGTGACAGAAATTTTTCCAAATCACGACACCTCCTCAGAAGATGTTTTTAAAATCAGAGTTTTCATATTTGGGTTTTTAATCAGTTTTAAACAAATCTGAAAGTACAATATTCTCAGCATGCTGAAATTGTAAAACAAAAATCCATACATGAAATCCTAATTTAAAATATTTTGAATATTAACCAATTTTTATTAAAAAAAATAATATTCTGTAGCTTAATGTTCCCATTTTATTTTATTGTATTTCGGCAGCCAAGAAAACATGTTCCTAAAACTAAGTAGCGGAAGTGTGTTCTTCTCCTCTATAGGTATTATGGTGTGAGTTACCATATTTAACTGTGCAATCAAACTAACACATTTTTGCATTTATCGGCATACAAGTGTTGTTTCTTTTTTTAAATAAGCGAAAAATAGAATCAGGTGAAAACTAGGTTATTTCTATTTTTAGCGAATGCTGGTAGATTGTGCTGACTGGTTCGACGAAAAAAGGCTGAAAAGCAAACCTTTTTTAAAACCAAAATTCAACCTCTCAACCCCATTCAATGTATACCTGCACACAAAGCTAGCACCTACTCACAAGAAAAACCTATGGAAACATGAAAACAGCCGCCCGACATCCTATCCTTCATGTTTTAAAAAAACAAAAACAAAACAAGTGAGATGAAAGTTAAGGAGAAAGGTTTAGGTGATGATATGTGAGAAGGCATTTGTTGCGTTAAATTCACACCGTTGGAGCCTAAAGCCGACCTGAATGCGTCACAATATTATCTCTGCGAGGTAAAGAAAATAAATAACAGATGAGCTCTAGGGATAGGTTTTTTGTTTTAAACTTTAGCCTCTCGAAAACCAAAGCACGTATACATCGAGTAGACGCTTTTGGCGTAAGATTTAATATGTAATAATGTATTCATTCCCACGATGAATCATGTAATAACATGTTGCTTTGACGAATGATTTAAAATGTATTAACATATTCCTATGATGTATTATTTAAAATGTGATAGCGTATTCCTATGACAAATGATTTAATACGTAACACAATATTCCTATAACAACGGGCTGATCACCCGTTTGCCAGTCACTTTGATTACGGAAACGACAACAAACGGATTGATTTGTCGTTGCCCAAAAGACGCCATTAGGCGTGATGGGAACAACGGCTAAGAAAATCTATTCGTTGTTGCCCTTAAGACGCCACTAGGCGTAATGGCCACTGACTGCTTTGACGGTCGTTGGCTAAGGACGGAAGAAGAAGAAGACAATATTCCTATCATGAATGTTTTAATATGTAATCGAGTATTCCTGTGTTGAATGATTTAATATGTAATAACGTATTTCCATGATGAATTATTTTAATATGTAATAAAATATTCCTTTGACGAATGATTTAATATGTAATAACGTATTCCTTTGACGAATGATTTAATATGTAATAACATATTCCTACGATGAATTATTTTAATATGTAATTAAATATTCCTTTGACGAATGATTTAATATGTAATAACGTATTCCTATGATTAATGATTTTAATATGAAATAGCATACCCCTTTGAAACAATGCCCACATTGCTGCTCGCTCCTCAAAAACTGTCCATGTGGTACACACAATAAGTAATTGTTGTACACGATAAACATATTGAGCACATAATATTCCACGGAGGAATGGCAGAAAGAGAAAATGACGAGTATATAAGAACGTACCATCGTTAAGGTGTCGCAAGTACACTACTACTTTTGTAACAATTCTCCAGACCTTAAAGGTCTTTTATATTTGGACATGCGCCCTAATATAACTGGCTAGGTTGAACGGGGCGCGCCACACCAAAACGAGGCAAAATATTATTTAAAAAAAAAGGTGTCGCAAATAGCTTCTTTGAACATTAAATGTAAACTCTGATGAAAGTTTTATATACCGTATCTACAGTTATTATTCATCTCCTCTCCTCTTTCGCCCCCTTTGGAGTATGGCGCACAAACTGCAGATAGCTCCCTTGAGAAAGTCTACGCCAAAGTATAAATTCTTGCTGTGTTGGTGGTTTCTGTAGCAATATGTTTGACATGATGAGGTTGTCAGCCCCATTCACAACCTCATATTAGTCGGTTTTAACGAAATTTCAAAGCTAGCAGTTAATCCTATTATTTCTTTGTCTCCTCAGAGATTCCCGGGAACTGCATGGTACATTATTATTTACTATTGTCAAAGCCCGTCATAAGACGGGAATTAAATTTAAAAGCACCAATACCTAACGGCAATTTTACTTATTCAAAAGTATTACAAAAACCACTGTGCGTACGTAGCAGCAGCGAGGATCCCAATGTGTGTATACGGGATCACACATTCTTCCGCATTTTTCATAAATACATATAAGGGAAACAATACAATTAATGTCTAACTTTCAACCAAAGTATTATGGATTGAACTGTTTTATTGCTGTTCAAATCCACGTACTGGTCGGACAAAGCACTTTAACCTGGCAAATATAGCAAGATCTGGTCTTCAAAGAGAAGAGTTCCTCCAACGCTTTTTTAATTTTTATTTTCCAAAGAGAAACCTCCATAATGACAGTTCAATAAACCACGGTAAAACCTGCCTATGAAAACGTCTATAGAATAAAAAAAGAAGATATAAAGAACTGCCACTTAGTTTAAATAAACCCCCCATATGTTGTTTTAAAAAAAGAATGCTGATTTACGAAAGGCGTAAACACATCCTCTTAACGAACATTCGGATATTTACAGTAATTCTATTTATAGCATTTAGGCCGTTCAGACGGTCTTTTTCCGCGTTTTGATGAGCTTACAACCCAATCGATATACATAATTACATTTATATGTCTAGAAAATGTATGTGTAACTGTGTAGCTTTTATTGCAAGAAATTAACAACATATTACGAATTGTGGCCTCTAAACAACGCCTCACTTTTAAAACATACAGCGAGTTACTTTCCTCTTTTTCGTCTGCGAACTCCTTCAGAGGTCAACCTGAATTTGTCTCAAAGAAAAAAAAATTCAGCATGATGTTGTTGACAGCGAGTTAGTCTGGCTGCTACAAATAACCTTGAATTTATAAAGAAGCTAGATAGATTCTGCTCTTTCGGTGTTAAATATAAGTGGGTGGTGTGAAGTAACTACCTTGTGTCTATTTTTTGTAGGTCGTCCGCATAAAAAAGTTCAACGTTTGAGACAAATACATTTTCGTCAGTTGGTGGCAGGAAACGTTTGACAGCAGCTACAAAATAAATCATCTCGGGGAAGCAGTCTATAAATGACATATGCAGCACTAGTTCGCGCGGTGTTTCTTTTTGTGGTATTGATAGCAGGTGATAAAATTTTCAAGCATATGGACTGAAAGTTTTAGGCTAGGAAAGGTTAACTATGGTGAATTCGTACCGACCTGGCAATAAGGTTAATTTCGGGGAGCGTGAGATGTTCGAACGCTAAGCGAACAAGGAGGAATCGCACAGTTAACAGCAGAAATGTTCCAATAAAACAGTGATTGAATTTCATCCAACGCTATGCATCAAATATTGACAATAAAAGAATCTATGACGAAAAAAAAAGTAATTTTAAACCAGACTTTAAAATATCGTGGATAAAAGTAGCGCCATTACGATGTTAAAGGGAGGCCCAAATTAAATTATTAGATCACAGGAAAGAATGGACTTGGGTTTCTGGAAATTGTTTTGGTACTGCAAGAGCTATCATAAATGGGTACGATGAGGGACAAAAGGCAGAATCCACACTGTTCATCCAACAACAAAGACAGTTATATAATTACACAAAGTCGTTTGATTCGCTTGCATGCTGTCTTTTTCTTACTCATAACTGGTCAAATGTATGTGAAAAGGCGAGACACCGAACATCCTAAAATGACGTTCCTACATAATGTAGTTCTATTATAGTACATGATACAGCTTCCTACATTACATGTGGAGAAAAAATAGTTGACAGTTCTTGTAGAAAATAAAGTGACTGACATATTTTTCATATTAAATAATGAAATCAAAGACATTATATTACCAGTTATCTAAAGACAGTCACCGCTAGTTGCCGTGTAGTTACCGAGTCATCTTTGAAGAGACAACGTTGTGACGGTATTGCCTCCCCTGCTTTGCAGTAGTGGTCCAACAGTGGCAAAACTCAAGAGTATCTAATATGGGCTTCAAAGGTAGTCTACCTTTGCACAAGATTACTCTTAGCAGATATGTAGATAGAAGGTTAATGGCGCTATTACCACAAAGGAGTTTTCATAAGATATTCAGATAAGCGAAAACAATTCTGCGTTTGGCTGAGCATGTTAATTCTAGAATCTGCAGACAACTTTTGTGAAGGATTAAGCAATGGTTCATGTTAGCTCGTTTAAGCCCCCACCTCTAATTAACTCAGGGGAATCCTTATTATTCTGGTATAGCTCAGTTTAGAGTGTGTGTAGTAAATTGACTGAGACAAACATGCAGTAATTTTAAAATGATTAAATCGAAGTAAAATTTGTACATTACAAATAACAAAATTTAATAATCACTGAAGTTTTAACAGTTTGAAAATAATTTGAATAGTTATGGATCAAGAAAAGTTATCATTACGGTCAAGAAGTTAAAGTGGCAGCATTTATTGAACTTAGCTGCCAATGACGGTTCTCCTCCTTCTGGTGGGTTGGTTCTTTTTACACTGCTCTCACTCGTCGCTGGTCAAGGTTGTCGGGTGAAGCTCGTTTCCCAGAAATGTCAGGGAGAGTCTACAAAGATGGTCCCTCGTCTTAAAGCTTAGGCCACTGTTCCCTTCTTGTTCCAGAGATAGTACTTTCTGCTGGTACCACCAATAAGCCAATCCTAGCTCACAGTGTTCAAATGTGTTCATCTTTCCAATGGAGTTCTCGGATGGATTATACATAATAAGACCATCATGTTTAGATATTAGAGAGCGTAAGCTTCGTCCAGATACCAATATCTTGATGTAATGTGTAGTACAACCCGAGATAATTGAGGTTGAATGCAGAAACACGTGAGTCGTACAGACTTTTGCACATTCTCATTAGCTATAGCAAATTATACAAAAGACTGAAGTGAAAGAAAGCTATACAGAACGACAGCTCTCAATCGCCCGGTTTAAACAAGACCAAGATGGAGAAAATCGGATGAAAATTAAAGGAGCAGGATAGAATGGAAGTTGGAACAAAAACACACTTGGCTAACTTAGATCGATTTTGCCAAGAATTTGGATGGACGGATAACCTATGACGTCATTGTTTCTTCGTCCGGAAGATAAAGGGGTATAAAACGGAGAGAAAAGGTTTGAATAAGAACCCACCGCCAAAATTTTTCACACACAGAAGACAGATCTCGCCACCTAGAATTTTGCCATCTGATTGTGTGTGCAGCCTGCCAGGCTATTGATGCCCTTGTGTATTTCTGAATTGAGGGTAAGCTGACTCGCTTTAGTAAATATGTGTATAATTTTATTTTATTGCAGATTCAAATTATATTGTGTAGAATCATATTGTGTAATTTTTTGAGAGAAGCAGCCACTGAAGCTGTACATTTTTTGGAACAGACCAGAGGATGAATTGGAATGCAGATTAGTTATTAGGAGACTTACAAAGCCTTTCTTGATTACTGGATGGAACAATACATACAGTGAAATGTGAATAAATAGGATGAATCAATTCAAATTAATAATGTGTATATATTATGATAAAATATGCCTATACTATGTCACTAAATTGATCTGTCTAGTCTTACTTAACAAATGACATCTGATGACTAACTGGCCTCGCATCTGTGCTAGAGAAAATTTCTCCTAGCCAAATACTAGCCTAGGGACATTATGTTGTTGCAGGTTAAATCATACATTACTGTCAGCACGGCAGAAGACTGTTTGTATACCAGTGATAGCCAGAGAAGCATTCAAATCACCCAGAGTATACATCAGATCAGGTCTGGAAACCCTACTGCATGGTATCGCCAGCCACTGTCGAGACAGATTGACAGCACGGTGATGTCAACGAAGATAAGTCATCTATAAAAAGACTGACTCATAATATATGGACTCAGTGGCGGTTCCAGGGGGTTGTCATTGGGGGTGCTGCACTGTTCATTCATTTAAAATACTTTACATAATACTCACAAATTGTGACCACCATGTGAAATATCAACCCAGACACAAATGATTAGTGTCTTATCTCATCTAAAATCTGTCAAGAAGTTCTGAAAAGTTATTTTAAAAGTTTACTGCAACTAGGAGTAATCATTGTCAGTCGTAGCAGCTTCCCGAGTCTCAAACCGGTTACACGGACATGTATGCTACTATTTCTCGTGTTTAAAATTGTCATTGTAACGTCCCTTTAATTTGCTCATTGCACTTGAGCTGTGGATGGCTGCAGCTCTGGTTAAAAAATTCAAACCAATCGTAGTTCGCCTCTAGCTGTGTGTATGACAAGCATTCGCTTATAAGAGGTCAAGGTCACTTGAGCTGTAATCGTTTGCAGCACTTTTCCCCAATACGGTGTTAGATAATTTTTTTTTTTTTTTTGGTATTTAACCCTTCCGGTGTAACCTCAATTTTTTGGTCTGTCCGTATTATGCATTATAATGTAGTAGAGACAGCAGTATGCAGTCCTTTTCTTAGGGAGTGCTGCAGCTCAACAGCTCATTAAAGAAAGCCGCCACTGTATGGACTACTACTACCACATGTCTTAAACTCACATGATGATATAACATTTGTTTTAAAGTCAATACATGTGTAAAGACAGTATCATAAGTCAAAGTTACTATATCTAAAGTTAAAAACAGTGCTTCAAGAACTAATAGTGCAAGTCTATTCTACAGTAAAAGTCAAATTAAGTAACATTAGAATCTAAAGTGTCATTCCTAAGAGGAAAGAGACTGTATAAAGTTTGTGTATAATTTAATAGTGTGTGTTATACATTTTATTGGGACCCAAAGATGCAGCAATAGAGAATGCAGTCAGCGACCCATAGCTTGACTGCTTGCGTCAGCGAACCAGAGCTGACCAAGACCCTACTAGCATTATGAAGTAGGGGTGATCTGCTAACTTCCTAGCAGCTTCTGCCTTCCCTAGCTCAACAACAGTCATGTATCCATTTACATCTGTTCAGACTGAAGCGTGACGCTTCAAGCTTTCGAACCCGCTAATTCTGGCTCGAAAGACAAGCTTTGTAACCACTATGCCAATAGGATGCTCTATCGTAGCATTATTTATAGTAAACATTAGACTGCCAGGGGCGTAGTTAAAGTATTTGGCACCCAGGGTGGATCCTTCCTTTAGCACCACCATGACACTAATAGACAAATATATTAAGCTTGCAAGTAGATTTTTAAACAGTACAGTAATATAATTAGTCCGATGCCACCCTTCCCGGACGTCACCCTGAGCGGACCGCCCGCTCCCTTTAGTAAGCCACTGCAGACGGCAGTAACATATACTAATATGCAGGCTATACCATAGACGCCGAGTAATTACCATACCGCGCACACTAGCCACAACATACGGAGTACTGACTCACTGAAGATTTCACAAATAACTGTTATCGGTTAGTCTGTGTTTCACCCCTGTCCCACAGGATGCGCCGGACTGCTGTAACTACATATTCAATAATTTACAATGAAGAAAAAAGAAGCCAGTAGAACGACAACTCTGACTCACGCCACGTTGTTTCCAACCCGCTTTATAAATTAGCGACCGGGTGCAAACAATGACAAAATCAATTTAAAAAGGAAAACGTCCAAAACGATTTAAATAAAATATAAAAAAAAAACAGAAGCTAAGATTGGGTATTAATCATCTCACATAATAGATCTGCACCATTTTGGCACTATGATTATGATTCCTTTCGATCCGGCCAGAGTAACTCAGTAGTTAAAGGTTCTTTGCATCAAAATACCATGCAGCGATAGATTTGCAACAGACGACCCCTGTTCAATCAGACAAAATGGAAGTCTGTCCTTTCAAACGCTGCGCCAGAGCTTTATGCATATTACGTCAGTTTCATGCACGCTACACAAAGACAGTAACACACTAAGTTACATAATGGTAGCCGCTCTCCCTTTCTCTCTGTCTGTGTGTGCGTGCACGTGTATGTGTTCAGCTTGTAAATATGTAGCCTTATGTGTTCCCACTGTTGTAATGTTGAATAAACGTTGATTCTGGTTGACCTGCTTCTACCGGTAACTAAAAAAATCTTCAACGACTCACACACACCAAAAAAAAAAAATTTCGGCTTTTATGAGATGTTTGGTGTGAACCTGCAACGGGAAAGTCCAAGTGTCCTAGTTACGAATTCAATGTAAATGGTGGGGAAACGTCTATATTGATTGGCCAGGCATACAAGCGCAAAAGTTTTTTGTGATAGGGAACCTTTGTGTCCTCATCCAGGTGTCCGTTTGTATATGCACTTCTCGTGTCAATCGACAGCCTGGGTCTGTTAATGTTACGCACGCAGTCATTAGCAAACCATACGAATCTCAAAACATCAGTATTCTATTTTTGCATATTCGCATATGAAACTGATGCTGTTTCCTCATATTTGCAGTCTATACAACGGTAAATGTGATAAAGGTCGTGATAGTTCCTTGGGAAATCCCAAAAATAGAGCACAGTATTTTAGCCATCCACATTTGGAGAGCCCAATGATCGCAATATTGTTGTATTTGCTGTTCTCCGTGTTTTAGAGCCATACTTGACATTTGAGTTGAAAAAAAAAACAATAACTAACAAGCTATAGATTTTCATAAATAGGCGATTGGGTAGAAAAGAAGAACTGAAATGGTATGACAATGTCACCAGTGTCGAACTGATGACAAGAACCAGACAAGTGCTAGTGGAACAAGAGATGAGAAGAAGACGCTGGCGATGGATAGGACACACATCGAAGAAACCTGTGGATACCATTGCAAAGCAATCCTTGTTCTGGAACCCTTGGGGTAAGAGAGGCAGAGGTAGACCACGAAACACACGGAAAAGAAAACTGGTGACATAAGTGAAAAGGATGAGGAAACGTGGAACGAGCTTGAGCTGATGGCACGTGACTGGACTTGGCGTGTGTTTGTTGAAGGCCTATTCTTCTTGGGAAGCTGAATGGTATTGATTGATCATGGCAATATCTCAGTGGATCACATGGAATGATTTGGTAGATATCTATTAAACGGTGGAGAAAAACAGAGAGAACTTTAAGACTAGGGAAATTTCTAGCACTCTCCATGGGACATTTAAAAGCGCGGTTCCCCATATCTAAAGGTAATTTTCCCTGTTCCCTGTGAAAACTCACGATCTAGCTTACTAAGATTCACTTTATTTGTAAACTAAGTAATTTTCCATGTTCCCGGTGAAAACTCACGATCTAGCTTACTAAGATTCGCTTTATTCGTGAACTAAGTAATGTTCCCTGTTCCCGGTGAAAACTCACGATCTAGCTTACTAAAATTCACGTTATTCGGGAACTAAGTAATTTTCCATGTTCCTGGTGAAAACTCACGATCTAGCTTACTAAAAATTCACTTTATTCGAGAACTACATAAGACAGGACGCGAGATTCTGGCTCTAACGTGAAGTTAGCATTCGCTAAATAAACATTCAGTTTGAATTTTCCACCGCTCTGTGGAATAGCTGGAAGAAAATTGCTCGGCAGTGATAAACGTTCCGCGGTTTGAACTTTTGAAGCAGACTGAGGGCGTCTTGTCTTAACACATTTCACTCACACTTTCACGTTCTCTGTGTTGCGTTCTCTTCTTGAAATTGAGGCTATTTGTTTTACAGCAGACCGTGACATGTGCCTGTGTTAAATATTTAGTTACATTTGTACACGAAAGTTTGCAACAGTGAGTGAAAAAAAAAGGAAAAAAAGTAAAACACCTACAATTTCATTGTAGTTGTAGAAAAAATTAACCAACTCCAAAATAAAGACATAAGAATAACCTCAGGTGGTACCACGAGGACAATTCTCAGATTACACAATAACAACAAATAGAGGACAAAACATAAGTAGGGCCCAGCAATAAGCTAAATGCTCAGAATTCTAATAGACCACCCACAGTACTAAATGGTCTGGGGAGAGGAATACCCCAGCAGTACAACTTCGTAGAATAAGACACAAAGATAAGAGCATATCACATAAAGGCGTTACAAATACCAAGCTCATATACTCTGCCAACGCGTTCATTTTCTAAAGAGCTTCCCGGGGATGAAAGAGAACATTCCCAGAATTCACAACCAGAACAAAGCACAAAGAAAAAGCCTATCCATAAAATACAGGGAGGAACACCGCCCAAACAGCTGCTGGATGCATGTATACATATGTGGATCAGCAGCTGGTGCAATTATTTTCAAACCCAGTTAACTGTTACCAAATTCGATATTGTTCTCAAATGTCACACAAACCTAATTCCATCATTTCAGCCTGAGTATTACCGTCCTAAATTACTCCGCGTATTTACTCTGGAAATGAAATGTTCAGACTGTTTTCCCATCGCCAATCATCGAATTTTAAACCGACTGTTACAGACAGTATAGGATAATGAAACAAATTATTTGACAAATACTTGAACCGCTCTAGCGTGTTGGCTCTTCCAACGGTTACTTGTCGATATGCTGGCTAGCTGAACAATTCAGGCAACTGAGGTGTGACAAGAAGACAAGGTCGAGCACCAGATGACTACGCAGCGATCAATCTTTATGGATGATATACAGACAGATTCAAGGAGTGCGAGTGTGAGATTGAGAGATTAAATAAATATTTTCTTTTTTAAAACTCATCCACAATTTTCTTCGCTTCGTTTTCTTTTATAACCTCCTTCCCGCCTATACGCTCATCTGGTAACGATATATGATCTCCATTTAACATACCTTTTCATTTAGGCAACAAACCTCTACGAAAGATATCCATTTTCTAATTGAAATACCGGGTTCGATCAATGGGGAAAATTTTTATTCTTTTTTAAACAAGATCCATGCAATAATTCATAAGCCTGATTGAAGAGAAGCGTTGGGTTCCAGAAGTGCACCACACATAAATCACGCGTGTAATCACGTAAAAATGGCATGAAAACAACTTGAACTCAACTGGATGAAAATGTTATTCCAGGCCGAAGACTGGGTCAAATTACAAGCTGTGCATGGGGCAAATTGCAGGCATTGTGCACGTCCAGAGTCCAAATTTCACTTATTGCACCTTTTCTAAGATTCCCAAGTAATGACTCCGTTGTTCGTTGCGCACTGTTGCTTGTGATCTAATCGGGGGGAAAGAAATAAAACAGCACGTTTCGTTTCGCAATTGCAGCACACCGCCTGCTGAGTATGACCTGACCTCTGCCTGTTTCTAGTTTGTTTTTTGGGGTGTTTTTTTTTAACAGGATGGTACGTGTATTCAGTAACAGAACGGTTAACGATTGTTAACGTGCGTGAAAACCCGGTGCTTACTGCTTTTAACAAATGGCACGCGAAGAATTTTAATTAAACTCCATATTAGATTGCATTCATTCATAACCCTCCACTCCCAAAGGAGCATAGGCCTTCAACAAACACATGCCAAGTCCTCCTGTCCCGTGCCATCATCTCAAGTTCTTTCCACGTTCTCCTCATCATTTTCACCTCTGTTTCCAACTCTCTTCTCCATGTACTTCTTGGTCTTCCTCTGCCTCTCTTGCCCTGGGGGTTCCAGAACAAGGACTGCCTTGTAATGCTATCAACAGGTTTCCTCAGTGTGTGTCCTATCCATCGCCATCGTCTTCTTCTCATCTCTTGTTCCACTGGCACTTGTCTAGTTCTTGTCATCAGTTCCACGTTGGTAACCTTGTCATACCATTTTAATCCCTCTATTCTACGCAAGCACCCATTTATGAAAGTCTGTAGCTTTTTGGTTGTTGTCTTTGTTGTTCTCCATGTCTCCGAGCCATACAATAGGACTGACTTCACATTTGAGTTGAAGATTCTTATTTTCGTGTTGGATCCGATTTCTCTTGATCTCCATATATTTCCCAATGCAATGAAAGCTCCTCTTGCCTTTTGTATTCTTATTTTGATATCGCTGTCTGTCCCTCCAACTTTGTCTATATTACTGCCAAGATATGTGTATGATTCTACATCTTGAATTGGTGTTTCTTCAAGTTCAACCCTGTTATCATTACCTGCATTTATTCTCATTATTTTTGTCTTTTCCCTGTGTATTTTCAGACCCAATTGCTGTGACCTCTCAGCAAGTGTTTTCATTTTGTCCTGCATCTGATTACGGTTATGGGACAGAAGAGCCAAGTCATCTGCAAAATCCAGATCATCCAACTGCTTAGTCAGAGTCCACTGGATTCCATTTCTGTTGTGTGTTGTCGATGATCTCATAACCCAATCTATTGCCAGCAAGAAAAGAAATGGAGACAAGAGGCATCCCTGTCGCACTCCTGTTCTTATCCCAAACGGTTCTGTAAGCTGTCCTTCGTGAAGAACTCTGCATGTCATGTCTTCATATGTTTTCTTTATTAAATTATTGATCTTCAGGGGAACTCCATAATGCCTCATCAATTTCCAAAGTGATTCTCTGTCTACACTGTCAAATGCCTTTTCGTAGTCCACAAATCCGATGTATAGTGGTGAATTCCATTCCAGACTTTGTTCAACTATTATTCTCAAAGTGGCTATCTGGTCTGTACATGATCTGTTTTGTCGAAAACCTGCTTGTTCATCTCTCAGTTTCTTGTCTATGGACTCTTTTAATCTCTCAAGGATAATCCTGTTTAATACTTTTCCTGGCACTGATAGTAACATTATTCCTCTATAATTTGTGCACTCTTGTAAATTTCCCTTCTTAGGCAACTTAACCAGCTATCCTTCCTTCCATTCTGCTGGTATCTCTTCCTTTTCCCAGACTTTACCAAGTAATTTATATAACATCTCTGTAGCCGTGTCGATATCTGCTTTGATGGCCTCTGCTGGAATGCCATCAGGTCCAGACGCTTTTCCCTCTCTTAGAAGCTTTATGGCTTTCTTTATTTCTTCCTTCGTTGGTCTTTCACCGTTAATTTGTAGCTCTTCTTCTGCTGGCTGGATGTCCGGCGGGTTTTGTGGAGCTGGTCTATTGAGAAGGTCCCCAAAATATTCTGTCCACCTCTTCATTTGCTCTTGTATATTGCTGAGCAGTTTCCCATTCTTGTCTTTTATGAGGCAACTTGTTTGCTTATATTTCCCTGTTAGCTTCTTTGTGCTGCTATACAGTTCTCTCATATTTCCTTTGGTTGCAGCATCTTCTGCCTCTCTTGCCAACTCCTCAATATACTTCCTCTTGTCTCTTTTGATACTTCTTTTTACTTCTTTGTTTGCTTCTGTGTACACTTCTTGAGCCTTGGCTTTGGAGCTTCTAGTTTTGTTTGTGTTTAACTCTGCTTTCTTATTTTTTCTGTCTTTTATCTTATTGATGGTTTCTGTTGTTATCCATGCTTTTTGTTGTCTTTCCCTTTTCCCCAGTATTTCTTCACATGTCTCCTTCCATACTGTTTTGACCTGCTGCCAATAGTCTTCTGTATTCTCTACATCTTCCAGCTGTTGGAGCACTTGGAATTTGTTGGATACTGTGACCGCAAATTTGTCTCTTTGTTTCTTGATTTCTTAGCTGTCCTACATTAAACTGTTGTCTATAATTTTGCATTGTTGCATATCTCTTGAGTTTCATTTTTACTTTGGCTATCAGAAGATGGTGATCTGATGCCACATCTGCTCCTCTATATACCTTTACATCCTGCAATGATGATCTAAACTTCTTGTTTATGCATATATGATCAATCTGATTTTCTGTTCTATGGTCTGGTGATATCCATGTTGCCTTGTGTATTCTCTTATGTGGAAACATGCTTCCTCCTATAGCCAGTTGATATGAAGCACAGAAGTTTGCGAATAGCTCTCCATTTTCATTCATTACTCCTAGCCCATGTTTTCCCATGACTTCTTCAAATCCAGTGTTGACTGTACCTATCTTTGCATTCATGTCACCCATCAAAATTGTGATGTCTCTTCTTTTTACTTTATCCATAATTTCCTGTAGTTTAGTATAAAATGCTTCTTTCACAGACTCTTCTTTGTCATTAGTTGGTGCATAACATTGGATGACATTTACATGAATTTTCTTTTTTGCTGTTTTGAAAGAAGCTGTTATTATTCTGGGTCCAACAGCTTCCCATTCAATTAGTGCTTTCTGTGCTTCTTTAGATAACATAAGAGCTACCCCTTCACTGTGGTGTGAACTTTCGTCTTCATGTCCTGAGGACAGCACCAATTCACCTGTGATGAGTTTCTTCCTGTCTACCCCCTTCCACTTTGTTTCACACATTCCCAGAACCTCGATTTTGTATTCCCTCATTTCTGCTGCTACTTGCGCCACTTTCCCTTGTTCGTTTAATGTCCGAACATTCCAGGTGCCAAATCTGGAAGTTCTCCTAGAAGAAAGAAGGTTAGTCAGCAACACAGACTCCTTTCGGCTTTCTCTGTGTTGCATCATACGCCTCCCCGCGAGAGGACCTTCTCCTGTCTTGGATGGCTGTGTTTTATTTTCTTTATTTGACTTGTCCATATTTGTTGAAGTTTTTTGTGGTTTAAATTTTTTTACAGGATGGTGTAACCGGCCCCATGCCCAACCCTCCTTAGTCGCTTTTTACGACATGCTTGGTAGGGGACAGTGTTACTATTCTTTGCTCCCCTTTCGGGCCCCGGTAACACACGGGTGATTAGATTGCATAAACATCCAAAAAATAAAAGTATAGACACTGCAATTTATTAGTAAAAGTACTCATGTAAAAAAAATAATTTGAAAAGCACTGGCAATAGATGTTGTCCCCGAACTCGCTCGTTTGCCCCAAAATCGCAATTAGATCCAAGACTAAATGAAAATACTTGATGAGAGGTCAAATACAGACAGGCTAGACAAAAACACTGCAAATAATATTAAGATAGCAGTGAACACACACACATACACACACACACACACACACATATATATATATATATATATATATATATATATATATATATATATATATATATATATATATATATATATATATATATATATATATATATATATATTCGCAGCACATGGACAAAACTGGAGGAACTGACATTGATATCAAAATAATAATACAAAAGGCAAAGGCAAGAGGGGCTTTCACTGCACTGTGAAATATAAGGAAATAAAAAGATACCAAGTACAATACAAAAATTTTAAAATCTTCATCTCAAATGCCAAGTCAGTCCTATTGTACGGCTCTGAAACAGGGAGAACAACCACAACAACAATCAAGAAGTTACACATTTTTTAATATACCGCTATCAGACCTAAAGGTATTTTATATTTGGACACAGAAGATCACTAGGTGACACATTTTGTCATTGGGTCTTCTTGTGTTGGGACATGTGGTCTTGACCAGAGCCGGGTTTGGGGCGGGGACAATGCGACCTCATGCGAGGAAAAAATATGCGACCTCAAGCGAGGAAAAAAAAAAAAATACTATGAAAACAAATACTATTTTAGCACGGTAGATCTTTAGAGGTCTCAGTGTTTCTGAATTAGATCCCTACAGCCCCTGTTGTTGCCTGCCGCTGCTGTAAGGCGTCGACCTGTCCGTTTGACTACCGCCATTCTCACATCACAGTTTCTCAAAAACATAAGTCAGTCACATAGCAGATACTGCTGTAGGGGAGTGAAGTGGTAGAGGCTTACTTAATCAGAGATATGTACTGGAAATATTCCCTTTCGCGCTGCCTTTGACATCCGTAACTCAAAAAGAGCCTCATACCCATTTACATACGGGTAAGCTAAAGAGGAACTTCAAACAACAGTCGAATTCATCATTAAATTAATATTAGACAAACATAAAGGTATGTTTTCAGGCACTCGTAAGAAATAAAGAAGTAGAACACTTGGACAACAGAAAAACAACAGACGTGAGTGGCTTACCCAGGGTTCGATCCCCGTACCTTCCGTACGACAACTCCGCCTAGCTATCAAGCGAATCACACTGACCCCACGGCCAGCTAGGCATCCCCCAAAAAAGATGCTGTGCTGGCTATTTATCAGTACGAAACACACAAGATAACACCGGAAGTATACAGTGGGCAACTCAGCCCTTAAATGACGCAATCACTTCTGTTGTTCTCATATTAACAGTATGTGTCAGTCCAAACAAGACAAAGACCTTGATACTGGGTCCAGTAAATAGTAGAAGACTTAAGGACATTAGTATAGAACAGAGGGTAGGTTTCTGGTATTGTATAAACATAAATAACACATAAGGAAGGGAAACCCGAGGCCTGTAAACAGTAAATTAATATTAGACAAACATAAAGGTATGTTTTCAGGCACTCGTAAGAAATAAAGAAGTAGAACACTTGGACAACAGAAAAACAACAGACATACGGGTAGACTGAAGCATGACGCGGATAGGTTTCGAACTCGAAACGCGGTAACTTTTCCGAAAGAGGCAAGCATTCTAACCACACAAACAATCAGATGACCACACACATATTATTATCAAAGGATTATTTAGGATTAGCTGTGGATAAGGTTACGCCGTTATGTAACTATAACAGAACAGGCGCAAGCCAGCACAAAACCGCGCGTAGGCATTGCGTCATTTAAACTCAGTTCTCCACATTCCAGCAATACCTGAGAATAACACACCTGTAGTTTCAATGGTAAAAAAAAAAAAAAAAATTATACAACCTGGGATCAGTGACATGGATTTGCAGACGTGCTAACTAGTGTTAGTGAACAAATAACAGCTGGAGTGGAGAGTGAATTTCGAGTTGGCTGTGGCCAATGAAATAATAGACTAAGTGAGGAGTTTATTTAAACTTTGGCAAATAAGACATAGGATGACCTTGAACGGGGATGGCACAGGACAGAAAGACATGGCGTGAATGTATTCACATGTGCTCCATAAGGACCCCCAAATAACAATGACTAATTAAGTAGGTAGCCTCAAGCATTAATACGTTATGTCATCACGTGACTTTGCGATTTTCATGGAACATGGAGCCACCATACTCCCTACAGCGATGGTTCATGTAGCAATGTGTTTTACATGATGAGGTTGCCAGCCCCCTGCACAACCTCCTATGAATCGCCTTGTACGACATGCCTGATGGTGCAGTAGTCCTTTTCTTTCAATGTCTCTTCAGAGACCCTCCGGGAACTACATAGGTTAAAATAAAATATACTTTAGTTAAATTCTAAAAATCGTTCAGATAAATTCTAAAAATCGTTCAGATAAATTCTCAAAATCGTTCATCAAAGTTCAAACATGATTGACAGAAATCACAAAAATGTGAATGTGTGATTAAAGAAGAAAAAAAAAGAGTATGAATTACACAGAGGAAATTTAAAGAAAAGTCTGACAATTTCTGAAGATAATTTTTAGGAGTCTTGGGTAAAACTGGATAAGCAGTCCTTGATCTGGAACACGCGGGGTTAGAAAATATAGGCAGACCGAAGGACAGAACAGACATGAGCATGATGAGAAAGACCATAAGCTGACGGCTCGCGACAGAAGAATATGTGTTTGTTGAAGGTCTATACTCCATGGGGAGATAAAGGGTACTTACTGGTTGACTGAAGCGATATGCCGCCTGAGATGTGTGATTTCTACGCATTACTCAAGGCACACTTTCTGATCCGCTCATTCCCTAAAAGGTTTGTAATCAATCTAGAGTGATAAATTAAAAACACACTCCGTCTGATTTGAGCACAATCCTGGTCTCCTTTTAATATCAGTCTTTATGTCACGTTATAATGCTTCCGAAACAAATAAAAAATACAAAACAATGCTGTATTGAACATGATTTACCGAATAATCAAGAGAGGAATTTTCATCACAGTAAGGCTCTGAGAAAAAAATTAACTAAAAGTCCAAGCACAACAAAATCTAAAATCCACGGACGATGACATAAATGACAATTATGACACGCCTAGCACCTTTTTGTTACACTTCTCCTTGTATCGTGCCAGCGGGCGAAAATAATCATGTCTCTCCACAACGCCCTTTCCCTAGAGTTCTATTGTTGACTTCTTCCATAACACGATGCTAAACGTGTCATCGTCTATCTCTGTTTCAACAAATGTGCTGGGTCAGGATGTGGATGTTGCACCAGTTATCACTATTGATCAATATGAATTGGCTGTGGTGCACCACTTCACATACCTGAGGTCTACCATCAA
Organism: Oreohelix idahoensis; assembly: GCA_024509875.1. Taxonomy (NCBI): domain Eukaryota; kingdom Metazoa; phylum Mollusca; class Gastropoda; order Stylommatophora; family Oreohelicidae; genus Oreohelix; species Oreohelix idahoensis. The sequence continues at coordinate 1,093,494 of JAMPIV010004778.1, read as the reverse complement.
TGACAAACTCTCTCTGGGCACAGAAATTGACAGCCACATTGGCAAAGCTGCAGCCACCTTTGCCCGCCGCACAACGCGTGTTTGAGTAAGCTACAAACTGACAATGAAGACCATAAGCTACGGTATATAGTGCATGCGTCACCAGCACACTTCTATATGGCAGCGAGAAACGGACAACCTATGCTAAACTAGAAATAAGGCTCAATACCTTCCATCTACGGTGTCTACGCCATATATTACGTGAAGGACTAAGTAACAAATGTCGAGATGCTGTCACGTGCTGGCCTTCAAAGCATGTATACACTGCTTTGACAGCGCAGACTACGCTGGCTTGGCATGGAAGATGGTCGCATCCATAAAGATGTCTTCTACGGACAACTAGTAGATGAGAAAAGAACAGTTGGGCGGTCGCAACTGAGGTTCAAAGATGTGTGCAAGAGAGACATGAGGGCATGGGACATAAATCCAGAACCTGGGAGGATTAAGTCGCCAATTGCAGAGAAAAGAAGCACTCACAACAAGCAGAAGAGAAAAGAAAACGTCGAAAGGAACACCAGGAAAAGCAGCTGGGGGCTGTCACCTCAGGGGCGCATTCCCATAGTCAGTTATGACTGAAAGGTCTATTATTATTATTATTATATGTTTCCCGCCAAACCCGAGCCAACAAAAGGAATTTCCTAGACAATCTTGCAAGACAGGCAGAAGAGGCTGCACTGAGAAATGAACAAAGCACAGTATACATCATCATGTGACGTATTCTTTCCAGAACGTTGTCTCCATTACAGCTGCTCTGAACGCATCACGATTCTGGGCAAGTCGACCTGCATCAGCCAAAGACAAGTTCAGACTCTCTGTGATGTCCTGGGTCCACCGTCGTCTAGGTCGACCCCTTCCCTTTTTTCCAGGGACCATGCCTTCCATCACTGTTTTTTCCAGACTATTATGTCTTTTTATATGACCGAAAAATTCCAGCTTCCTTATTGCGATGCTATTTAGGAGCCAATGTTCCTGTACGTTTAGTGAGTGCAGTACTTCTCTGTTGGTCTTTTTTTCTGTCCAGGGTATTCTCAACATCCTTCTGTAGCATTTCATTTCGAATGATGTAATCTTTTTTGCAACTGTTTTATTGAGTGTCCAAGTCTCGCAGCCGTATGTTGCTACTGGGAATATACATGCTCTGATCAGTTGTAACTTTGTTTCTTTGCTTGTGCCTTGCCATATATAAGATGTGTAGATCATATATATGAACGCAGTTTCATAATCCAGATATACCAGGTTCGAAACCTGCTGCAGGCGGTTTGGTAGCAGATCGCTTTGTGTGGATTTTTAACAATGGTATAAGCGCCGTACCGTTCAGAAAGCAATGGCAAACTACTGAATGAAAAAAATTGCCTAGAAAAATCACAAACAGCCAATAAAAGCTGGGGTTGATTGCCACGTCCTGTAAAGGATAAGCAACTAACTTTTAGATCATATATTCACTCTCAGGAACATTATAGAGCAGTGCTGAGAATGGCAAAGACAGCTGTACATTAATTTCGTTGATTTTGAAAAGGCTTTTGACAGCATACATAGGGACAGTATACAAAATAACTAAAATCATCAGCGGAAAACGAGGTGCAAACAATATTACATTAGTAAGAGATAAGCAAGACAATCTCATCACGAAAGCAGAGGGACAGGAAACAAGATGGGCAGAGCGTTTCAGAGAAACTCTGAACAAGGAACCACCAGAGACACAATTGAATGTTCCTCAGACTGAAAACGATCTAGATGTTAATACAGACATTCCACGAGAAGAAGAAATCACAGCAATCAAATGGTTAAAGAACGGAAAAGCTCCTGGCCATGATAACTTAAATGCAGAGCTATTTAAGACAGACCCTAAGCTAGCAGCAGAACTATTAGAACCACTATTTGCACAAGTCTGGAAAACAGGGACAACACCATCAGAGTGGAACAAAGGAATAATTGTCAAACTGCCCAAGAAGGGAGATCTTGCAGACTGCAATAATTGGAGAGGAATAACTCTTCTCTCAGTTCCCAGCAAAATACTAGGCAGGATAATTATACAGAGAATTTCAAAGGCAGCAGACCACAAACTGAGGAAAGAAAAAGCAGGATTTAGAAATAACAGAAGATGTGTAGATCATATATTCACTCTCAGGAACATTATAGAGCAGTGCTCAGAATGGCAAAGACAGCTTTACATTAATTTTGTTGATTTTGAAAAGGCTTTTGACAGCATACATAGGGACAGTTTATGGAAAATACTGAGGGCTTATGGAATTCCAAGCTGCATAGTGTCAATCATAAAAAGCCTCTATGCCAACTTTACGTGTAGTGTTGGGCAGAGCAACCTAACCTTTGAGGTGAAGACAGGAGTACGACAGGGATGCCCCTTATCAACCACTCTATTTTTAACAGTCATAGACTGGGTGATGCGCCAGACAACAGAGGGCAGTCCAAGAGGAATAAGATGGACAACATTTTCTACATTGGAAGATCTGGAATATGCAGATGACATTGCACTACTAGCACATTCACATCAACACATCCAGGAAAAAACGGATAGACTCAATAAGTGTAGCCAGCAGGTGGGCTTGAACATCAATTTAAAAAAGTCTGAGGTCATGACGCTCAATGTGAGCAACCCTGAGCCCATATCAGTAAGAAATCAGCAATTGGTACAGACAGATACCTTCACATACCTAGGAACCATAGTAACACCAGATGGCGGGGCAGGCAAAGACATCAACATCAGAATGAATAAGGCAAGAACAGCCTTCTTTAGCCTAAACAACATCTGGAAGTCCTCCCAATACAGCACAAGCACAAAATTAAGATTATATCAAAGCTGTGTGCTTTCTGTGTTTCTCTATGGTGCGGAATGCTGGAGAGTTACAGAGAAGGAAATGTCAAAATTGTCCTCTTTTCACACAACATGCCTAAGAAAAATTCACCGAATCTTTTGGCCGAATACCATCACTAACCAAGATCTGCTTACTCGTAGCAAGCAAGAGGACATGCACACCATCATAGCTGGCAGACGCTGGAGCTGGGTTGGTCATGTCCTCAGAAGAGACCCCGATGTACGGTATCCACAAGAACAGCTATGCTTTGGACCCCTGAAGGAAAACGAAAGAGAGGCCGACCAAAAACAACCTGATGGAGGCTGAGATGCAAAGAATGAACTAGAGTTGGGGCACTGTACGAGGGATGGCCACTGACCGAGCAAAGTGGAATCAATTTGTTGTTGCCCTACAAGACGCCACTATGCGTGATGGCCACTGACTGCTTTGACGGTCGGCGGCTAAGGATCAAAGAAGAAAAAGAGAATATGTTTTTCCTGAATATCTCCTGCTGTCACAATATTTGCATGCTTTCATCTTCTCATAACATGCCCAAAGAAAGTGCACTGCTTCCTTCTTATGTGAGTAATAAGCTGCCTTTTAGTGCAGGCTTCATTCGGGACATTCTCATCACTCCATTTCAAGATCAAATCTTCGTGGTCTCTACGGATCTTCTAGCTTGTTTACTGATTGTCAAAGACTCGTTTCCAAATGTCAGGTTTTGCTCAATATTACAATGAGAACTGTCTTTCTTACTTTCACTGACAAAGATTTGTTGCATAAGATATTTTTAATTTTATGGAACGTTACGTTTGATTAGGATATTCTACTCTTCACCTCTGAGATGCATACCCTTGTATTTCATCTAATCTGTTATCAACGTGCCCGGGTATTTGAATCTATTGATCTGTTTCAATAATTGAGATGCTTTTCAGTGGTCGGCACCCTTCTCGTTCTCTGCTATGTAGCAGATATTTTGTATTTTCAAACATTCTTACATTCCTCTCAGTGATAACTCATCACTTTTCCTTGGCGCTTCACAGCTTTGTCGGAAATTAACGCAGGTAAAACCCATATAGGCTTGATCAGTTTTCACATAGTTTGTTTGCTTAAACCGTGCCAGGCGATAAAATTACTCGCCAGCAAACGGGTTTTGTGTGCACAGGCGACGAATAAAGAGATTACTTGTCTGTGCGACACATCTTGGACAGATATGAATAACATAATCGTTTCCTGTCGGACTTTCAAGAACAGTAACTTTAGATAAAATTAAGATGTTGTATTTTAACACATTGCTGAGAGAGTGTACGGACGTGTCACTTCCATATATGGGAGACGTGATCTTTTGCACCACGCGCAGAATTTTTCCTACGTGGAAAATATTTTGAATTACCCTACAACACACGCATGTTTGAAACGATTGGAGCCCTGCTTAGCATCGTAACAAACAAATGGGGGGGGGGGGGGGGGGGGGGGGGGGGGGGGGAGGGAGGAGAGAGAGAAGGGCCATATAATCTGACCCTTTTGCAAGTCTACTTCACTGTGAGAATCGCTTGCCAAGACGACCCCCAGACTGCCAGAGTTAGAATAAGAATTCCATTTTATCAGACCAGAGCATCTTGAAGGACTTAAACGCCCCAGGAAAACTCTATCATTTTAAACAAGGAAAACCGGGATCTGATGAAACTAAAAACACAGTCATAGTGGGAATTTATTGTTACAAGTAACGACCCACAAGAACACGTGAAAAAAACGGCATCTGCTAGTGCCTTAACCTACTTCTCTGAGCAAACAGTCTGTTAGCCAAGATTGGTATAGGTTATATATTTTTCATTTCTAACATGTGATCTAATGTGAATATTAATATGTGAAAATTGATAGTAGATGTCCAAGTCAATTGAAGCTGGCAACAGCATATAGAATGATGATTTCATAAACCACCACTGCAAGGGCTGGTGACTGCTTTATTGCTAGTGTCTTAAAGAGAACTAAAAGCATAAGTAGTCCCAATTTCCATATGGAGCAGGGAGGGAAAGATGAAAGAAATGATGTACATTATAATTATAATATCTCCATTTTCAACCAGTGAAAAAGTCTATGTAAACATATTCACTTTAAAAATAATGAAAGTGTTCAAGCTTTTCAACTAGTGTAGATGATGAAAACATATGCTATCTGATAAAGTTGATATTTAGTTGGATATAATATATGTTGATAAAGTACACCAGAACACTCCTAGGCGGGAAGACAGGCGTCTATCATCATCAGTTGACAAGATCCCTATGGTGTTGCCTGCCCCACTGTAGTGTATGGAATGTCAACTTGACCTACGCAGTGTTGTGTAGACATGGATGGAGTGTATAATGTGCGAATGATGATAAGGGTTCGTGTTGTTGACAAATGTTCTCTTCTCACACTCATGTATGACCGGAAGTCATCGACACCAACGACTGTGTACCTTTTCTAAAGTTTAATTGGACGTACACACTCGACAGCACAGATAGTGACAAATCACAGGTTGCCATAATACATCATAGTACAGTGGACAAATGGTCTTGCAATGTTACATGGGCACTCATGTAGAATAATGGTATAATGGACTGTCAATAGCCAAGCACTCAGTATCGCCCATACATATATCATCTGACGTCACTGACTGAGCACGTCAGCTTGTAAACAATATTTCAGATGACTTCTAAACCTAATCTCGTTTAGCAACGATTCTTCAACATAATGTTCAGCACATATTTTTCCATATAATAATATTGAACCGCTAACAATGGGTTCTCATGTGTAGCAGTGATCTCTGGACTGATCAAGCGATAATACGGGCATCCCTTTTCTCTTCTTGAAAGTCCTACATGTTTTGGTTCCAAGATGGCTCCACTCGTGAACTGTCACTCACGTTTGAATACAGATAATGAATCTGTTCTAAAGTTAGTCATTCATACAACATTTCGTTGCTCTGTAGATTTGGTCATGAACAATAGACTGCATTCTACAGAATATAGTGCTGCTAGGAATCGAAGTCGTTTTTCATCGAGTCAAATATATTCTCTTAAACATTCAAATCGTAATTATCGACAATGGTGGCTTCGATCGAGAGTTCATAAGAGTATCTTTGATTACCTTGGTAGAGGGAATATGAAACTGCCATTCCTTGGCAAGATGAATAAACACTGGGGTAAAGCATACACGATAGGTCTAGACGACTATCACTTTCCCCAAAACCACTGAGATCACTTTTTCAAGGCATCAAGCCGACATAGCAAAACACACACAGTCCCTATCAGGACGAAGCCAAATCACACCACTCAAGCGACACATCCGCCGAATAGCCTTTGACCTCTCTAGAGACAACAGAACATATAGTTCGACTTAGATATGTAAAGATATACAGATATAAGACAGACTTGTCCTACTCAGACAAACAATACACATAAATTCAGGCCATAGATATTCTGAAGCAAGAACAATCTATTATTACCCAAACAACGAATAAATCGCAGTAAAATGTATTTATCCGCGGAGTTCAAGGGAAGTAACTCAATAATGACTTTCCCTTAAGCACTAAAAAATTACCTATGTATAATATTGTAAGATATCAAAGACTGCACGTAACACTATCTATATTGTGAACATTTTTCAACCAGTGTAGATGTAAATGTATACATATTCTACCTATACTATTTATCTTTTCATTCGAATGTAAAGTAAATATAAAGCTATTCAATTTAAATGTAAAGAAATTTTTCTCTCGAGGGTTTAAGCTTAATTCTCATCGAGGGTAAATTCTGAGGTAGATGGGATGGTGGAATAGGAAGATGGGGACACATAAGTATGTGCCGGGAAACTCAATCCTCACAAGGTATTTGTTTGGTACTTGTGTGTTTATTCACCGGGAAATTAAAATTGTTGACATTTATAAGCCAAACCGAGCACCGTACTTTTTCTTGACTGAAAACGGGTCATGTCACATTGTGAGCTCCCCCCTCCCCCGTTGTTTGGGAGTTTTAAAAAAATGCGTTCCTCGTGCATTCTTAGTTGTCACGAACTGTGCGTACGCTTTCGGGTTTTACCCTTCGTCAACCACAGTTGCAAACAGGTGTCAAGGACAAGAAATAATTTTTTTTTTAAACACGCCTGCCGTTAATTTAAACAGTAAGGGTAGTCACGTAGCAGATTCTGCCGTAGGGGAGTGAAGTGTTATAGACTTCGATGTACTGGGTCCCAGCTTTATGAGGTGTGGTGGCCTGTTCCGTTCCTCGCTGCCGTTGCCTTCTCTAACTCAAGATCAGAGTTAGGTACCCTTTTACAGCTGGTTAGACTGATGCGTGACACTACCAAGCTTTGAACCCGAAACCCGGTAACTTATTGCGGTAGTGGAGTGTTAGAGACTTCACCATACTAGGTCCAGCATCGAGAGGTGGGGAGACCAGTTTCCTTCCTCACTGTCTTTTTTTCCCTAACTCAAAGTTAAGTACCCATTTATAGCTAGGTAGGCCCCACCTCTCGATGCTGGACCTAGTGTGGTGAAGTCTCTAACACTCCACTACTGCAATAAGTTACCGGGTTTCGGGTTCAAAGCTTGGTAGTGTCACGCATCAGTCTAACCAGCTGTAAAAGGGTAACTGACTCTGATAGGGACTTGAAAGCTGATGATGATGATGACTAGCAATTCCCTAGACTTAAGGGTCTTTTATATTTGGACATGCGCCTTAATATAACCGACTAGGTTGAACGGGACGCGCCTCGCCAAAAGTTTGAAAAACAACAACATTCGAGTACGTTGTATTTTTTCTGGATTACAAAAAATAAGGACAAAAAAGGGGACGGGGTGGGTAAGAGATTTGTGACGTCGAGTAAGGGGGTGGCAAAAGTCTTTTTGTTGCGTGTAAAATGTGACTGGATTGGATTTGCCGAACTGAAAAAAAAGTACGGTGCTCGGTTTGGCTTATAAATGTCAACAATTTTAATTTCCCGGTAAATTATCACACAAGAACCATTTGTTTCTATTCTTTTACCATATTAGTCGGTGGTACCAGTTGAGGGTACTATCTCTGGAACAAGTGGCCTAAAGTCAAAGCTAGATACCATCATCAGAAGGCGTTTAAAGACGAGAGACCAACTTTGTAGACACTCCCAGGAACGTGCTGCACCCTACAACCTTGATGAGCGTAATCAGTGACCCAGTCTACCAAGAGCCAAATATCAGAAGGAACAGAACCGTCACTGACAGCTAAGTAACACATACAAGCTGCCAAGTGACCTCCTTTACAAACTACCAGTACATCACACAGTGATGATAATTCTGATAAATACTTATTCATTATTTTTTTTAACCCTGTTAAAACCTAAATGAATATTAAATCTGTTATTTGTACATATACAAATTTAACGTCGATTTAATCATTCTGAATGTACTGCATGTTTGTCTCAGTCAATTTACTAAAAGCACTCTAAACAGAGCTATGCCAGAATAATAAGAATTCCACTGAGTAAATCAGGGTGGGGGTTTGAACGAGCTGAAATTAATACTTGCTTAATTCTTCATAAAAGGCGGTGGATCAAATATAAATTAACAATTGCCCTGCCCAACGCAGCATTATTCTTGACTTCTGAAATATCTTATGAACACTCCCTTGAGAAAGAAGCATCATTATCCTTCTATCTACAACTCTGCCAAGAGTAATCTTGTGTGAAGGTAGACACCTTTGAAGACCCATAGTAGATACTCTTGAGTTTTGACCACTGTTGGACCACTACTGCAAAGCAGGGGAGGCAAATCCGTGACAGATTGCCTGTTGTTTATTCCAAGTCCTTTTTTTTCACTATTGTATCACTCAGTTTCTGTAATTCTCTTCCACTTTTTGCGATTAAGAATGTACCATTAGCACATCTCAGGTTGTTTATATATTTGTCACCAACCGATATTCTTGGAATGTTTTTTGTGGATCTGATTATATTTTCACCGTATAGACAATACAGATCAGTTGACAGAACATAACCCTGCCTAACACCCGAGTTTATTAGCTGACACTCTCCACTTGGCTGCCAAGTCGTATACCTGCTGTTTGTTTGCCAATATATGTTCCTTTTTATGTTCACGTCATAACCATCAATATTTATGCTTTTTTAACTTATTTCGTGTTCCACCTTGTCAAATGCGTTGTGTAGTCTATAATCTACAAGGACAAATGTTGTGTGTATGTGTGTGTGTGTGTGTGGGGGGGGGGGGGGTGGTTGTAAGCCTGTTTCTCTTAATGTTAAATATGGCGCTGTTCGTTTCTCGTCCTGCTCACTTTTTTCGTAACAATTCTTAACAGCATTTTGGTTACTTGACTCAAAGACTATAAAACTATTTCCCTCCTAAAATCCAGCATGCCTTAAGTGTCCTGACATTCCATGTTTCTATGGCCAAGATATTTTTCATTCTAATTTTACTTACAGTAGCCTGAAGTACTACTGAGGCACATAATACTGCCCACAGGAAAAGATGGTTCCTCTGGAATCACTATTACTAATAGTGATAAATATTAATAAATATCACATTTAATAGTGATAAATATCATATTTGCAAAGAGCCCTACCCAGATATGTGGTTATAGGCGCGGCAGGTTAACACGTACATCAGTTGGCGCTATCGGCTTAAATCTCCGATAAGACACGGAGTTTGCGTACTCATACGACAGATAACGAGATTACTGTCTGTGTGACACCTGTGGGCACACAAGTGTGATATAATCGTTTCCGGTCATTTGGTTAAAAGTAATCATGGATTTATTACATTTTAGACAATATGAGTCTACAAATGTGTTTGTGAGTGTGTATGCAAGACATCATATTACCATATATGGGAGACATGACCTTCTGCAAAATTTGTCCACGTAGGAAAGATTTTGAAAGTGCCACACCCGACATGTTTGAAATCATTGGATCTTTCTTATTAGATTAATAACAACATTGAGGGGGAATATAGGCTGACCATTTCGCAGTTTTATCTCACTGTGAATTTCAAGCTCGCCAAGACCTCAGACCTCGCCAGAGTGAAGACTAGATTCATAATTCCTATGTGTTAACCGGACCTTTTATTGGAGAACCAGATAAGACTTACAAAGCACAGGAAATCTCTTTCAAATTTTAATAAGGAACATCGGGACTGGGAAACTGAAAAAATCACGGAGTCAGAAGGGGCAATCTATTGTAAAATTAAAGACATCCCGGACACGTGCAAGAGAACAATTCGTCTCTTTTATTTATCTGAGCAAACAAGTCTGTAGCCAGGATTGGCGTAAGTTGTGATTTACATTTCATATGTTATTGTTAACAAGTGAACTAACATATATACAAGGTATGTATATATTACCATGTGAAGTTTAATGTGTGAAACTCGCTATTGGATGTCAAAGTCATTTGGGGCTGGCAACCTCAGAATCTAGAATGATGATTCATGAACCACCACTGCACGGGCAGGTGATTGCTTTATTGATAGTTTCGTGAAGAGAACTAAATGCATAAAGTAGTTCCAGGTTCCCTATGGAGCAGGGAGGGAAAGATGAAAGAAATGATGTGCATTCTAAGAATAATACTTACATTATCAAAGCAGTGTAAATGTCTCTATAAACATATTCACTTTAAAATTAATGAACGTTTTCAAGCTTTAAACCAGTGTAAATGTCTATGTGAAAATATTCATTTTAAATTAATAGAAGTTTCAAACTTTTCCATAAGTGTAAATATAAATAAAACATAAATGAATTTATATTGTGAACACTTTTCAAACAGTGGAGATGTAAATGTAAAACATATTATATCTGTACGTTTAACATTTTCCTTTAAATGTAATGTAAAGCTAAAGCTATTCAGTTTAAATGTAAAGGAAGTTTTATCCCGAGGGATTAAATTTAATTCTCATCAAGGGTAAATTCTGACATGGGATGGTGGTATGGGAAGATAGGAACCCATAACTCAGGAGAGCATTTAGTTTCTATTTCTATTACCAGTTATTGGTGGTACCAGCAGAAAGTACTATCTCTGGAACCAGGTGAAGGTAGAAGTGGACTGACGTTTTGCGAGACGCCATCATAAGAGGGTCTTATAGACAGACGCAGAACCAACTAAGCCGTTACTCCTTGAACATTCTGGGAACGTGCGGCTCCTGAACTTTGACCAGAGACGAGTGAGAGCAGAGTGGAAGGAACTGACCCAGCGGGAGAAGAAACTACCATTGGCAGCTAAGTGAAAATATCAGCTGCCAAAAATGACCTTTATTCAGTTAAATCCCATCCAAGTGATGAAACCTTTTCCATAACTATTCAAATTATTTTCCAACTGTTAAAACTTAAAGTGATTATTAAATTTTGTTATTTGTAGTGTTACAAATTTAACTTCGATTTAATCCTTTTAAATGTACTACATGTTTGTCTCAGTCAAAGTTACTAAATACACACTCTAAACAAAGCTATTTATATTATAACAATAAATTCCACTGAGTAACTCAGCGGTGGGGCTTAACGAGCTAGAATAAACCATTTGCTAAATTCTTCATAAAAGTGTTGGCAGATTATAGAATTAATGTGCTTAGCGACATCCAGCATTGTTTTCGCTTATCTGAACATCTTGTGAAGACTCCCATGTGATAGAAGCTTTACTACTCTTCTATCAACATTTCTGCCAAGAGAAATCTTGTGTAAAGATAGACTCCATTGAAGCCTATAATAGATACTCTTGAGTTTTGGCCACTGTTGGACCACTACTGCAAAGCAGGGGAGGCAATACCGTCACAATAGATATAAGAGTACGACAAAGAGAGAATATATTAGTTCTTTTTTCTTTTAGTTATTACTGTTTATATTATTTCATAAACGTCAATACTATAACATATAACTTACGATTTTAATTGTTTGGTTCAAGGAGAGGTTCTCAGGATATCTCTCAACCAGGTTAGGCCTACATAAGTTATCGTCCCACCAGATTAAGAGGAATTCATGACACCTCGAATTTAGTGGAATCTTCAAAAGCCTTTGATTAAAGACGTCGAACCCAAAAAGCAGTGTGGATGGGGAGAGGTTAAGAAGCGTCTATCTCGCGGGCTGTCACGTCATAAAAACGTTATAGCAGTTTGATACAAAGAGTTGCCCTATCAGCCCTCGAGTTTTCATTCACAAGAAAGACACCATTCAAAAATGCACGCCCGCCGTTTCCTCAACTACACAGTTTTACACAGCACAGTTGTAAAAATTCCTGCTGCGAAAATAGGGCAGAAAGGGTTGGTCTGTCCGGATATCGGCTGCAGTAATTGGAAAAATGGTACAGAGCATCTAGCGAGAAAGTTAGACGCATTAAAATACTAAGGTAACCATAGACGCTGGTTGGTACATTGCGCTGATACGAGTTATCGCTGTGCTCTCTGCGCGCTTTACTATCATAAAGAAAACCACAGGTGGCGCTGACTGATCATGCATTCGTCACAAATACATATTATAACAGACATTGGTTTGGGTTTAACAATGTAATGATAATGAACATTATGGTTTCCGTAAAACTGTTGGACTCGAGGTATCTTGCATCTCATGGACAGAGAAGAAAACAAAAATTATGAGGTCATAGAAAAGCTAGGAACGAAAAAGAAATAATGAAGATCACGTTCAGACCGTAGAAACATTTTGGTCAAATAAAAAAAAATACCTTGCTGAAATAAAGGCTAATGTGGAAGATGTAGACAACGCTTTTGATGATAAGATAACATCAAAGGATGATCAGGAAATAATCAGAGTGTACTATCAAGACAAGAGACTGGCGATGCTGAAAATCTATCGCAGCCAACCTGTGACTTGGAGATCATGCACGTAACAAATGCGTATGGCTGAATCAATTGTTAAATTAATATAAATTGTTTATGAAACACATTATAGCAAATAACTGCTCTCCGCCGTGTTATGCAGGGTATCAAAATCTCGAATGTGTGTGCAAATTTATTGTGTAAGCAACTTCACGTAAAGAACAAAAGTCAGTCAACGAATGCCCCCCTTCTGTTGCTCCACAAGGAAACATCGGGCCACTAATTCAGCTGTCCTCGTGCGGAAAGTTTGCGGCAAAGCACTTTGTGTCTTTGCAGTGGTAGTTTTTGAAGCAATTCGCTTCGCATAATAAGGCTGTTAAGCAGATGTACAAGATGGCTGATGGGATTAGCGGCTGTGTTCCATCTTTGTCTCCGAGGACTTCAGAACAACACAGAAAATAAAATGACTGTGCTACTAAATATTACTCCAGTTCTGGGGCCTCCTTAAGCATACAGAACAGCATTTTCGTTTGGCTTCCTGGAAAATAACCAAATACGGCAGAAATGTAAACGGTCACCATGTGAAGCCACCTTAAAATAAAAATACATTTAGCTGCAGAAACAATATCAACAAGTATGCAAAAGAAAGATTGGATAACAAGAAACACTAAAGTCAAAATGTGATCAAGCATAATGAATAAAAAAGTTAAGGGTCCCGTTACACGCCCATTGAGAATATGGTGTTAGGCCCATATTTTCTCGACCATCGGCATACTAGGGGTGATGTGGTCAGCATCACTCCGGCCGCCTTAACCTTCCCAGAGTTGCTCTGGTACCCAATTGGGGCTGGGTTGACACAGGAGCCGTTTGCGGCCTAAAAAAATCCCACCCCATCTGGGGATCGAACCATGGACCACTGAGCTAGGAAGCCAGTGCACTAACCACTATGCTACCGCGGCTCCCAAGCATAATGAGTTGAGATCCATAATAAACCACCTTCACAACTCACCATCTATTGACATTTGCTCTTGTAAATGGAACTACTGAAAATAATAACGGTATTATAATTTATTTCTTCTTGTTTAAAATGAGTCGGTAAACAAACAACTGATCTAGTGGTCAAAATGATTGGGGCAAATAAATATTTCTGATATACCGCACAAACCTACTACACGCAAAAACCAGTGGGTTATACAAGGTAATAAAATATATGTTATAATCAATTATTAATCCCATCCTCCTTTAACAACTCTCATTCATGTATCCATTTTTTAACCACAATCTGTCTTATGCTAAATAAAATTAAATATATGAGAACACTTGCTTTGTGTTAATTATGCACAAACCTGGGTCTAATTAAAATAGAACAGTGAAGAAGCCGCCTGCCTACCTGAAGTTCTGCTTTAGAAATAATTCCCCCCCCCCACCCCCCATAAAACTTTAACAGCTGCACCAAGAGTTGTTTCCTTTAAAGAAAAGAAACTAGTGGATACAAATAGCTAACGGAATGAGCATTTATATTGAAAACATTCTGACAATGAACAAAGGTCATAAAAAACATTCAAACAATGAAAAGGAGCATAAAAACATTCAAACAATGAAAAGGGGCCATAAAAACATTCTAACAATGAAAAGGGGCATAAAAACTACAATAAGTTCCCTATTTACGCAGCAGATGTGCTTCTGAGACTCAAAGTTTAACCAGAAAAAAGTTATTTTTCATCTCGTCTTGTTCAAATGGTACTTGTCTGGTTTTTTTCATCACTTCTACCATACTGGTGATCTTGTCATACCCCTGTAATCCTCCTATTCTGCGCAAGCACTCAGGTTTTATTCAATGCTACTTCTGGAGCCATGGCGCCACCGCAGCAGCAGCTGGCCTCTTTGTAAGAAGTCTGATCCAAGCATTAATATATTCCTTGGCAGTGATGGTTTCATTAGCAATTTCTTTGACACAGCGAGGTTGCCAGAACCAGCCACATATACAAACATATATTAACTGCCTTATAAAAACATGCCAGAAGGACCAGTATTCCTATTCTTTCTTTATCTCATCAGAGACCCCCCAAGGAACTATGTGGGGGGCACTCATGTTTGCAAGGATGCCACTTCTTAATTGTTGTTTTTGTTGTTCTCATTATTTTGAAATTTCTGTTAAAATCCTTATTTTTGCACTGGACTTGAATTATTCTTATTTCCAAATATTTCCCAGTGCAATGACAGCTCATCTTGCCTTCTGAATTCTTTTTTTGATACCACTTTACTGCTGCAATGATACATGTTAGCCTACATCTTGTCGAGATGTTTCTCAAAGTGCAATCTCGTTACTTGCTGCTGCGTGTATTCTCATTATTATCTACCTTTTCTCCGTGGATTTTCAGATCCAACTGCTTTGACCTCTGATCAATTATTCTCATTTTGTCTTGCATAAAGTTATAGTTATGGGACAGAACAGCCAAGTCACCTGTAAATTCTAAGGAAACAAACAAATGAACTTTATTTTCAAAGGTTTGAGAACTAGGCACGCAGGCCTGTCTAACATTCTGCCCTTCCTTTCTCCATTCTTTTATACTGAATTCATTTATTCTCACATGCATCTGACATATTAATTTAAAAGAATGCAAGATCTTCAAGTCATTTTCTCACAAAATTAGCTCAATTCCATTTCTATTGGTTGATGTCACTTTCATAATTCAATGTACAGCCAATAAGAACAGCAATGATGATAAGAAGTATTCCTGTCACATTCTAGTTCTTATCTTGAAGGGTTCTTTAAGTTGTCCTTCACACAGAATTCCGTATTTCATGCCTTCATCAGTTTCATCCATTAGGTTTTGAACTTATGGGGTGGGCGGGTTACTCCATAATAATGCTTCATTAGTTTATAAAAATATTTTTTTTTCAATGTAAAGTAATAATCAATGGTATTAATAAAGCACAACAAAATGTGCTCAGTTTGTATAAATTAATTTTGTTTTAAATATGTCCATTAGACTGATATGTGCACATGTGGGGAAGACATACAAACAGTAGAACATATACAAGTACTCTAAAACTGTTTGACTTCATGAGAGAAGCAAGGTGGCAGCATGGCCTTCAACCCAGTTGAGGGAGAAACTGTACAGTGGCAAGAGAAACCTGAGATGAACTGCCAGCTTTATACGACACATAAATTGGTTATTTGACAGTGAATGACAAAGAAGCACACACATTAGAATTCAATAAGCAAAGCATACAATTTTATCATCTCAAACAACATACCACAATTTCGATACAAAAAGACCAATGTGCCCCCCCCCCCCCCCCCCACTATACAATAACAACAGGAGTGCATAACTAGGAGGATCAAGTAACCTGGCTTTTTTAGGGATTAATAGTTTTACCACAATTAGCTTGTAAAGTGCAGCTTGAAGTTTGAATCCATTTCCTGTATTTTTGTTTTTCTTCACAAGTTCTCTAAGAGCACTAACTTTAAAAAGGGTGTGCTAACAGAACATAAACTGTTAACTATCGGGTCGCGAAACTTTGAAATCAAGTAAACAGATCTAGGGAAAACACACAACTTGCTCCACTGAAGGTTTCCACTTTCCCCTCACTGATATCTACAGTAGGTGGATAAAGATGACTGGACAAATTTTCCCTCCTCCCCGTTTCTCTAGATCACCATCATCATTTTCCTTTGCGCTCCTTACAGAGCATGGTGCCACCATATGCAAGAATCATGCCCCCAGCATACACATGCCCTTGCAGCAATGGTTTCTGTGGCAATTTGTTGTACATAATAAGGTTGCCAGCCGCATGCGCAGCCTCACAGTAATCACCTTGTATGACATACAAGAGGGTGCAGTTTTAGATTCTACCCCCAATTATCCAGACCAGCCAACTAACTAATTTCATTAAAGCACATTGTTCACAGCTAGAATAGGAAGATTGAGATGGCATAACAAGGTCACCAATGTGGAACTGATCACAAGAACCAGACGTGGAACAAGAGTTGAGAAGATGATGCTGGAGATGGTGCCATAACACTCTGGAATTGCCATGTAAACTAGTGCCTGTATGATAAATTATGAATTGCACAACATAAATTCTGCTATAACTTTATGGTTAATGCCCAGAACAGGATATTTATTTTGGGAACTGAACATCAACTATAAATTCATGTAATTATAGCAGTTAAAAAAAAGGTAAAGGATCCTGTCACATGCCCATTGAAACATAATGGGAATATGGTGCGTTAGGCCCATATTTTCTTGACATACAAGTACAATAGGGCTGATGAGGTCAGAATCACGCCTGCCGCCTAAACCTTCCCAGACTTAATCTGGTATCCAATTCACGAGGCTGGGTCAACCACGGAGCCTTTTGCAGTCTAAAAAATCCCATCTCAACTGAGAAGCGAACCATGGAAATTATAGCAGTGTGAAAACATTATCTTTGGTATCTTATAAAATTATGATTTTGTTGGTAAATTTGCACAACATTGAAATCCGATGAAATTTTGCAAGAGAAAAATATGCAGAGCTCTGAGAAAGCAAGGGTTTGACCTGAGATTGGGTATATAAGCCCCATCTCAGACACAGTTCCTTACTTCCTGAAATCACTTCAAGATATGACAGAGCTGAAAAGATATCCAGAGGGCTGATTCTTATAGTTAGAAGTCTCCACCCACAACACAAGAAGATAACTGAGAAGAAGCCAAAACTGACAGCTACTGTGAGCGATTTGTAGATAAAAGCTTCAAACAGCCTCAGACTTCGAAGTATCACTGTCTGAGGGAAATGTCAATAAGCTTAAAAAACATATTAATGTTCATTTATGTATATGTGTATACACAGGGAAAAGATAAAGATTATGAGAATAAATGCAAGAAATGATAAGGTGGAACTTGAAGAAACACCACTAAAAGATGTAGAATTGTACACATATCGCACAAACCTGGGTCTAATTAAAATAGAACAGTGAAGCGGCCTGCCTACCTGGCACTTTGCTTTAAAAATTAAGTTTTTTTTTCTCCTCATAAAACGTTAACAGTTTGACTTGGTTGCACTAAAGTTGTTTCCTTTAATTTTAAAGAAAAGAAACTAGTGGATACAAATAGCTAATGGAATTAGCATTTATAATGATAACATTCTGACAGTGAACAGATGTCATAAAAAATATTCTAACAGTGAAAAGGTGCATAAAACCATTCAAACAATGAAATGAGGACATAAGAACATTCTAACAATGACATGGACATAAACAATTTTCAAAGAATGAAAAGGGGCATAAAAACATTCAAACAAAGAAAAGGACGGATAAATTGTCAACAAATGAAAAATATGGAAAGATGCTATAAATACATAGAATGTTGCTTAATCTTTTAAGCCACCAAAGATTAAAATATTTTTTTTTGCAACTGCAAATGAAACTAGCAATAAAATAAAATAGGCATTACAGAAAAACGTAAGTGAGTGATATATATATACTGTTCAAAAAAAGAAACGCAACATTATTGCAGTGGTAATGGACACCAAATTTCAAACTTGTACCAAAATTTTATTTTATGGAATTAATGTTTCAATCTTGGCATGAAGAAATTTTCAGACTTTAACAATGAAATGATGTTCATTAAATTTGGTTTGGACTTTTATTCTTTGCGACTGAGGCCTCCATTTCAGTAAGGTGTATGGCCTCCTCTGGCCTCTATCAGAGAACGACATCTCCTTGACATGGATCCGATTAGCCATTGGATCTGTTGTTGTGGGATGGCTGCCCACTCTTCCTGCAGTGCAAGAGACAACTGTCGGAGATTGGCTGGAGCCACGTCTCACTGGCGGAGTCGTCCGTCGAGTTCATCCCATAAGTGTTCTATGGGGTTTATGTCTGATGACATGGCTGGCCACGGAATGGTCTGGACGTTGTTGTCAGCGAGGAACTAGGTGGTGAGTTGTGCCACATGAGGTCGAGCGTTATCCTGCTGAAAAATCGACCCTCGTGCAGCCAGAAGTGGAAGGACGTGAGGACGAAGAATTTCAGCGACGTATCGTTGGGCATTTAGGCGTCCTTCAATTTGCACCAGGTCACTTCTTCCCATGAAGTTGATCGCCCCCCACATCAGTACACCTCCACCACCATGTGGAGGAGCCTCATCAACGCTGTTCTGGGCGTAGCGCTCATGGACTCTGCGGTAAACTCTTCTCCATCTATCGTGTCGCTGGAGCACAAAAAAAGATTCATCACTAAACCAAACCCGTCTCCAGTCATTCCCAACAGTCCATTGACGATGCTGGTTCGCCCACTGCAGTCGGTTCTGGCGATGCCCGTCCGTAAGAACAGGACCTATGTAGGGTCTTCTAGCCCAAAGACCAGAGTCGTGCAGCCGGTTCCTGACTGTTTGATCTGAAATTCGACGAGCTGCTGACATTGACTGGACTGTGGAGGACGCAGATGCAAGTCGATTCCTGAGGTGACGCAGCCGTATGAAGCGGTCTTCAGCAGGAGTTGTGACTCTGGGTCTTCCACTGAGCCAGTTTCTTGAAATCGCCTCCAAAGGTGACTAATGGTGCTTCTAACCACATTAAATTATCTGGCCACTACACTTTGTGACTGTCCAGTCTGTAAACGTCCAATGATGATGAGTCGTTGTTCTGTAGTGAGATGAGCCATACTTGCGCATTGAATTTTCAACTGAATTTATTCGAGGAGAGTCAATCTTTTATAGGCATTCGATAATATGGTCAGAGAGTTTTGTGTTCAGTAAGTTTCACGGGATTCTCATGAACCTGTCACGAGTTATTGTCAAAAATGTTGTTTTGACCTTGACCTCTTTCATGACCTCACGAATCATGAGGTAAGTACAAATCAGGTAACCACGAGAAGTTAATGACCAGGTGGACACAGTCGATAGGTTGACTGATGTCCAATCAGCGAATATCTTTTATAAAAGTAACACCAAAAAAGTTGTGTTTCCTTTTATGAACAGTATATATGTGTGTGCATATAGCACAATAGGATTATATATACATATATATATATATATATATATATATATATATATATATATATATATATATATATATATATATATATATATATATATATATATATATATATATATATACACAGGCGAACCCCGACTTTCGTCGCTTCGCTCTTTCGTCGGTTTTCAATTATAACGTTTCCAAATTGCGTCGCTCGCTTCGCTCTTTCGTCGCATTTCATCACAACTGCGCATCATCTTGTTTCTGTCGTCATTCAGTCTTTGAACAGAAGTCGTTCGGTACGCACTGTTTTTTGTTGTTGTCCGCATTGAATCTCTTATATTTGTAATGTGATGGGGCCGAAAAGGAGACGCCCGCCCCCTACCTGTTTCTAGGCAGATTGATGCCCATATTTTAGATGTGCGCGCAACCCACGTGACTGTCAGCCCACGTGATGGCACGAGCCTGGGATGTGAAAAGTCTGATGAAGTAGAAGATATGTTATTAGGCCATAATAAAGCCTACATATAGTTGTGGTGTAGAGTTGTGGGTTATAATTGATAGTTATGGGCCATACTTGTGTGGTTTAGTGCCTTATAGAGCAAATGTCGCGAGTGTTATTTATGCGGCCAGATTAATACGCCCAGCGCGCAGTAAGTGAGTGATGCGCCATAGGGCCTATATAAAGAATGCGATAACCAGCAGCGGCCCTCTTTAAGTATCAGCCCAGACGAGAGAGAACGAAATGAGGCGCCCTGTGTACCCACACAGAAGAACACAAAGACATGACACAATTAGCAATCGGGCACATGCTGGGTGTTTTGTTTTGTTTTGTTCGCTGGTTTATTTGTTTAATGTTTGCTTCATGTGTTTAAGTGTCACTGATAGGGTTGTAAAAATAAATAAAGCCCCTGCCTCAGAATCAAGTTTTTATTGTTGTTCGGGTCGGTGCGAGTGTGGAAAGAGAGTGATCAAATATCACAATATAATCATCATCATCATCTCGCCCACCCTATCACAGTAATTAAACATATTAATACTACTTATTTTTGTGATTAAAATAACCAAATTATTCATAGTATATAATTTTTGTGTTTATACTGTAAACAGCTCATAGTAATTTTTATGATAACAGTATAATGACAGTGTTCATATCAAGATTATAAGACACGTGTACAGAATTCATACTGTACTTTTTTGGGTGATTAGGCCTTATACTACTTATTTGTGTGCTTTAATATACTCATAATGGGTCCTAAGTGTAGTGACAAAGTTAAAAGAACCCATAAGGTTCTCAATTTGCAAGAAAAGCTTGAGCTAATCAAGCTTAATGAACAAGGCATCTCAAATGCTAAAATAGGCCGCAAGCTAGGTGTACCTCGCACTACAGTTAGCACACTTGTAAAAAGAGAAAAGCTAAAGTGTTAGAGGAAATTTAAAACGCTACACCAAATAGCCTGTTACAGAGAACTTCTTATGGTAAGGAAAAAGACATCAATGAGGCAAACGTCCTTGCTCTCCTGTTTCAAGATGGAACCGCCACAACTAACTTCAGTTATCCCTCCCTCTAACCTTTCAGATTCCGAGCCATCAACATCAGCCTCAGATCTCCTTCAAAGTCCCCTTCTCCTAAAAGAATTAGATAGACTTCCTCCAGTTCTGAAGATGAGCCTCCTAAATTGTCTCCATCTGATTTTCAAAGTCTAGAATCCCCCTAAATCACCAACATTCACAACTGTACATACTGTATATATTCATCGTCTACTTGCTCAAGAATGACTTTAAGGTAAGATGTTATTTACATATTTTTTATTTATTACTGTATTTTCTTTATTCTTATGTTTATTTCTGTTTATTTAAGTGTTGCAAGCATTCGCAAGTGTTATATAGTTAGTTATTTACGTTTTTTGGCTGCCCTAATGCATTTGCAAGCTATATAAAGGCTGTGCTTCGACGATTTTTGACTTTTGTCAGTGCTCTGGTCCCTAACCTGTCGAAAGAGTGAGGTATGCCTGTATATATACATGGATTTTTATATTTAATCATGCAGGCTACATCTTTTACTGAAAATAAAGATTTCACTCTACTGTTTGTTATAGGTTAACAACAAAACATGTATGTATGAAAGAAGGGGACCAACAATAAAATTGAGGTCCAACCCCTTTAACACATTAACTACTGAATTGAAAAACACACTGTGGCCGGATTAAGTTTTTTTCCCATTTTCATCATGTAGGTGTTTGCACAAAGTAAGCTGTAGTTTCCGTAATTGTTTACATATTTTTATGAATTACACGTCATTTTAAAGATAAATGAATGTACTATT
Organism: Oreohelix idahoensis; assembly: GCA_024509875.1. Taxonomy (NCBI): domain Eukaryota; kingdom Metazoa; phylum Mollusca; class Gastropoda; order Stylommatophora; family Oreohelicidae; genus Oreohelix; species Oreohelix idahoensis. The sequence goes on along the minus strand of JAMPIV010004778.1, from coordinate 1,071,570 downwards.
ACAATAAGCACCATTTGTAACTCTAATATAAGTTGTTGCTATTTAACGGTTCTCCGATGGTCGAGGGCCCAATGGGCTGATCACCCGTTGGCTTGTCACACCGATTACGGAAACAACGGCAGATGGATCTATTTGTTGTTGCCCTAAAGACGCCGCTAGGCGTGATGGGAAACTACAACAGAGAAAATCAATCTGCTGTTGCCCTTAAGACACCACAAGGCGTGATGGCCTCTGACTGCTTGGTCGGTCTTTGGCTAAGGACGGAAGAAGAAGAAGGAAGATGGTCGAGGATTTGCAATATTTTCACAATTATAACTGCCCCATCTCAATCAAAATCACTATTTCAATCAATGTGCACACCGTTTTCACTCTTATCCTCATCGCTAGATCTATTAGTCAATTGTTAAAAATTGTTGAAACAAGTTTCTAGCCTATTCAGCCGTTAGACAAGATATACAAGCATTTTTTGTGGTCCTATCACTAGCTGCCACGATAAACAGTTTTACACGATTTGGTAACTAATCCAAAATGCTGAAAAATATGAACATAATATCAATTTTCCAGTGTTCTACAACAACCATGCTTAGGGAATTTGTTTTCCAGTGGCAACTTAAAATCTCGAACCAGATCAAAAAAGTGTTTCAATACATTTTTCATTCGTTTTATTACTAAAATTAGATCGGCGCTCTGAGCGGCTCGCGATCCAAATGATAGGATTTCAAAAGCCTGTTCCACTGGCTCGCGGTAGTTAATGTGTTAACACGATATAAAGGATCCTGCATTCATTTTAAATTTTATTTATTTAACGTATATGCATAATTGTGATTGTCCCTATTTACAATGATTTGACAAATGTGATGCCACTTTCTCATATTGGCAGTTGTTCATATTATTTGGAATTGAAAACAATATATATCCTAATTATAACCCATCAGAGGTTAAACGGGATATTTGTCTTCATTAATTTTAAAATCCTGCATTACATCAAACCGTGCTATATCATAACTACAGTGTATGCGTGTGTGTATATTTTTTATGTTGTTTAACTAGGGCTGCTGAGCTTCTCGCTCTTTAGCAGCCAATACCAAGTTGAAGACTCCTTGGTATTATCTACACTGTAGATCTAGGCTTTTCCTGTGGCTTTTCTGATTTTCCTAAACCTGTTAAGTTGATGTCATGAGCTCCAGTTTGGCTTCTTTTTTTTTAAATCGTACACTATAGGGCCTATATATATATATATATATATATATATATATATATATATATATATATATATAAGTTTTTACTCTGCGTTTTAAGTTTCTACAGGATGGAACATCCGACCCCGTGCCAACTCTCCTTGGTCGCCTTCTACGATATGCCTGGTACTGCACTATTACTATTCGCTTCTTCAGTTTAGGACCCCGGTAACACACAATCACTGGTTCACATACTTTTTTTAATAGCTTTACTTGATAGGTCGTTCGTTTTCCATAGCCAGCTTGGCTCTTTGCACTTTATGCTATTAATGTGTTACTTTCTAATGTTCGTCAACTGTTTACATTGTTTTATTTTTTCTTAATGAACAAAAAAATATCCCGTTCAACCTCTGATGGGTTATAATTAGGATATATATTGTTTTCAATTCCAAATAATATGAACAACTGCCGACATGAGAAAGTGGCATCACATTTGTCAAATCAATGTAAATAGGGACAATCACAATTGTGCTTAGACGTTAAATAAATAGAAAAAATAAAAATAAACAAATAAAAAAAAATTTAAAAAAACAAACAAAATCAAGAAGAAACTATGAACAAGAATAATATTAAAGTGGAGGGGTGTAAAGGCCTTGTGGTTCTAGTTATATAACAGACTTTACCAGATATTTAATTGACTTTCATCTGTTTGAAGTCACATGCATTGTAAGAACAGCATCAGACCTTCACATTCCCAGCCACTATATATTAACATGTGTTCGTGTTAAATATTGTTTGACTATATTATGCAGTTCCCTAGGTCTGTCTATTCTCAACACCTCTTCTATATTTAGGCCTATAGGTAAGTTGGATGCTTGCAAATAATCTAATATTGGTATTCTCATTTGGTCATACCTCTTACATTTTAACAAGAAATGTTCTATATTATTGTCTTGAAGGCATCCTGCACAGTAAGGTTCTTCTATTCTGAAATAGCCTTTTCCCAGCTGCAGTCTGAGAAGTTTCTTATTTTCAATTCCCTAGATATCTGACATTTTCTTGTTGGAGCCTTGAACATCTTATATGCATGTCTTCCTTTCAGATTTTTAACCTACTCTGCTTTCCATTCATCTGTTATTAAATCTTTAATTAAGCTCTTAATCTCTGATTTACTCATCCACATTTATTAGGCCCTAGATCTACCTTTCTTGGCTTCTTTATCTGCCTTTTCATTTCCTTCTATGCCAACATGTGAAGGTATCCAAGCAATTAAGATTGAACATCCTCTGGAATATAAGTAGGCTATGTAGTAGCCAAATAACGGGCTGATCACAAGTTTGCCAGTCACTTCGATTACGGAAACAACAGCAAATGGGTTGATTTGCCGTTGCCCTAAAGACGCCACTAGGCGTGATGGGAAACAATGGCAAAGAAAACCTATCTGCTGTTGCCCTAAGACGCCACTAGGCGTAATGGCCACTGACTGCTTTGACGGTTGGTGGCTAAGGACAGAAGAAGAAGAAGATGTAGTAGCCAGAAATATCTCCTCTGCTATATCAGGTCTACTACATTCTCGTAAGTTTCTAAGTGCTTTAATTGTTAAAAGAGAATCAGTTAAAACTGTTAATTTTTTGGGAGGGTTATTAGAGAATATGTCTAGTGCTTTTAGTATTGCCACCATCTCTGCAGTGAAAATGGATGTATTTTCCGTGATGCTATATTCTTTTGCCATTTTCCATATTGGAATATATATTCCTATCCCCAATTTGCCATCGTCTCCCTTGGATCCATCTGTGTACACAGTAATGCTGTCTTTTGATATTTGTTGTATATGTTTATTGGCTGTGTTTTTAATATATTGTCTACTCAAGTAGGCTATCTGACGATGACTACCAAAGCACTCACAACACGGAAACCGGCGACTTAACACACACAATAGTTAACTTGTCTACTAGCCCACTCGTGACCAACTTTAAAAGACTTACCTCTTTGGATGAGAGCGACGTTTTACATTTGTTAAAACTAAAAAATTGTCTGTTAGGTGGATTAGTTACGCAATAAGTTAATCTCACAATTTAATAAAATAGATTAAGTTTTCTAACGCTAGCGAAAAAACTTTTATTGAAGTTTCTCCAGACTTGAATTAACCACCCCAGATTTACAACCATTTACAGCCAAAGCACACTGCAGCTTAGCTTATTTGGTCGAAAATGCATTTTCACAGCAGTAACGACAAACTATTGCATTACACCTCACAGAACTAATTCTTGCTTTAATAACTTTACCGAAGATAATATTGTATTATTATGTTTCACCACACAAGTAAATCGTATTTAAAATGCAAACTATACGCGACAACGTAACAGTTCCCCGGGTAGGGGTCTACGAAGACTAACAATGAGTTGATCACTCCAATTTTTTACGGAAGCGCCAGTTGTAAGACAAAAAAAAAAAAAACTGTCTAACCTACATTTTAAACTATGGGGAATGGGTAAATAAGGACTTTATATATAATGCGCTTACGTTGCGAGTTTCTGTTTGCTGTGGTCGGTAATCATTACAGAATTTCTAAATTATAAAGCAGGCCGCCTCAGAAAGTGCTGCGCTATTATTGATATATTTTAGCACGCCTTTTGTTTAATATTACCGTTAATGTCATAAACAGCTACACAATTCTGGCATTGTACCTATATGGGGCAGTACGTAGATTTGAATGATAAAATAAATTTATTTTCAAATGAAAGCGCTAAACATGGGCAAAGCATGGCCCACATGTTCATGCTAGTGCCTCTTTATATAGAGGGGCACTAGTTCATGCGCAAAAGAGTAAACAAATAAGGGGGCTGCTGTAAAAGAGTAAACGTATACTTCCGAAACTTTGCAGAAGGGTAAAACCTTATCCAAGTACTGTTTTCGGTTGTTACAAGACCTATCTTAATAAATATTGCTAAGCTGCACTTGACCAATCATAATATTAACAACTGGGGGCCGCGCTAGCGTAGTGGTTACAACACCGCTCTGGCGACCGAGTGATACAGGATCAAACCCGGGCGACGGCATTTGAGGATTTTTCGTTGACCGGGATTTGGACTGGATTAACTCGAGACCTGGCGAGGACATTTGAAGGAGTGTCGTCGACCAGGGACTGGCGGCTCCTGAGCCGACCCAGCTCTAATGGGTACCTCCGAAATCGGAGAGTATTTGCCTGAATGGCGAGGGACACCTGTCTCTGTACAAGAAACAAAGGGATACTCACGTAAAATCAATGTCAGGTTAAAATATTAATAATAACCTGAGATTTCGCCTCGAGTATTAGCGGGCGTACGAAAAAAAAAAAAAAAAAAAAAAATTAACAACTGATTATAATCAGTTCTTTTGCAGACAGCCTCCAAATATGAAAGGTTTTTTATGTGCTTTGTGTTCTTACTCTAGTCTCTGGCAATAATGCGATTTCTTATGTCGACGAGGCACATTGCACAAAACTAAAATTAAAATGGCAAACGGTCAGTTGCTAGGCGTTGGAGTAAAACGTGTAACAAAAGGTCTACCATTACAGAGAACATAGTACAGTACAAGTACCATTACAGAGAACATCGTATAAGTACCATTACAGAGAACATAGTATAAGTACCATTACAGAGAACATAGTTTAAGTACCATTACAGAGAACATAGTATAAGCCACGTTTATCCATGAGCTTAATTAATTTTTTTAATAGGAGTTTTGCCCGAGGCTCGATCCGTTCAACCTAGACACAAGGTCCGTTGGTTATTTAGGGCGCAAGTCTAAATATAAAACACCTTTTTGTCTGATGCTGTAATGCAAGCACTTCCGACGGTTTTATGCTGGAGTCTACGGTAGCTTTTGGCTGTAAAGTCTTAACCAACAAATGTGTTTCCATCTCACCGACGGTCACGTAATAAAACATTAGTGATGTTTTAGATAGATAGACCCCAACGTTAAGGTTCACGGTTGCTATTCAGTATTCACGTCTAAGCTTAGCATATCATCCACCACGTGGTCAACGGGCTTGATGTGGCAGACTTTTTTCATTACAGGATAATTAGTAAACAAGCAAATCAAAATAAAATGTCGTAGGCCACATTAATGTGGTTTTAAAGAAGGACGGTAAGAATAAAATAGACAGCTAATAATAGTAATAAGGAAAGAAGACTGCTCAAATAAAACTTCTTACGCGAAACATAAGGAAGCAATCCGTTCTTCTTTCTTTTTTGTTTGGACTTATATTGAAACAAAGAAAGCTGTGATAGGGGTCGTTGTCAACGGATTTGCCGCTCCTTTGCTCTGCAGTAGTGGTCCACCAGTGGCCAAAACTCAAGAGTATCTAAAATGGGTTTTCAAAGATGATTGCAATAACTACAGAGTCATCTCTCTTCTTATCATTGTTGGTAAGGTTTTTGCCAGAGTCATCTTAATGCGATTACACAAGTTTGCTGAGCGCATATGTCCAGAGTCGCAGTGTGCGTTCCGAGCTGGTAGATCAACAACAGACATTATCTTTTCTCTCCGCCAGCTTTAGGAAAAATCAAGAGAGCAGACAAGGCCTTCATATATCGCCTTTATAGACCTCACAAAGGCGTTGACCTGGTTAGGATGAACTCTTCAAAATCCTCATGAAAAATAGGCTGCCCCACTAAATTGCTGGAAATGATAAAGTCATTCCATAAGACATGAAGGGAACAGTCCAATATGCTGAAAGCATATCACAGCTTTTTTGACATACGCAGTGGTACTAACCAAGGCTGCGCCCTGACCCCGGCCCTCTTCGGGATCTTCTTTGCCTTGCTTTTGAAACATGCATTCAGAGATGCAACTCAAAGGATATGCCTTCACACTAGGTCAGATGGCCGACTGTTTAACCTCGCGAGGCTGAAGGCAAAAACAAAAATCAGAAGGGTCACTATAAGAGAATTGTTATTCGCTGATGATGCTGCAATCGTCACTCAAAGTCAACAGTAGCTATAAAAAAAAAGCACGTTTCACTAGCTTTGCCCAACTTCAAAATGCTATATCTCAGCGAATATATAACGCATATAAGTGAAATTTTGTGTGTGAATTTGAAATGGTATAGACCCTATGAATTAAATTTTTCATTAAAATGCGGCCATTGGTTTCAATTTTCGTTTCTTTGCGATATAATATAAAATCCTACTTGCCAACACACATCACACGCACACATATTGAAATGTCTACAGTAAATTATACGACCTCATTTGCACATTTTTGGTCTATCAAGCAATTGGCATGATTTTTGAGTGAAATTGCGTGAAATCGCACTTCTTGAACATAAAACAGTTTATATCCGGTGCAACGCACACATTGTCAATCAGAGGTGTGTCTACAAAAATTATTGTGTGGTTAAGAAGGAAAAATGAGTCTGCGAGTACATTTTATGACATTACAGCAAATCACAAATAGGATTTTTAAGTATTTCTGCAATGAAGCTACTCGAGGAAAACTATATCATTCTATTTCAAACCCACAAAAGAGGACTATTCACGCCTTGGGGATAAGCAAACGATCATTGCACCGCTGGATAGCGACATCTGAAATGTCTAATTCCAGTGTTTTACACACGAAAATTAGGCCAAGAGTGGTGGATAATTTTGACAGAGAATTGATCCGCAGAGAAATTTGCAATATGTTTCACAATAATGAGGCAGTGACTTTAAGGAAATTGAAAATTTGGTTAAGAAAGAATAATGACATTGATATTTCCAAATCTACGCTATGGAGGACTATTAGGAGTTTGGGATTCACTTTTAGAAAATATGTTGGTGGTAGAAACCTTATTTGTGAGAAGCCTCATATAGTTGCAATGAGAAGCAAATATTTACGCGAGGTCAGAGAAATGAGAAGAGATTGTTATGATTTTGTGTATTTAGATGAAACTTGGATCAATGCGCACCACAGTAATGAACGAGAATGGCAATCATCTGATGGAACAACTAAGAGACTAGTACCAAGCAGCAAAGGACAGCGCCTAATAATTGCACATCCAGGAAGCAGCCATCATGGGCTTCTAAATAATACTGAACTCATATTTGTTTCAAAATCCACAGATAATAGGGATTACCATGCAGAGATGAATGGCAAGATATTTCAAGATTGGATTGTGAATCATGTACTTCCTTCCTTGGATAGACCGTGGTGTTTGATAATGGACAATGCCTCATATCACAACGTTGTGGCACCAGAAGATAAAGTTTCTAATTCACCAAGTATTAAAGATGTAATAAAGATTTGGCTGACCATAAACAACATTCCATTCAACGAAATGTCCATGAACCTGAATTACTTGGAATTGTAAAAAAAGACACAGCATACAAAGATATTTCACATAGACAAGGCAATCCATGAACATGGTCACAGATGTTTAAGATTACCTCCTTACCATTCTCACTTAAACCCAATAGAATTAGTATGGGCTAAAATTAAGGAACAGGTAGCAACAGAAAATAGAACGTTCAAATTAAAAGATGTTGAAATACTTATAAAAGCCGCCATCTCCAATATAGCCAGGGATTATTGGAAGAAAAGTGAGAACCATGTGTTACAAGAGGAAGAGGAATATTGGAAGAATGATGGTTTGTCCTTCATTCAGCCGAGATTGATTATCAATTTCTCAGAGACATCTGATTATGATTCGGATGAAGTTTAATTTCTTTAAAGATTACCTTACCGTTATTTACAAGCACATTAGAGGAGCAACGTTCCATTATGATATTTATGAACCGCAAAGAGATGATACCCATTGAAATAATTAGATCAAGGAAGGTCCAGTATGGTAGCGCATTAAATGTCAATAACAAACAATGTCACGAGTATCTCGCATGCAGATCATTTAAGAAATCATCTTCAACACGTATTCAATTGCAAACGTGATGGCCACATTATTGTAATAGTAGACACGCCTATGTCTAATCAATTCACAGAATCTGTGCATGAAGTGGTAAAATTTCTTTTCTCGATACACAATAATTAGTATGCCGACAAAGATCAAAGGATTTAATCCGTTTATGGGAACTGGACAAGATGCACAGATAAAAAGTATATATTTGTTGGGTCTAACCCAATATAACATCGTATGCAAAAAATGGCATTAATACGTTAGACGGTTAATCAGATAATTACATTTGTTTGAGGGCAAAGCTAGTGAAACGTGCTATAGCTTTAGAGCTTGATGAATCGCTTCACCCAAGCATGCAAGGACTTTAGCCTCACAATAAGTCTATAGAAAACAAATATGTTGGGTCAGGATGTGGATGTTTGCACAAGTTATCATTATCGATAACTATGAATTGTCAGTCGTGCACCACTTCGTATAGCTGGTGTCTACCATCAACGACAAACTCTCTCTCTCTGGACACATAAATTAACAGCCGCATTGGCAAAGCTGCAGTCACCTTTGCCCACCTCACAACGCGTGTTTGGGAGACATTCCAAACTCACAACGAAGACCAAAGCTGCGGTATATAACTCCTGCGTCACCAGCACCCTTCTTTATGGCAGGGCATTAGGGCAAGGGCGATACACATGGAGCCACAACAGAGTACTAAATGAGCTGGCTGCTACAATAGATCTGGCAAAGGTGGAGGCGAACAGCAAGGTCAGACCGAGTACAGTACCGAAAATACATAATTTCTGAGAGCAGGAAAATCAATACATTCCAAACCAAGTAGCAGTTTACCATCTATTATTGGCTGTGCAAATGACTGGGAGATGGCAGTAGATCTACCTGGGCTAGAGACATATCCAGAGAGTATCAGAAGATCTCGAAGTCGGCCAGATATAGTGCTGCATTCCTCGTCATCGCACCAGATTATAATGATTGAGCTGACCGTGCCATTTGAATCCAGACTGGATGACAACACTCGGTCAAAGTGGCCAAGTATAATGATCTGGTCATGGACTTGAAACACGACGGGTTCACTGCAAGGGTGAGGTAGGTGCAAGAAGTCTCGTGGCTGCCTCAGTGTATGATGTACTGAAACTGTTGGGTTTGAAAGGACAGACAAGAACAAGGGCACTTAAGAGGCTCAGCGAAACTGCGGAAAGGGCATCGTGACGGCTGTGGAACAACCGCAACGGGCTAAGAAACTCGGGGACAGTAAGTTGTTTTCAGCATAGGGGTTACTTTCACAATTGCCCCCAGGTGGTAGAAAATACGAGTGAAGTTGGAACCTGCAACCAAGGTTGAGTGAGTTCCATTCTCTGAACAAGACAACAGAAGGCTAACACTTGGGAGTCATGACACAAGTGGGCCCCCCCCCCCCCCTTTTTTTTTAGAGTGTAAGGGAGATTAAGGGACTGAAACACTTGATCGACGGGGAAGGGGGGCCGCCTCTGATGATCAGATTGCCTCCTGTTGTATCCCTCTGTATAGCGTTTCCTATCATCATCAATTTGTGTGCCGATTCGCGTGTTTGAGTTTTTCGTTGTTACTACTACAGAAATATGTCAAGCTTAACATATACACTTTCTAAGCCTCCTAAACAAATAACTGTGACAAACTACTTAGAACTATTAATTACATTGATGACGATTGTTTGGGTGGTCTGTCATGAGATGGAATTGGGGCGACCCACTTCTCGATCTCTCTTTCACTCAGGCAGTATTCATTTTAAATGGTTGTTCTGAATAATTGCGTTCTTTTCCATGGTCAGCACTTTTTTCATTCTCTGTTATGTAGCAGATATTTTGTATTTTCATTCTTACTCTCCTTTTAGTAATAATTCGTCTTGTCTGTTTACCTGCCCATCCCTGCTGAGATAGTAGACAGGTGATGCAATATTGAAATGGCAGTCATGTTGGTAAATTCTCGTGTACCAAACCTTGGCCGCGCCAGGTTAACACTAAAATCGCCCCAGCGTTTTATTTGTATTCGCTGATAAGGCAAGTGTGCGTCTCTTGCCAAGGTGGTAAAGAGACGGGTTTTGCGTGCTCAAGCGAGAGATAGCAGGATTACTCGTCTGTGAGACACATTATGGACAGACGTAAATGACATAATCGTTTCCTGTCCGACTATCACGAAGACAGTACTCTACATAAAAGTAATAAGCTGTTACATGTGACACACATTGCCGTATGAGGTTACATATGTGTTGGTGAGTTTGCTGCCAGGCAATCGGATGTTTTGTTATCATATATGAAAGAGGTGACCTCTGCATCATGCACAGAATTTTTCCATATCGGAAATAATTTTTAATTTACTCACACGACACAAATGTTTGAAAACGATTGGCGCTTTACTTAGCTTCGCAACTTACAAATGCGGGGGAGTACAGTGTGATGAATTTACCGTGATACAACGTTAAAATATCTCCAAATATAAGGATAAAATGTAGGGATAAAAATAATGCGTAAGATACTAGGAGACATGCTCGCCCATGCCCACATTTCCTACCGCCATTCAAACTAACTAGTTAGACGTGCAGACGAAACGGTTTACCCTTTGTAGACGGGAGGGAAACGGAGATTAAAAAAGGAAAAATATGACTGAACACGTGTTTGAATCTAGAACGGCAAAAAGACGCAATTGGTAGTAAAAGAAAAAAAATTCACGTCACTAGTTGACACAATGTAAGGAAATGGACAAAAACGACCTTGGCTCTTATTCGAAACAGTCATTTCTTGGACGTTTTTAGATACTTGGTCGTTTTATTTGAATTCAGCGGCACACGCCGCAGAGAAGGTTCGCGAACAAATTTCAAAAAACTAAACTTGAGAAAATATGTTTTTTCGTAATAATAGAGTTATGAATATAAAACCTAGCTAGTTTGATAGCCCATCTTAAGCAGAGAACGAATATACTTTAAATTATACAGACGGATAGATAACAAGGAAGATATTGACAAAAGACTGTGTTGTTCATATCACACTAGCGACTGTACTGTTCATAATTTCACTAAAGTTTCAAATTTTCGTCCTTGAGACACGCAAATGCAAAAATCAAGTTGTAATGAACGAGAGGGGGAAGGTGGAGAATTGTGGCTAAAAATAACTTCGGAGGCAGATTTGTGTAAGATATTGCATGCAGTTGGTCCAAGAACCAAGTGTGTTTTTGTGAAAAAAACAAGTAGAGACAGACGGACCAACAGACAATAATGCATACTTGACTGAGATCTGACTGAAATTTGACTTTTGGTTGTAGATTTGAAAAAGTTAGGGGGGAAGTCTGTGATTGGACAAATGTAATCATATTAGCGGGACAGAGATGCGGATTTTTGCCATTTGATACAATTCTGTCCAGGGACACAGTCGGTTATTGCCTGTGGTGTTTTTCCCAGAAGATATTACATACATTTTAGTGGGACGCCATCATATAGCCAGCAGCTCAGCTGAGTTTTGCTAGAAATTAACTGTGTTCTCAATTCTGAATTCTGGTAAGAATGAATGCATTTATTTTGTATATTTTAATATTTCGAGTGATTGATACTGCCATATCATATAAAATGATTACGACAAGTAAGTGCTCGCTCTAGGTCCCCAGCCCAAGTTCAGGGTCTAGAGACAAACAAAATATATGGACGCCTACTAAGACTATGGAAGGCGGATCTATTATTGAGATCAGTGGGAACATATCACCTATCTTATTGAATAAAAGGAAACTATTGAACATATCGCAGATGCAATGCAGTCTTGGGGGAACTGGTACTATATGAAAACAACTGGGTAAGATGTGCTACGTGGTCAGAGAGATCTGACCCATTCTGTGTAATGTTGATGTGTTGTGCTGTGTGTAAGAGTGGTGCAGTAAATAGAGTACTGACACATAGCACAAATTTTGTTTCAGAATTGTGAGTTTCTGTTGTGGCACTAAGGTAGTGCCACATAAGTAATCAAGATTACACAAGCAGATGTGTGTGCCGCCTAACAGTTGTGTCGGTGCAGTCTGACATTGTATTCTAGCTACCGAGAGGAGTGGGCCACCGGAATCCAGCATCAGATCTTCACAGACAAGATGAGTGATTAGTGGCCTGCTGAGGATTCACCAGAACTCTTAAATATTTATAAATATTTCCCCATCACAAATATATTGAATTATTGGGAAAGATAACATTTATTACAGTCTATAAGACAATGGACAAAGCTTGTTCTAGTCACAGAGTGGGTGTGATGACACCACCCCAACACCACATCCAGTAATAGTTCTCCCAGAGACATTATAACTATAATTAATATTAACCAGTCTTATAAAATACCTATGTACACAATTTCCATTTTATTATGCCATATATTTATGCATTCCATTTATAACTCCCTAACATTTCATATGTTCTGACCAAACTAAAACATTGGTTCAGAACAAATAAATTTAGAAAAAATTTTAATATTTAAACTAAAACAGTCTGAGTTAGTTCAGTGTGTTATAGCATTTTATTAATATTATTAGACTTATTAATTATCTGTGTGTGTTTGTATATTCTACTACAACATATTACATTTCAGTACCCTAGACTTTTTAACGTAGCTACATTCATAATAGTAAAAAAGATATGTTTGAGGTCGTAAGTGGTAGTAAGAAGGGCCTTCTGTAATTAACATAAACATTTATCTCAGGAGCCTTCACAGCTGACCTCATACATTACACTAGGTAACATAACAACCATACAATACCATCAAAAACCACTACATACAGACAATATAACCTGACACGTATCAGTGTTAAGACACTGTAGAAATTGCTTGCCAAGACGACACAGCCAGACTGCCAGAAGTTAGAATTCAGAATTCCATTTACCAGGCCGGACTTTTATTGGAGTATTTCGGAAGGACTTACACAGCCCAGGTAAAACTCTACCATGTTAATAAGGAACCGGAATCTGAGGAAACTGAAACACACGGAGTCATAGAGGGAATTATTTTATACAAGTAACGACCCCAAGAACACGTGTGTTACGTGTCGTTTTGATGTAAATGTTAATATTTAATAACAGGATGGTTCCTGTGGCCAACATAACTTCTAGGGTAGTAAATCTCTTACGACACCACAACCAGCCCCACACCACTCAAAATGATTTGAGCCACAATGGCCGAAATGTACGATATACAATTTATTGAGGACAGCACGCAGCTCCACAAATCAATAGTTCAAGCCAACATGTAGTGGAAGATAAAATGCATTATACGAAATACCGTAGGCAGTCAGTCCACGTCAGGAAGGCTGTCCTTTTCTCAATAAGCTTTATTCCCATCACTTGACACTGAGCAATTACACTTCTAGTCCATACAGATAACTAGATGACTAGGTACATCTCACCAAAGATCTTGGTGTATTAATGATAATAGAACTCCTTTTAAACACTTCAACATTAAGGAGCTCAAACACATTCCGTCCACTCGCCATGACACACACTCGAATCTCTGCACTTCTGCCCCTCTAGTATCACGTGAGCCAGCCAAGCATATCGGCTTAACGCCGCTCACCCGTCTTTTTTCAGTGACCCGTATAAAATAAACAAACAAAGAGCCCTGCTGAGCTAAACCTATACGAGGCACAATTGTTATGAATTTTAATCATAACATTACTCCCCCCCCCCGCCCCCTCCCCCCCACCCGCAAAATAATGGATACAAAGTTTTCATTATTTCCGTGGCGTAAGTATACCAACACCAGAGTGACATATTGTAACATCAAATTTCACTATAAATAGAACTAGTATAGCACCCAGGTTTCTGCCCTAGGGTAGGCAATTTAACACTAAAAGTGTGATCATTGGTTAATACCAAAGCCAATGTCTCCTTTAGACAAGATCCCTTTTAACCGCAATGTGAGGTCGCCATAACTAATAATACTCAACATAATAAAAAATGATGGTAGCAATACATGCACTCACATACCTCACACCGTCACATAACGCCTATCAGTCTAGTCCAGTATCAGTAGTCCATTAATTAATTCATGATCAAAAATGCATAGCAATAAAGAATAAACAAATATGCACCAACGTAAATAGATGAAATGAGGCAGACAATCATATTAGTAAAGTAAATGAATGCAACATCTTATGCTAAAAAAAATAAAGACATGTGTACATCTTAAGTACTTGTCAGAAAAAGTGTGTTGTGGTGCCAATTAAAAAAAAAGTAATCTTGCACCTACCGAAGTTGTGTGTCCAATCAGGTAATAATACACTAATGTATGGTATAAATTGCTAATAGTATTGAGAACCCACAAAATGTTTACTCAATAATTAGTGTAAGTCTAGTAAAGGATGTGTGAAAGACCAAATCTTATCCCGTGAATTACAACTAATTAACCACTAATTAACGCACTGTATTAACAGTGTGCTTTATGTGCTTCTCTATGGTGCGGAATGCTGGAGAGTTACAGAGAAGGAAATGTCGAAATTGTCCTCTTTTCACACAACATGCCTAAGAAAAATTCACCGAATCTTTTGGCCAAATACCATCACTAACCAAGATCTGCTTACTCGTAGCAAGCAAGAGGACATGCACACCATCATAGCTGGCAGACGCTGGAGCTGGGTTGGTCATGTCCTCAGAAGAGACCCCGATGCCATCACAAGAACAGCTATGCTTTGGACCCCTGAAGGAAAACGAAAGAGAGGCCGACCAAAAACAACCTGGCGGAGGACTGTGGAGGCTGAGATGCAAAGAATGAACCAGAGTTGGGTCACTGTACGAAGGTTGGCCACCGACCGAGCAAAGTGGAATCAATTTGTTGTTGCCCTACAAGACGCCACTAGGCGTGATGGCCACTGACTGCTTTGATGGTCGGCGGTTAAGGATCAAAGAAGAAGAAGAATTAACAGTAATAATGTCATAGCATTAAACATACTAGTGGACTAATACACCAATCAAATCCCACGTTCAAGGCCATGATCCTCTGCTATATTCTCGTATACGTCGCATTATAATGTAATTGTAAGCACGATATGATTCTAGTAGTTGCATCCCCTTGACCAGGCGAAGCATTCTTGAGTAATGTCACTTCATCTTGAGACGTCTTGGTAATAATACCATAAAAACAGATGTTGCATTCAAAATATCCCTATATGTGACATATGTCTGCAATTAATAATAACTGTGTGTATTTATGCACATAAAGTACGTATGACAACTGTTCAAAAGGTCAAAGACATCCCCGTAATGAGCTGAGTAAAATGAGATCCAACTTGAAATCAGCGATATCAGCATTCATCATCATCATGTGTCGAGTAACCGAACAATATCTGTAAGTACTGTTAAAAGAGTCCTTGAGCGTTTTCTTTCAATTTCCGATGCAAAAGTTATGATTGTTCTCAGCCTTGGCATTCATCACAGAGCGTTTGTACCTTCATTCCTTGCCCAGCAACGATAAAACTGGAACTTTCTGTCAGCAACAGCATTGTCAGCAACAAAGTTCATAAAGAGTGAAATGTTCCACCGGTCAACACGTGACGACGTCAGTCAATAGGTTAGCTGTACCCTCACTAGGTATCTGCAGTTGCCGCGCTGTCAGGTGATAGTGAGTCTTTTACCCACCGTGAAAACACATCCGCGGCAACGTTCTTATTGCCCTTGATGGCACAAATGTCATACTCGTAGGGTTGGAGCGCAAGTGATGCTCTAGCCACTCTCTCACCACGAAATTCTGCAGCTTTCAGTGAGTGTCAATCTACGACTGAAGTACAGAATAGGTTGTAAACACTCATCAAAATCCTGCATAAATGTACCACCGATTCCTGACCCAGAGGCGTCGACTCTAAGAATAACAGGAAATCGAGCCTCAGGCCATCGTAAAATTGGTGATTTGGAAAAATAACACTTAAGTACATTTAATGCTGAAATTCACAAATTAACATGGGAATGACCAAATGGTCGGGACAGAAACCAGATAGACCACATCATGGTTAACGGTAAAAGGAGACATGCATTACAAGATGTGAAGGTAAGAAGCAGTGCAGAGGTGGGAAGTGATCACCATTTAGGAGTAGCAAAACTGAAAGTGAAACTAAGAAGGGCTGCACCAACTGTAACTACACAGAAAAGGTTTGACATCAGCAAATTGAAGGACTCCCTTACCAGAAAAGCTTTTGCGGCCGACATAAAGAAGCGATATCAATTTGCCAAAAGTCAGGAAAAGACATTGACTGTTGATATAGACCAGAATTTCAACACCATTTCAACAATATACAAAGAAAGCAGCAAATCATGCTTGGGATTCCAGGAAAGGAAGAAGCAAGACTGGATAACACCAGAAACATTAAACACCATAATGATGAAAAAGGAAATGAAAAGAAAGAAAACAGAAGCGAAGTCCCCCAGGTTAAAGCAACTATATAGCGAACAGTACAGTCAGCTGGACAAGCAAGTTAAACGCCAAACCCGAGCCAACAAAAGGAATTTCCTAGACGATCTTGCAAGACAGGCAGAGGAGGCAGCACTGAGAAATGAACAAAGCACAGTATACAAAATAACTAAATTCATCAGCGGAAAACGAGGTGCAAACAATATTACATTAGTAAGAGATAAGCAAGGTAATCTCATCACGACAGCAGAGGGACAGGAAACAAGATGGGCAGAGCACTTCAGAGAAACTCTGAACAAGGAAATACCAGAGACACAATTGAATGTTCCTGAAGCTGAAAACGATCTAGATGTGAATACAGACATTCCACGCAAAGAAGAAATCATCACAGCAATCAAAGGGTTAAAGAACGGCAAAGCTCCGGGCCATGATAACTTAAATGCAGAGCTATTTAAGACAGACCCTGAGCTAGCAGCAGAACTATTAGAACCACTATTTGCACAAGTCTGGAAAACAGGGACAACACCATCAGAGTGGAACAAAGGAATAATTGTCAAATTGCCCAAGAAGGGAGATCTTGCAGACTGCAATAATTGGAGAGGAATCACTCTTCTCTCAGTTCCCAGCAAAATACTAGGCAGGATAATTATACAGAGAATTTCAAAGGCAGTAGACCACAAACTGAGGAAAGAACAAGCAGGATTTAGAAAGAACAGGAGATGTGTAGATCATATATTCACTCTCAGGAACATTATAGAGCAGTGCTCAGAATGGCAAAGACAGCTTCACATTAATTTTGTTGATTTTGAAAAGGCTTTTGACAGCATACATAGGGACAAGTTTATGGAAAATACCGAGGGCTTATGGAATTCCAAGCTGCATAGTGTCAATCATAAAAAGCCTCTATGCCAACTTTACGTGTAGTGTTGGGCAGAGCAGCCTAACCTTTGAGGTGAAGACAGGAGTACGACAGGGATGCCCTTATCAACCACTCTATTTTTAACAGTCATAGACTGGGTGATGCGACAGACAACAGAGGGCAGTCCAAGAGGAATAAGATGGACAACATTTTCTACATTGGAAGATCTGGAATATGCAGATGACATTGCACTACTAGCACATTCACATCAACACATCCAGGAAAAAACGGATAGACTCAATAAGTGTAGCCAGCAGGTGGGCTTGAACATCAATTTAAAGAAGTCTGAGGTCATGACGCTCAATGTGAGCAACCCTGAGCCCATATCAGTAAGAAATCAGCAATTGGTACAGACAGATACCTTCACATACCTAGGAAGCATAGTAACACCAGATGGTGGGGCAGACAAAGACATCAACATCAGAATGAACAAGGCAAGAACAGCCTTCTTTAGCCTAAACAACATCTGGAAGTCCTCCCAATACAGCACAAGCACAAAATTAAGATTATATCAAAGCTGTGTGCTTTCTGTGCTTCTCTATGGTGCGGAATGCTGGAGAGTTACAGAGAAGGAAATGTCGAAATTGTCCTCTTTTCACACAACATGCCTAAGAAAAATTCACCGAATCTTTTGGCCGAATACCATCACTAACCAAGATCTGCTTACTCGTAGCAAGCAAGAGGACATGCACACCATCATAGCTGGCAGACGCTGGAGCTGGGTTGGTCATGTCCTCAGAAGAGACCCCGATGCCATCACAAGAACAGCTATGCTTTGGACCCCTGAAGGAAAACGAAAGAGAGGCCGACCAAAAACAACCTGGTGGAGGACTGGGGAGGCTGAGATGCAAAGAATGAACCAGAGTTGGGGCACTGTACGAAGGATGGCCACCGACCGAGCAAAGTGGAATCAATTTGTTGTTGACCTACAAGACGCCACTAGGCGTGATGGCCACTGACTGCTTTGGCGGTCGGCGGCTAAGGATCAAACATTTAATGCTACATCACATGAATGTAACAAAACAATCTTATAACGAAGACACAACTGAAGTAATTTCTGAAACATTAGGCAAAACATTTCTTATCGACTCCGACAAGACCCATCGGTGTAGCGAAAGCAGTAAAAGGTTTTGCTCTGTCCGACAAGGGGACTTGCCAACAACCTTTACAGAAATCAAATTTACTGAAAAAATAGCTGTAGATAGCCTATCCAATAAAGAATCTAACAAAGTCAGAGGTTCAGCATAGAAAATAGCATTGAAATAGTCAAAGTATAGTCCCACGGTGTTTGCATTCTACATAACAATGACCTTTAAAATGTATAACATTATTAGCCTACTCATAAGTACCAATGGGAAACAAAACCTCCTGTACATGATTAGTGGAAAGAAAACATTCACGTCCCTGTATAGGAACAAGTATGAAGTTATTATGTTTTGTAAATGGCATCACCCGATTTGTAGTACCTGAAGAAAGAAACAATATTGTTAAAACTGCCACAATACCCAACGTAGTGACTAGCATATACCTCATGAAATCATCGTATGTCAGTATCTGAAAGAAAAAATCTGAAATAATATTAATATCCTTGAAGTTCCTAAAGGAAAAAGAAAAATCATATAGTAAAAAGACAATGGAAAAAAGGAAAAGAAACAGCCAAATATACAGTTTTAACTGAAATGTATACAACCAAATTAAACTTGACATCCAATTAACCTCGACATCAACAATGCCAGGTATCACATCATCCATGATGGATGTGGTTGGTTCCATAACATCAGCAACCAGTGATTCACTCGAGTTAAAATATACATCTGATGATTCCTCAATAGTTTGGAAATCAACAACGGACTCCTCAATAATGGGAGAAAGAAATGTTGTATTATCACCATTACCATCACTCAAAACTGTATCACTCTGAGTCCGATCATGTGACCGCACATGCATCTGCCTAAAAGCCTGTGCTCTGGTAGCATCAGTATGTACATGTTGTGGTTCCCATCTCAAAATATCAACCTTAGTACATTCGTGAAGCCCAGGGATATTCCCTAACATTATCCCAACGACTGGTCTTGTAAAATACGGGGTATCTAAAAATGTCACAACTCAAGTCTGAAGCTGTCGCCATCTTCGCTTGCGATGGGCAACAATATTATTATTATTATCTAGAAATACTTCTGCAGTTGGATAATATTCCACTGTACCCCCAAATGTAATGCACTGGACTTCTTCACCTGTATAATCAGCATGGTTCACTAATGATCGTCGAACCCCCACAGTGGCGGAGCCAGTGTCCCTGTGTACCGATACAAGTTGGTTGTTCACTAAACCCTTATCGAATACCACTGATCCTGTCCCATTATTAGAAGACATCACTGGTAAAGGGTGTCCACACCGGAGTCTATGAACTCCCTCTGGCTGAAACAAAGAATTACATTCCGAACAATTTGTACTATTCGATAAGTTTACACTGCATGCATTTGCATGAGAAACAACGTTGTTATTTTTGGACTGTATTGTTGTCACTTTGATACACAACTGCATTGGAACGTTCAGGATTTCTAAACCTCTGAAAGTTATTGTTCTGTTGAGAACTTTTGTTGTTGTAATAATTGTCATTGTTTCTATAACCTGACCTTTGGCATCTGTTTGACTGTTAATTATATCCACCTCTGTTCCGATCCCTGTTAGGTCTGAAAGATGATTGATTATGTACATATCCATCATCATGTGAATAGAAACTCCTTTGAGGTTGTTGTGACCTATTATTAAAATTATACCTCCCTCTGAAAGATCCATTATTATCTCGATTAACCTGAAAATCTCTGTCCATGCTATATGATCTTTGTCTGGGTGTATTAGAGATCATAGTTCTGGCAGATGCCACTGGCAATGCATCCTTTATGTTATTCCTGCCAAGATTTCTTCCAGGATGTGCAACTTTGTACTGTCGTCCCAGATTTTCTACAGCAGCCAAAGTCTCAGGCTTTATCTCCTGCAAAAAGGATAAAAAGTCACCACTGACTGAAGACAGCACTTTGTCTCTTAAAATTAAGTCAGCCAGCCCTTCAAAAGTTTTGTCAATCTTTGACAAATCAACCCATCTAGAAAAGCAAAGCTTAATTGATGAAATGAATTCAGCAAAATCTTTAGCTGAATCAGGCAACAATGATATCAGTTTTAATCTGTACTCATTTTCATCCAGTTGATACTTTTTTAATAGCAAAGCCTTCACAGCATCATAATCATTTCTAGTCTGATCATCCATGGTGCAGACTGCAGTAAGAGCCTCACCCACCAACAAACTCATCAACCTTGTAGGCCATGAAGCTTTATCAATCTTAAACTCTTGGCAACATGTCTCATACCTATTTAAGAAGCATGAAATTTCATCGATATTAGAATTAAATTTGGGCAAATTTAGTTTAAAAGTAGAGGCATGATCTTTTTTTCCAGTCTTCACCTGCTGGGTTAGCCTGTTTAAGTTGGACTTTTAATGTTTCCAACTCAAGTTCTGCCATTCTTTGACCATATGCTATTTTTTTCTCCTCAAGTTCATGTTCTCTTCTTTTATTCTACTCCTCAAGTTTATATTTCTCTTGCTGAAAAGCTAATTCTTCCACTCTCTTCTTCTCAGCTAATTCTTCCACTCTCTTCTTCTCAGCTAATTCTTCCACTCTCTTCTCGGCTAACTCTTCCTCTCTCTTCTTCTCCTCTGTGACGTGGAATGTAAATAGTGATACAGTAATATGACAGCCTTTGCTTTCCCATTGAGTGTCTATCATTGGCTAAGCCAAACCACGCAATTTTCTGCTTGTATGATTCACCGTTGAATCCACGCATTTTTTCTGGAACATAACAACAGAGATGTTTACCAACTGTCGCAAACCTGCCAGTTTAACAATGGAGCGAATCGCGTTTGTTTACCTGAGTTTCTCACGCGAGCTGATTTGCCAATTATCGGTCATTAGACAGTTGCGTGGAGAAAATAACGGATTGTTTGAAGAGAGACAAGGGGCGATAATATTTTCTCGACCACCTTTGATGTTAGCACGTTCCAGGGGGAGAATGTTTGATCTGCGCAAGAGGACGTAATATAAGGGAGGCTCGTGCACGGCCAGTCATCTGATGTCGATCAGCATCGCTGAGTAGAATGAACGAACAAACCTTTGATCCGGGAAACGCAGTTTCCTTAATTCCCTGCTATACAGAGGTGCGAATTATAACATCTTCTAGTGATAATAACACCATAATCTATATATATACCGCGCTCTCTCAAATTCAGTTATTAGAGTCGCTCAGAAATTCTTGGATAATCTAAGCACGACGGACTAGAACCATTTCTTCGCTAAATGTGTTAAATTGTCCCGTGGGGATTTCATTTTCTGATTTGTGGTAATAGAAACTGTGCTTAAATACATACCCTTTTTTCCCGACATGTCAAAGCGGAAAACCTACGGGCGGATAGGATAGTAGCAGTTTTTCATAAATGTTCTTTTCTTCCCAATATAGCATCTAATCAAAACCAACGGCCAGCGGTCTGATATTACCAGTAACATTATTATTATTTTGGGTCTTCGATTTTTTGGACCTGTTCCGTCCTCTTTCTTCATTCAGAGAGAGAAAAATAGAAACTTTAAAATGAATCGTAACTGGACAGTACATTACCCAGAATTAATTATCAAAATTTTCCAGCCCACTGGGCATACGAAAGAACAAATATTCCTGACGTTTGACAGCCGTGGCAACGGAGTGATCCAGAAAACTACGCTGTTTCAAAATCGGTACTCACCATAAGTGTCAGCCGATAGGATTTACCATCATTTTCAGTTTTACATATTGTAACATTCGTCTTAGCAACCAGAGGCTAGACAATACAGGAACTCCTTTTCTCTTTTGTAACTGTGAACATCCCGAGAACGTCTTGCTCCAGTAACTATATGCGGTGACGCAAGATTCATTCAGGAAAAATTAAACCACCAAATTTGGCGTCCACCTTGTAATTATTATTCGATACAAAGGCTGGACTGGAGCCAGATTTGGGCAACCCACCTGACAATATAGGTTCAGACTATTGTAATTTTTTCAAGGGATGCCTACACCATTATTAGGTAAGCAAGAGTGTTTGTGGCCACAGATGACAGAGTGAGAGACAGAGAGAGAGTAAACATTTTCCTTTGTTACAACCATTGTACTAACTTCTGTTTATTTCGCTAAACTGAGCTATTTACTGAGTAGTAATTTAGTGGGGAATTTGTTCTTCATATCCGATTCTGTAATCTAGTGTTTATCTCTGACCTTTGGGTTATTAACTTCTTTTGGGATCTTTTCGCAACAAGGGAAGGGCACTTATTCGGTTATTTTCATATATCTGTAAACTTGATGTTATATATAATTTCTTTGTGGTTGATTGAGTGCGTGCGTGTTGGAACAATCACTCACAACACAGGTACGCACGTAGAAGTCATAGATGGTTATAACGGCAGGTGTACTGTTAATGGACGTTTAATACACCACAACACGTTACGTTAATACAGAATACACAGTTATAGTCAAACTACAAGTTATAGCAATACAATAATAAAGTACTTCTCACATCTCAGAATCATGCAGATACTACAATATCCATGACCTCCTTAAAGATACTCCTCAACTCAGCGCTATCCACCTGTCCTCACATTAGCGCTATCATAATATTCCAATAATGGATCCCAGCAAACGGGCATCATCGCCGTGCTAACATAAATATAAATATCCTCCTCACAGATAGCAAACGGACATCATCATCGCCGTGCTACTGCATAAATATGGTATCCTCCAGATACTCCTCTCATAATAATAATGGATCCGTTAGCAACCGGACATCCCCGCCGTATTAACATAAATATGGTATCCTCCAGATACTCCTCACATCAGCGCTGTATTAATAATAATGGATCCTTCTCAAAGATAGCAAACGGACATCCTCGCCGTGCTACACTCACATAAGCGCTGTATTAATAATAATGGATCCTTCTCAAAGATAGCAAACGGACATCCTCGCCGTGCTACACTCACATAAGCGCTGTATTAATAATAATGGATCCTTCTCAAAATACACACAATACTGCTCACCCAGCAGTCTGCACTAATCTCACCTATCAACATGTCTTCACATAACACAATTATCCTCTCTCAGGAAATAATGGCCTTACACAAATCATGGCCTCTTATCTTCAGCACTGTACAGGCTTACCATCAAGAACACACACTATGGGGCCGACTCTCTCCAGTCGATGCCCAAAACTCACTGTTCACGGGAATACACATCTTCCCCCTAAAACAGCTACGAGACCCGGCTGTTCAAAAAACACCGCTCAGTCTCACTACTTGCACGGGCTAGCCACAAATAGCTAAACACCCGTAGCTCAAAACAGTTCGGAGTGAATAAACCTCCACAATTGAACTGACTAGCGTTCACACGCTTTGTAACTTTACTTCTCGGACATAGAGAATTCCCCCTATTACAATTTAACCTAACATTAAAGACAATCACGTCTTCAAGCAACGACAACCCATAATCTAATCTGCTCACCTAATATTTTCCAGATCACGTCCCCTTCCATTAAAATTACTGGCAACACTTGATTTATTTGATTTCTCTATATGTTTGATGTTGTAAAAAGTTTAACGATAATAAACTACAAAAAGACCTAAAATGTGCGTGTTGGTCAGACCCATACACAATTAACCATGGTTTTTCTCGTTTGTGTGTATTGTTGTCACATAATTGTGTGTGTGGGTGTGTTTAGTGTAACTTATATTTCATATAGGGAGAGAAAGGTTGTCTTATATTAAAATATAGTCGTATAGATAGGCTGGACTAGAGAACCTACTCACTCCAGAGACAGATCTTCCTCTTACACTATTCCCTCGTGAAAATCTATTTCTTACACCTTTATTCTCACATAGTTACCACTATCACCTCTGCTCAGACGGGACCATAAATATCTTCTGACCTATCTATAAAAATTTACGACATCCTCTATCTAATTGTCTCTGATATCTGAGCTCATTGGATGCATACGTTTTTAAAGCTTCACCATCTAAACCAAATTCTTTTCCAGTCTTTACAAAATAATCCAAGTTAGCCATAATTCACTATTATTGTGACTCCAATTTGTCCAATAATAATTTAAATAATATATGCAATTAATAAGTGAGCAATATTAGCCACAATTATTTCACCGCTCAATACCAATTAACTTCAATAAACTCTAGATGTTATTTTAGGAGCAAAACAAAAAATAGAGATACGAACAAGATTACAGTATTACAGTAGAAGAGCCAACTCAAGATAATACTAATGAATAAACCAAGGCAGAATTTTTTTTTTTTTTTTTTTTTCGTACGCCCGCTAATACTCGAGGCGAAATCTCAGGTTATTATTTTATGTCTAACCTGACATTGATTTTACGTGAGTATCCCTTTTTCTTGTACAGAGACAGGTGTCCCTCGCCATTCAGGCAAATACTCTCCGATTTCGGAGGTACCCATTACAGCTGGGTCGGCTCAGGAGCCGCCAATCCCTGGTCGACGACACTCCTTCAAATGTCCTCGCCAGGTCTCGAGTTAATCCAGTCCAAATCCCGGTCGACGAAAAATCCTCAAATGCCGTCGCCCGGGTTTGATCCTGAATCACCCGGTCGCCAGAGCGGTGTTGTAACCACTACGCTAGCGCGGCTCCTAGAAATTTATGAATTATAGAAAAAATGGAAAAAATAAATAAATAAATAAAAATAAAAATTCAGCTCTACCACATTTATGACAATACAAGCACGATTTCACAACATATAATACATCTAATAACTGAATGATAGCAAGATTAGATGAACAGCTTTACAAACAATGATGGAGAATGAACCAAATAAAATACAATTAACATGACAACAACTACAACTTTACAAATAAACAGGACAAAACAGCTAACAATAGTGGTGATGGTAATCTCAATAGTAGCAGTAAACACAAAGCATTGTAATGCCGGCCCCACTATTTGAGAAAATCATGAACCAAACCTAACGACCAACTAATAATTCACGACCATAGGAGTGGTATTGTGAATTAATGGTTCCCTCGCCAACCAACCCGCCTATGTCACAAACATGTAAATACAAATATACATATAACATATAAAAAAAAGAACCCTGTCAAATGAGATTCTTCAAGCCACACACTGTATGTAACAATAAATATACTTATCTGCTATAAGAAAAAAAAAATTCCTCCTGGCTTCATCCTCTGGCTCAGTGTCGTAAATTTAGATAGGTTTGAAAGATACTTATGGTCCCGCCTGAGTAGAGTGGATGGTGATAGTACGTGAGAAGTAAAGGTGCCAGAATAGATTTCACGAGTGAATAGTTTAAGGAGAAGATCTGTCTCTGGAATGAGTAGTTTCTCTAGTCCAGCCTATCTTTACGACTATCTTTTAGTATAAGACAATCTTGCACCTCCCTCTATCTAGAAATATAAGTTTAACTAAACACACACAACTATGCTATGCGACAACAAGACACACAAAAGTGAAAAAACTATGGTAAATTGGGTATGGGTCTGACCAACACACAAAGTTACGTTCTTTTGTTGTTTATTATCATTAAACTTTAGAACATCGAATATCTAAAGAAAGATCAAATAAAATCAGAATGTCATACATAGAAAAATATCACAATACATGTGCCCTCCCCCTTATTGAGAAAAAGAACCCAACAAGTTAGTACCCCCAAAGGTCAAAGGTTAGCACTATGTTACAGAATAGACAGTAAAGAAAAGATCAAAGTTCCTACTAAATGCTATCCCGTAAAGTAAACAATATTTAAGCAAAGAAAATAAATGATGGTACAGTTTCTGTAACTAAGAAAATATTCACTCTCTGTCATGCGTGGCCACATCAATCACGCTTACCCTATTCTGGTGATATCCCTTTGGACTTACAATGGTTCCTGAATATATAAAGTGACAGGGGTATTATCCAAGTCAACCCCAGTGCACCCTCTATAACAAATAAGATTTTAGGAGGGGGACGCCAAATTTGGTGGTGTATTCCTGGATCAACAAATGTCACCTCGAATAGTTAATGTAGAACCGAGATCTGGTGTTCACAGCAAACAGTGAAAGAATTCTTCCAGGATTAGAAAAAAACTCTAGTTGCTAAAAACTGTTCGATTGTCAATTGATGATGATGGTAAATCCTATCGGCTGGCTCTGTGGTGATTGCCGATTTTGAAACAGCGTAACGTGCTGGATAAATCCGATTATACGACTGTCAACAGTCAGATAGAAATGTTATTGGTATTACGCCACAGTGGGCTAATAAAATTGAATGAATATCCGGGTATTTGGTAGTCCTGTTAACTTTACTATTTAAAATGTTAATTTGTCTCTTTGGCCAGTCCTGTTCGCAACTGAACTTGGGGACGTGTAAGCCAAGAAGAAGACAACGTTAATCAATCAGTAGATGAAGAAAAGGGACCAAAATAGACCGCTGGTCGCCGTTTGATCAGGTCTGTTTAAGAATAGAGAAACATTATGAAGAAACTGCTACTATTTTATCTCTACACATATATACACGGAAGAGGACAAGACGATCTCTCATCCTCTCCGTCCGTCTTGATTAAATTTAAAAGGCATACGGTGTCTTTAGCTTATCCTATCGCGCGTCGCTTAGCGAGTGCAGGTGTGGTTGAGGCATGCAACCTTTCCCCTCCCGCTCCGGTCAACGATCAGCACACAATTTCAGTTATTCATTAATTATCCCTACGCGCACTTAACAAATATCGCCTGTAATTAATGGCTATTAGATTGTCGGCGTCTGGTATAACTAACAGTCACTTACTAAAATTACACAAAATGGAATAAACGGGAATTCTATGGTCCACTATCAGTCGCGTCTAGTGTATTAATTAGTCAACTAAACGTCTCTTCTTGTGTGATAAAGTGGGTGATGGAATTTACATCAAACTGCACAACTGGTAAAAGAATCTACGCGTTATTTTATTTCACTAGTTTTTACGCTAGGAAATCAAAGTGAATTATAATGGTAAAACTTAACACATTTTAACACTTAAGCACCAATTTCTATTACCAGAAAATCCGAATAAAATCCCCACGAAGGCTATTAACACACCTTCCACAATGGTTCTAGACGACGTGTTTAGACTATACACAATTCTGAGCGACAACTGATAACTGATTTGAGAAGGCACAATTTATATACATTATTGTTGTCTGCTCTCTAGAGGATGCTAATTTTCACACTATAGGTCATAGAAGAAAAATCAGGAAACTACGTTTACCCATATAAAAGTGTAGCCACCCAATTTGTATCTTGGTCACGCGAATGTTAGTTAGTGAGGTGGCGATTTGACAACAGGAATCTCAACAGGGCACGTTAACTAATATCAGTGCCAACTGAAGCATTCTGATCTCTTTAGTAAAGTTGAACACAGTTTATTATGACAATCACGTTGGACGTACGTTGAGACAGACAGAGAACATAACCTCTGTCGTTGACGATTTATGTATTACAAGACACTTGAAATAAAGGTGAACATATTGTCGATGTTCACATCATACAGTCTCATGCTATTCAGATTAACAAAGACATAATAGTACATCTTAATTGCAGCATCAAAGTTCATGTAGATTGATATCTATTATTATAACGGTCGACCTCTCAAGGACAGACAAAACCCGTTTTGATCAAGGGTATACGATATGTCAAAATGTCCCATCTTTAAATAGCCTTTGTGAAATAATATATATATTTGGCTCATCAGAATATTCTAGTTGAAGCATAAAAGTAAACAATGCATGGCAAATCCTAAGTCCAATAATTTGAATGACCTCTCGTCATCTACCGTAATCCATAGGACGGTCAGAATATTCTTTATAATTGAATTCACGTATGTGACTTACTTCTCTCAAATGGCATGTACTTGGAGAATAATTGGCTGGTTTCCTAATGTTACTTTATTCAAAGATCCATTTCAGGACACCCGAATGGAGGGTGCTCACTAGATTCAACATCACGATAATTATATAAATTTTCATAAGCTTCAATTAAACAAACTTACTGCGTAAGCCTTACGGCGATGGCTTCCTCCTGGAAGGCCGTATGACAAGGCATTACCATAAGTAGACCCGCAATACGGGGTTCAAATCAACAGACTAACGTCTGACTTTCAATCCAGCCATGACTTCTTTCTCTTGAGGTCAATACCTCATCTCATCCTTTAGCAACAAAACGCGAAAAATACTAGCGCAAAAATATGTGCGTTTCCGTGCGCGATTAATTTAAAATACAAATATATTTTTACCACATTTGTTGATGCGTACCCTCTTAACATAAGTAGGACCTATGACTACTTCAATACTGTTAAGGAATCCAAAAAGGACGCAACAAAAAGGTTTTACGGTCGCTCTGTCGGCCGTTGCTAATCGACAACAGAGACTTAAACCGTGTAACGGGCTTCCTTCCGAGATTTTTCCCGTTTCTGGAGATCAAAGCGTAGTCTCCCCCTGTATGTACGAACATCAAAGGATCCCTCGGGAAAATATTTTGCCCGATTGTCTCACTTCAAAGAGGTCCGGTGTTTTTCACGTGCATCTGATATGTGATGATGGACAGATCAGCTCTCGTGAGAAACTCAGGTAAACAGACCGGGTTCGCTCCCTGTTATGACTGGCAGGTCGCGGAAGTTGGTAAACAACTTAATTTGATTACGTGTCAGGGAAAAGAGGCGGGGATTAAAAATGAGTAAACGCAGGCTGTAAGTTGCATGGCTTTGCTTGCGAATCATAGACCGTTAACGGGATTTCAGGGCTGTCAGATACTGTAAGCTATATTTCCATTGTACGTCACACTCAGGTAATGACGATTCACATACAGTGCTTGACCATGGTTAGATTTAGATCACCGGCTTGTAGCCGAACAACACTGACATCTTGAAAAATATTCTGCCCTTGCAGAAAATGCAGCCCAACGACTTGAAAAATTTCTGCACCACATATGTTCATAATCCCGGCTTGAGGCCTCCAAAATTAGGGCTGTTACGTGTCGTTTTGATGTAAATGTTAATATTTAATAACAGGATGGTTCCTGTGGCCAAGATAACCTCTAGGGTAGTAAATCTCTTACGACACCGCAACCAGCCCTACACCACTCAAAATGATTTGAGTCACAATGGCCGAAATGTACGATAAACTATTTATTGAGGACAGCACGTAGCTCCACAAATCAATAGTTCAAGCCAACATGTAATGGCAGATAATATGCATTATACGAAATACCGTAGGCAGTCAGTCCATGTCAGGAAGGCTGTCCTTTTCTCAATAAGCTTTATTCCCATCACTTGACACTGAGCAATTACACTTCTAGTCCATACATGTAACTAGATGACTAGGTACATCTCACCAAAGATCTTGATGTACTAATGATAATAGAACTCCATTTTAAACACTTCAACATTAAGGACCTCAAACACATTCCGTCCACTCGCCATGATACACACTCGAATCTCTGCACTTCTGCCCCTCTAGTATCACGTGAGCCAGCCAAGCATATCGGCTTAACGCCGCTCACCCGTCTTTTTCAGTGACCCGTATAAAATAAACAAACAAAGAGCCCTGCTGAGCTAACCTATACTAGGCACAATTGTTATGAATTTTAATCATAACACGTGTAAGAGGCCGATTCAAGTGCCTTTATTCATTAGAGCAAAATGTCTGTGAGCCAGGATTGGCGTAAGTTGTGCCTTTTCACATTTTATATTTTTCCATTACAAACATGTGAACTAATTTGTATATATTGCCATGTGAATATTAATATGTGAAAATCGCTAGTGGATGTCCAAGTCATTTGAGGCTGGCAACCTCAGAGTACAGAATGATGATTTCATAAACCACCACTAAAATGCTGGTGACTGCTTTATCGCTAGTGTTTTAAAGAGAACTAAAAGCATAAGTCGACTTGAGCTTAAACTAGGGACCAACTTTGTAGACACTCTCTGACACTTCTGGGATAACGTGCTTACGCCCCTACATCACACTTGACCAGCGACGATCGCGTTTATCTGTGACCTATCTGCACAGAACCAACCATAAGCTCGAGAGGCACGAAACGCCATACCATTAAACTAAATGATCTACTTAAATTTGTCTAATTTTGTATTTTACTCAAATCTTAACTCCGTCACGCAAGATTACTACTGTTCAATTATTAAATGCTACTGCACTGTTTGTTCTCAGTGTCTCAATTTTATACATTATATCCCCCCCCCCCCCAACCCCACACTAACCCCATTACATTCACCTTAACACTAGCTGCCACCCCCTCTATCCCCTTCACCCATGTCATTAAGAATTCCTCTGGCGATTGCGGCTGCTCTGCTACCGCTCGCTTGAAAATTAATAAATTGCTTAATCTTCTTCCGTACTCCCCCCCACCCCCCCCCCCCCAAAGGCCAGCGCCAAGCGCGACGATATTGACAACTGTTAACAATTCCCCCTGCCTCACAATGACCAGCATTTGCTTCTTGGCCTTCGGAAATATCTACTTATGAAAACCCTCTCCACCTTGGCCCCCGCACCCTAGAAGAATTTATCCATCCCCTTGTGCACAACTAACGATAGATCACCTTTGAAGGTGACCCTATATCAATTCAGATACTCCTTAGCAAGCGATCTCTGTGGCCCCATTCGGTCCCGAACCCCACTATGCCCTCATAACAGCAGGGGAGGGAAATTCACCGTGCTTGTATGCGTCCGGTAGTTTCAGATGACCAATAGACATGGGAATCGGCTACAGAAAGGCCTAGACACAACATTAGCACTCGTCAGCTTCGATGAAGCGGGCCACCCACCCTGCCCGACACACCCCCCCCCACCCCCTCGTGCCACCACACCTTGATCCCCCTACCACCCCAGCGCCCCCCCGCAACCGATTTCCGACACCACACCGCATTACACACGAATCCCTAGGACTCCTACACGCCCTCCACGTACATATATGATTCTACTCTCCCACCTCCACTCGCCCCTGTTGCCTAGGTACGACTCCGTCTGACCTGTGATGGGTGATGCGCTATTGTTTAGAACACCTGAGGCACACAAGTCACGCCTGTAGCTGTTGCGTCTATGACCTGAATTATTTAGGTTATATTTGTCTTGAAAGGTTAACGATACCTTTGTCGCCCAATCGTCTTGGTCCCGACCCCTCAACTTTTTGTATATTGGTACCTCTCTAGTCCCCAACCTCCCCCTTCACCCCCACCTACCCCCCCCCGTGATATATCACAACGGGACCATAGTTAAAAACATTGTGGTAGAAGTAGAACTATAGTACGTCAACTCTAAAATGTGTACCTAACTGGTGACGCGTAATCGAAGGATTTTTTTTTTATCTGTCGTACCACCCCCCCCCCCCCCCCACCCCCCCAACCCCCCCCCTCCCACGCCCACTCATCCCTATGGCCCCCCGCACTTTAGCCACAGTCTGGACTGGTCCCCCCTTCCCCCCCCTCGTCTCGTAATACAGGGCCGCACTGTAAAACAGAATGATTCTGTTAATTGCGTTTACCCTCCGTTGCGCTCAGACAGTTGTAAAGTTCGTCTGTACTTTGCGTAGCTGCTACATGTCTATCTCTACAAGTTACACACCTTTTTAGCCTGTTTTTACACATTCTTCACTTGCAAACACTCTATTCCCCCCTCCTTTTAGAGCTAAATCACGAGATCGTACGCTCATGTGTGAGTCCTCCAATCCCAATTCAGCCCCCCCCTCAAAGGACCACTTGCACCCAATGATTAGAAAGTTCTCCTCCTATACATATCGCTTACCCTACAGTTTGGGCTCCTAAATAAAGTTTTGTACACACTCCTGTTTGCTATAAGACACAACGCATTTCACACCTCCTAAGACACTCCACATCTACTACACATTGATAGAAAGCATAGTAATACCCATACTTCCCCGTGTTGTTGAATTCTTCAAAAATAAACTTATCTGGGCACGCCAGTTATAAAAAGTTTTAGACAATTATCAGCACTCAATGTTATCTAGTTGAATTTTTAGATATACTTAACTGACATAAAAATGGCGTCCAGTAAGGAACTCAATTATGTCCCGGATAAATGTTAAACTAATTTTCGATTAAAGAAAGGTTAACACTGCTGTGATGCATAATAAGTTAGACACCCGTATTCATGCGGTCTGTACAAAGCATCACACGCTATTGCCATAAAACGTTAAATTGTTTGCGCGATAAATAGTAGAAATTACTTGTATGCCAAAGAACTGGTTACGAAGTTCGTGCACGTCATCTATTTCCCCACATAATACTCACACTCCTTCCCCCCCACCGCCATCCTCCAACTCCCTCATAACTCACGCCCCCGCTGCCTCCTATCCACTACACTCATTTTGACACCCCCCACCCCTTGCCTCCACACACCACCCCCTTTTCCCTCCCCCTTCTCCCTCCCCCTAGCTCTCCGTCACTCGCCGCCGTGATGGACACTATGTGCCCGAAACGAACCCCTCCATATATCAATGATAACTTGAACATGATCGCAGTCATATGACAGCAGGGCGAGACCTAAGATGAAGCATCTCGAAGCCAGCGAATCCCCCCCTGGTCATAATAGTGCACCCCAGAACCCCCCAAAATCTTGAAATCAGAATGTAAATTAGGCCACTAGGGACGAAGGAAGTTCTTAGGTAGAGACGATCACCGACGCAGTTAGAGAGATGACCATAGCGTGATCGCGTCTACAGGTTTCTGCATGCGACGCAAGATCTTCATGATCCGTAACAAATTATCACTACCCGGGCTATGTACAAACAATCCGTTGCTGAATTAAACCATAGCTGTGAATAATGTCCGTCTTTGTACACACCACAATAATCATGTTTTTACTGTTCGTCCTTACCATAGACAGATGGTACAATAAGAAACACTTTACCGGGGCGTATGGGGGCACGTACGAAAGCAGTTTTTGTCTTATTCGCCAAGGTCCAAATAATTCAACTGCATCTTACCTCAACAGTGCTGTCAGAATGTGTATACTCTCGCGCATATCTATTCTTGCGCCCCGTCGTCTGTACATAAAAAATTAAAGTTGCTCTCTTGTACATGGGGCATACAGGTAAACACGTCGGCCAATCCGCCACGCCACTGAATTAACCAGTAACCTGCTACCTACACATAAAGGGGACTCGGGTAAACACACAAAACATCAATGTCATTGTTGCGATGCTAACTCAAAGGCTCTCAACAACTTTTTTTCCATTCTTCTCTTATTAACAGGTGTTCGGCTGCCAGTATGTGGCTACACTTCTTCCTCTCTTGCTCAAGACCCAATCGACCACAATACCACCCCCCCCCTCTCCAACACCCTCCTCTCTACACCTCATTAACTACAATTCCGCCCGACGCCTGCTTGCGGCTCTATACTCCAGGACGTGTTCTCGATCTCGTATCTGTCTGCTCAGTTGTCTTGTTGTTTGTATTATAGATAGATTCCTTTACTTTATTAGAATTCTAAGTAGGTAGATCTTTTCCCCCGTTTCGCTCAACGCTAAGTTTCAAAATGGTTTTTCTATTGCTCTCCATAATATGCATTATTGTTCTAAGCGCCCGCCCGCTGCCTTGCCCCGCCGCCTCCTGCTATATTCCCCCCCCGATCCCCACCCCCAACCCCCCCCCCTCCCCCCCTCCACTGGACAGAGCGCCGTGCCTCATCCCCGTTGAGGTTGAATCTACACGTATCGCTACTACTGCCCCCGCCGGCAGATCTCGCGACGCACCTACCCCCCTTCCCACTCCTCCCTGTCCCCTGCCTTACCTAGCCCACCTCTCCCTCGGCTCGGATCTTCATACTCTTGCCTTTCCGTTCCTGTCTCTTCTCACATATGCTATAGCCCTCCCGTTTGGTTTTTCGTAATACTAAGCTGTTTTAGGTAAACTTCGTCCTGTTTTCGACTGCGCGGTTTAGCTGGCATCGCACCAGCTCCGCCGCGTCGCTGCACGCCACAATCATTTCTAACCCTGTGGTCCTACCTACCCCCTCCATCAACCGGTCCCCCCCGCCCTTACCCTGCTAGCTACCAAACCGTGCTTGCCTCGCACACCCACTCCCCCTTGCCCTCCGCGCTGTCCACAATCCCATTTCTTGCACAGTCCAACTATACCGCCTATCCTGTATCCGCCGGACAATAGTTCGCACTCGCAACCCGGACATCCTGTATTCATTGCTACACGATTCAGCATTCCCACACACACGCACCCCATTCCTACTGGCCTACCCGCTCCTGGTTTGCTACTTTCTCAGTCCCTGCCCCATAATCTGCTGTATACGCACGATAGTACCCCACCCCCCCCCCGCCAGACCGCAGGGACCTGAGCTCACCCCCACGCTATCTCCCTCCAACTCTTAGCCGGTAGACAACCCCTTAGCGACCCGCATACCCGCCCGCACCCCTCCGGACGTCGCGTACCCCCCCCTCTACTCGCCCCACCCGCCCCCCCCCCTCTCCGCGACACCCCCTTTGTGAATTAAACTCAATCACACTCCGTCCCGGATCCCACCCTCACTTGGCGCGCCCAATAACCCCCCCACACCCCATCCCTCATCGTAATGTACCCAAAAACCCCTCAGCTCCCCTGACCCACGCACATACCCCCACTATTCGTGTCCCACCCCCCCTCATCACGCCCGCACCCGCCCGCCCTATCAATATACCATACAGTTTCCACCTTCCCCTATCGCGCGCCGCGTCCACCTCCGCGATCTCGCCTCGTACCCCCCGCCCGGCCCCCCCCCTCCTAACCCGCCCACACACCCCAGCACGCCCCGCCCACTCACTCGCGCCTCATTTAGAGATTACCCACCACCCCCCCGCATTGTTGTCGCGCCTACCCTTTCTCTAGCCGCCCACATCCCGATCCATCCACCTCTCCCTTACGTGTCTATCCCGTCCTTACCTCCGTTGTACAATTCCCCTGCCCCCTAGACCGTCTGTGCCCCAGACCCACCTCCGTCCCCCCAAGCGTCTTTCTGAACACCCTTCCCCACCTCCATCCCCCCCCACCGACCACCCCACAATTAACTTCTGCGCAATCACCCATCCCGCATCATGACACGCGCTACAGCTCCTAAAACATAAACCCTAGAGACGTTGTTGAGCTGTTTTAGAACGCTATCATACTTTTTTGTTGTCCTTAAAAATCCCCCCCCCACCCACCCCCCCCCCCACACCCCCACCCTACTTCCACTTAGCGTTTGTACCATTACTCCCACCTACTGTACCACAGGCACGTTCCAGCTGATACTGGTCGTAAACAGCGCGTAAATCTATTCTAGAGCCACAACCAGTTCTACCTGGCGCTTCCAACCGTCGCATACGAAAACCTGCCCCGTAGTGTCCCCCCATACCTCTGGCCGGTTCTCCAAGCGCCGACCGCATTGGCGACCACGGGCCACTATTCTCGCCACCCTCCCTTGGGTACAATTGTCGAATCCAAACAGTCTTCTATCTCTCTTATCTAACACCCAGCCTCCCCCAGGAGCAACTTCCCCATACCCCCCACCCCCACCCCACCCCCATTGGAACATTCAAACATCGTCCTAAAGTACAAAACAGTTAGGTGGGTCGAATACCCACCCCCCCCAAACATGTGTCCCCCGGTTAACCTGGCCACATGGTAAGTACCTTAAAGGTTAAGAAATGCCTCACCGCGTCCTTTCTTCTTTTGATCCATAAACCCGCCTCTCCTAACCGCTTCATAGCAGTCAGTCGGCCATCTCCGCCTTATCCAAGGTCGCGCCCGTCATTGCCCTTCAGCCGCACGCAAAAAACTCCATTCCCCCCTTTGCTCCGCGTCGGAACCCACCGCCGCCCACCCACACCGTGTCACCTGACCAGCACGCAGTGCCCACCATAACTCCTCGCGATCCGTCAGTGCCCTCGTCTGCACTCTACCGGACAAATACCACCAGATTCCAAGTCTCAGGCGCAAGCTTGTTTTGCGTCGGACTCCACCTCCTCCCCCTTCGCTTTCCCTCGAAGCACGGACCCCCGCCCCCGCGCCCCCCCCCCCCCCCGCGCTCACCCACCTCATGCCCCTTCAGATCGTCTCCCCATCCTGCCGACTCCCCCGCGCCCCCCCCCTCCCCCTCCGCACTCCGCCCCGCGCGTCACCCCCCCCCGCCCCCCCCCCCCCCCCCCGGCCGTCCACCACCCCCCCCCCACCCCACCCCTCCCACCCTCCCCCCCCCGCCCCGCCCACCTCGCCGCGAACCGTCCCCCGCACACTCCCCACTACACCCCCACCCCACCTCCAACATAAATATCAATGCCACACCCCTCCCCCCGCCGACCGCCCCCCGCCCACGCGCCCCAGCCTACTGATGGTGTGCATGTCCCTCCTGGTTACTCCCACGCAATATGTCTCGCTTCCCTCTGCGTGCTCGACTGGTCCGTTCCGCGTCAAATAGATGCCCCTCCACGCGCAGGTTATCCCCTCCTTTCACCCTCTAGGCAACCAGATCTTGTCGCCTGCTCCGGTCAGCCCGCTTACGGACCACGTGTTCAACAGCACCCCAATGGCACGCTCCCCCTGCCTCTCCTATCTCTCTACCCCCACCGCCCTCATTTCCCATACACACTCACCCACCTACTAGAGGCTTTCCGACCTCACCTACGGCAATACACCGCCCCGCCTATCCACCACCCCCACCCCCCCCCCAACACACACCCCCCCCCCCCCCCCCCCCCCCCCACCCCCCCCCTCAACTCTTATACACCCGCACCACCCCAGTCTCCCCTATCCACATTTGGTGCTTTGTGCCCCCCTGTACCCCCCCTCGGCGAACGCCACCCCTTACCACCCACAATTATGTGTGTCTGCCAGCATACCCCACGATCCTCACGCGCCCACCTCCCTCCGTTACTAGTCTCCCCTCTCATTTCATGCCCGCCTCTGTATAATATCCTTGCCATCTGTCTCAACGCCACCCCCCCGGCGCTTGGTCCCACCTCTCCCCCACCCCATTATTATGCATATAGGCTACAGCTGTATACTGTGCACTGTCTGTTCTACCCACTGACTGGTCTCACACTTTACATGTTTTATGGCTCTCAGGACTTGGCCAACATCTTAGGTGCTCAAGGATGTCGTAATTTTTTATCTGAGAGCGGTGACTGATGAATATTGTCCATTTTAGAGTGTAAAGTGATATTGAAGGCTCTGTGAGAATAAGGATTTTGGCCCGAATGAAGGTAGTAGATTCACAAGCGTGGGTCAGGAGCAAGGACAGTCTCTTATTACAGACAATATCTGTTTTTACACACCCCCTCGACCTACACTCCTATACTCTCTCTGGCCCAAAAACTACTAATTGTTCTGTCACGTTCCAGTCGCTCAACAGTACATGACACTACAGCCCTACCCCATCAGATGGAAATGTTTAGCGAAGGTTTAGAGCATAACCGACAAACCCACACACAAATTAATGATTATACACCTTTATTACTCATAAAAGGAATCACACACTATATAATTGCTAAACCACCCTTACAGTCAAAAATCAAAAGGTTAACACAAAATACAAATATAACAAGGGAAGAGGGGTTTTTGCAAGGAGAATTATCCACCATCCACCGTTTCCGCTCGTTTATATTCTACTATCCGGACAAAAACCCGGGGTCCCCAAAGAAAAGCGAAAGGGGGGGGGGGGGGGAGGCCCGTGATTCAGGAGATAGGCAATTTAACCCACTCGGTCTCGGAAACTTTATACTACTCTGAGGCAAGGGGTTACAGAAAAAAAAGGGTGCGGGGGGGGGGGTGTAGAGGAAAAGCTAGCCTGGGTTCTCATAATTTTTTTCTCCCCCCCCTTTTAAATCAACAAATTTTACGCGGGAGGGGGAAGGAAAACCACAGTTAACCCCGTTAACCGTATTAGAAGAGATCCCGTACCCCCCAGGCTACCTCCCCATAATGCAACACCATTAGTACAAGTCGAACGCCGATTAAAAGGGTAAAGAAACTGATAAATCTCCCCCTCCCCCCCCCCCTTCCACCTTACTCCCCCCCCTCTCCATCCATCATACCCTCACCTCCTAGGGCATGGCCACATCCACAACCCCCAAAACACACACGCAGACTTACCGGAAAGGTGGAATTCTGGCACTTCATAGGAAAATACATAAAAAAACTGCACTAAACCTTGGTCTTAGGTTAAAAGTATTTATTCCTTCCCCCGTAGTTACAGCCCAAGTAACAAAACAAAATTTTTTTTCTGCGAGTTCCAGTTGGAAGTTAAACATAAAAGTGTCCCGTAATCGCCCCTAGGACGTTGATGTTTAACCGGTTCTACTGTTTATTTATATGATTAAAGTTCCTATAGATGTCACAGGCACTTGGATTGGCGTGAGGTATTGGTGTGGGTTTCATAACAGTCTGGCCACAGCTCGCGTGGAGAAATAAACTTCCTTTTTCCGTTAATGTCCACAAGTTAAGGGAAAACACTGATCTCTGAGGTAAGTTCTTCTTTCGGTGGTGAAGGGGGGGGGGGTGGGGGGGGGGGGGGGGAGAAGGGAGGGTAAATTCAAAACTGAATTATTACGTGACAGACAGTCGTTACAGAGTAGCCATCGTTCGCTTTTTCTTCACAAATTGGGGCAGTGAATATATATGTTTTCTAGCTTCACGTCCTTCTTTAAGGATCTCCTTTACTGAAACGAGTATTTTTAAAGTGTTTCTTGAATGGCTTTTTTTCTCAGTTACGTTCATGAGGAGCGGGGCCCATTACAGGTCCGCCACATAGGTTTAGCTTTAAAAAGTTCAATATGTTACTGGAGTTATCGAATTGAGTCTTGGCAGAAACTCTGTTATATAATTAATAATTGCTGGGATGTCAGGATTGAATGATCGTTCTGAACGAAAAGCATAATCTCAAAACAAGAAACCTGCATTACAATCATATTATAATCTGACGCGATATAAATCTTACAGTAGCGCCCTTATTTACTTATTAGCGTCGTCAATGAACACAATCAGGAAAAATTCCCGTGTGTTTAAAACAATTAAAAGCACACATCTATCTAGTACAGAACTAAACTGTATCTATAAGTTTTTAATTCTCCTTTTAACGTCTGCAAGAAATAAATCTTAACCGCGTCAATATGTATTAGGAAATCACTTTTAGCTGAATAACAATTAGTTTTGCACATAGCAACCAATACATTTGAAATCGGGTTTATTAATTAGGTTTAAATAATACACCCCACACAACACCCCCCCCACTACTCATGCAAATCCAATTGCTAATAACTCGACCCCATGATCACTCGAAGCTCAATGTATAAATTACCGTCCTGCACAATGTAAAGGCAATACACTCCTATATTCAACGAACGGTAGATGAAATCCAGCAGGCAATCCGACTTATGATAGTGTCAACTTGGATTCTGTCAGAGCGAACGATAAAAAATGCAGTTTCTCGGAGTTCTCTTTTTATATTTTACTTATCGGGATTGTATAACTTGGAATAGGGCGCTGCTGTCACAGTATTTCTCGCCAACCTTTCTTGGTACCCTTGTGCAAACAAAACAGAGGTACCTCGCCAGATCAGTCCAGGTTACCGTTGCGATGCTATCCCTAATTTTCCGGTATCTACCGAATTTTTTCCGTTCCTCAGGATTCTAGCTATTGTGAGTGACGAAAATCGGGGGGCGAGAAGCCTAACTCTGTGAGCTT
Source organism: Oreohelix idahoensis (assembly GCA_024509875.1). NCBI lineage: Eukaryota > Metazoa > Mollusca > Gastropoda > Stylommatophora > Oreohelicidae > Oreohelix > Oreohelix idahoensis. The sequence goes on along the minus strand of JAMPIV010004778.1, from coordinate 1,031,398 downwards.
GAAAGTCCCCGATTCACTGTTTAGAATCGTGCTCGCCGCTGCGAATTGATTGCTCGATTTCGATCTGTCCCTGGTTCTAACCGTTTTTGATCAGCTGGTACTCGTCTGTTCTGAGAGCTTTGGCAACTTCGCATCTAACCAGGAGCCAGGCAGGTGACAAATTTTGTTCCACGGTAAGAAAATGATCTGCTGTATATACTGCTTCTAGTGAATCAGTGCACAGTGGTCTGTGGACCGTCTCATCTTTGGATTCGCCGGCAGTTCTCGTTACACGTTGAAATGATTGCTGAGAGATGACCAAGTTCTCCAGGACTATATATATGTGGTGCCCCGGGTATTTAAAACCTTCCCATCAATCCAGGCCATGCGACCCCCCTCAAAACGTTCACTTAAAGATTGCTTTGGCTACCCCCACCCCCCCCCCCCCCCCCCCCCCCCCCCCCCCCCCGGGGGCAAGGTGTGTAAGGGTTTATTCGTGGGACATATCCTGCTGCCAATTGGTCTCGGTAATAAGTTACTTCTAACTAGATGATCTACGGGCGTTACTTTAAAGATTGATGAGTGGCCCACACTATTTTTCTGTTAACTCACTACATCGAGTTCAGGGACTCATTCTCATTTATGTTGTCATTTACCTTTAGGGCTAACGTCAACAGTCTCCCTCGTTCGGGCCCACTTTATTGAGACATGGAAAAATCGTCGTTTTTTTATTCCTGTTTCTATTTACTGACCATATAGGAAAGCCTTGCCACCCTGATCGGTACGCCCCTCGTTAGGCATTTGATTGGCACTCGTCGATTTTCTACTTCTTTCATCCCGTTGTGGTCCACGAGTTCCTAAACTTCACAGAAAGTCAGCTCCGACATTTCTGTTTTCCCTGGAATATATTCTCTTTGACCACTTTGAAGGAATTAACGAGTAAACACTCAATAGCAAGGCCCAACGCGCATTATCCTTGCGATTGAATATCACTTTCTTGGCCAGCCCAGGAAAGCTTAGTGGAGCATGGTTCTGTTTTTCGGATTGCACCGTGAAAGCGAAGTACCTCAGTATACAGAAACTCATGATGGCGTCTGATGCCAACTGAATCATGAGCGAGACATTCTCTTTTTCAAACGACGACTTCACGTAATCTGCTTTTTCCGCTTATTAATCATTTTCCGACTGCCATAGGCAACCTGGAAAGTAGGGCATGTTCAGGTCACTGTCAAACGGCTCTGCAGTAAAGCCAATTGTTGACCCGAATTGTCCTGGGCGGGTAGACTGACCATCAGACTTCCTCAGTTATGAAAAGGTTTCTTTAGGGTTCAGGTAAACCTTAGGTAAGGGGTGTATGCCTACAAACAGATCCTTGACAGAAGTGCTCTGATAAACGCTGTGATGTCGTCACTTTTGAGAGAATCCCAAAATTTGACCTTCATCAGGACATACTTTAATCTTTCGTTTGAGGTGATAAGGTCAGTCAATAGAGGTACTTATCAGTCCCGCTTGAAGTTCTGTCGATGCGTTAACTATCTGAGATAGTAATGCACTTGAGCTTATAGTGAAGGGAAACGATACGCTCCTTCCTTTCGTCTAAGGTAGTGTACTTTCAGTGGCTGCAAGCACGACAATTTTCTCTCTATCGAATAGCTTATAACTCAATAGGGGTGCCCAGACTGCGATCCTGAGAAAATCTCTAGTACATGCCCCAGAGAAGTCCTAACTGTGTTCACACCCCCGGATGCGACGACTTTGCTATAGGAGAGTCTGGCTGGTACTGGTGAAAGACTACAACCCGTTTTACCTGTAGTATCCTCCTGAGGTGCATAGACTCAAACCTGTCCTGCTATAATCGTTTCTTCCATAGGATTTAATCTGGCCGATGCAATTAATATGTCCATACCCAATGAAATTATGGATATGGGGACTTTTGCAAAGGCTCTAGACGAAGTCTCCTCATCATCACTGGTGAACAACTCCTCGTGGAGCGTTATGCAAACCGAATATACGGCATCACATTAAAGTGTGTAATGTCCTTCGCTAGTGTGATGAAAGCTAACAAAGGTTTAATTATCCACAAATACCTACCTTGACTGGTATTTGATAATGAACCTTTACTGAGGGTCAATTTTGGGATGAGAAAATCTTTTGCATTTGTGAGCTTACGGTTGAACAAACTCAGAACACAGCCGTTGGTGAGAGGAGGTTTCGGGCTCGGCCAATACGGCCGTTACATGCGTCCGTTATATCCCTAAACTCCTGTTAATCCAAATGCAAACACGGGCCGACACCCCCCCCCAACCCCACCGTTCCCTTATTGAAGGCTTCCGGGGTGCATGCATTACAGCACTCCTACAAACTACGAGCTGTAAGGAGATGCGTGCTGCTGACACTCACTGACAAATCTATTCCTGAGCCCACCTGACGCAGCTTGTCTATTGTTCTATCCACGCGAAGTTGCAGATTCCGCTTTAAAGAGCCAACGAGGGATGGGCGCCGCTAAGCCGGCACCTCCTGGGTTTTATAACACGCTGGTCCCCCTTGTCTCGTTTTGTTCAAATTTTGCATATACAAATTTCAATGAGGTATTTGTTCCCTTCGACCCTAGATACCAGGTACATCCGTTCTAAGAAGCTGACATGCTGTTAACCTGTTTTAGCTGACGAGCCCTGCGTTTCTGTTTGTTGATTCATAGGCGTGCCACTGCTGAGATTGTCGCCCGAACTTGATCATCTTTATAACAGATGTGATTTCTGTGGGTTTGCAGTGGACGTACTCCATGCAACCATCATCATCTTCCTCGTCTTCCGTTTTTGCTATGTGCACGACACCCCCACGCCAGGAGATGCTCGGGCAGTGATGGGCGATCACCTGCTGTCTTCCACAATAAGCTATTTTTCTTTAGCAGAACGCTTTACTTCTTGTGCTGGAAGACCTCTATCATCCTTTCCTCTTTGTATGGACCGATCCTGTAATTGCCCCTAGACTTCCGGTAATGATTCGTAGTCCGATCGCATTTTACAAGGGGACCCGAGGCGGTATATTACGCCGGCCCTTGCCATCCCTCAGGATGCGACAGTTTTTATTGGCTTCCCGCGGTTGGGCCACCCCAGTCCCAGCTTTGCAACCTGAGTTGACCAATTAGGACTTTCTCCCCCTGGTTGGAGGCTCTTCTCTCTCTCTTGCAGCCTTTGTTGGTATCCGTTTAGCGCCAGTGTTCGTAGCAGCGGAGGCTTTCGTAGGTTGGCATTGTCAGCTAAGTATCCAATCCTAAGCCTCTATAGAGCTCATTCCGCCCTCTGAGCTCACGATACATACCTGTCGCAACTTTGACAGAGAACGGGATAACAGCTCCTCGTTCAGCCCCTTTCTCAGGTCTCGTCACGCCCCGATCCAACGCCCTCACCTTCTCCAGGGGTACCCGGACCCATCGCTCCCCCCCCCATCCCCCCCAACACCCCTCCGTTCATCGTCTGCCTTATGGCTTATATCAGCGTACTCGCCCATACTAAAAGTAAGGCTTCTATAGTGCCCCTAGTCAGGGCGGGATTCACCCGAAAATATCCGTAAGGCCGCTTAGGCCGGGAACTCCCGCCTGATAGGCTGCACGCTAAGGTAGATCGCCGAATAGGTATACTAAACAAAAAGCGCGATTATGCCCAGCTCCGTATTCTAGATAAGGTACCCCTAAGTCGTTACTGCGCCATTATCTCCCTGACCTCCAAGGCTCTACATAACACTGCGGTGGTGAAGGGCTGCCCATTCAATAAAAATAGACGTTCACGATCACGAGCCCCAGTTGTCCCGGCCGGATCGGTAGTCCGGACTTGTGTGGATCTATGTTTGGCCCTCACCCCCCCCCGAACCTCAACTCTTCGATAAGTGATTATCTCCACTCCCAATTCTAAACAGGCTATCGGGGAAAGTTGTGGGATCCCACATTGGTGCCTGCCACGTCAAAAAAAATTGTTAAAGGGGCAATCCCAACCGTGTAAAACCGAATTTGCACGAGGGGCCCCTTCATGCAACATGCTCGGACCAGCTATGCTGACATAGTTATGGAACCGGTACACAGCTATCGGCCCACATATAGTGCAAAGGGCTGAGCAATCAACTAAGGTCAGCCGATGGAACCTTGTGGTCTTTCTTTTGGTCTTTTCCCAGAGGACCAATAATCGTGATGTCATATACGCAGCAAACCCGTTCAAATGGAAGTCCTACTATTGGCATTTGCACCCATAGGTACTAGGGGGTGTTTTCACAAGTGCTTGATGGTTGTGGTGCACTAACCGTTGGGCACTTGAGTGGCGCCCCCCCAGCCCCTCCGGATCTTTCACATCCCACCATAGACACATAACTGGTCAGAGTGTTCATTCCCACGCCGCCACCAACACAATAGTGTCGGTTTGTTTATTCACGCCTGAATAGTGGGGCCCCCCCCCACCCCGCGAACACACGTTTGTGATACCCATCATAAGTCCGCCTATATAAAGGGATATGACACCGGAGTGCCCCATCTCTAAAGATCATGGGCTTCGGTTTACTAAACGAGTGCGCATTAGGGCTATGCCGTCAGTTTACTAGGAGCTGGTTATAACCCCGTGTACGGGCTTGTCCCTTTGCTCACGATACAATATACTGCCGAATATCCTTAGAAAAGATGTAACTCACGTATGTGTCCCAGTCCGGGAGGAATCCTATAGGCCACTGGGTCACGTTCTGCCTTTTAAGAATGGCAGGTTTTAAGCTCTAGAGCAGAGATGAGGGTCCAGATTTGTTGTTGCGCCTCCTCAGTTACTCAGCGTTCGGCAAACAACTCGAAATTTGGCAGCAGAAGGCTCCCTCTCCTTCTTCAATGTTATTTCTGCTTCGGCCGATCTGCCTTCACTTTGTGGTTCGCCTCCCCGGTGGCTGTCCACAAGTCGTGCTCTCCTTTGTTGTGATCTCGAGTCTCCCAATACTAAAACCTTCCCGAGCCATATTACAATTCAGTCACAGGATAACTACTGGGGAATATAGGATCATCTCATCCATAAAGGCCTCCAAAGCTTTTCTATCAACTCCTCTGACTGGAAATTACTCCACTGAGTGAACGTGAATTTACTTCTACTACCAGTCTGCGATAGGCTTGCGTTCCCTGTCCTGGCCCGCATCTCTCTTAAGAACAGCACTTCCACTAATTTTTCGAGTCGGTTTCCTCTGTTCTCTCGCTCCCTGACATGGTTGACTAGGTGTTCTAGTCAACCAATACAACTAAAACTTAATCAGTGTCAACCATGAGGGACAAGTGGTTTGAGGTACCATTCAAAACTTACAGTTCCTCGAGTTGAGGGTCGGTCCCCCTCAGGTTGAGAATCACTGACATTGACTCTACCTTTCGAGGCTGTATGCAAACTATGGGACTCCACTCACCGTCATAAAAATCGGTTTGCCCCAAGTCCACTGCAGCGGGCTCGGCCGCTCCCACTGTCGGGGCGGTCTTGGGACCGATTTTGTTTGCCCTGATCAGACGTTCCTGGTGTAGAGGGTCTTTTCCCTTTTCTTGACCTTGGTGTGGCCGCGCCTCGCTGCCACGTAGGCTTGGTGTGGTTGATCAGAATTGTTGTTGGGGGGGGTATCGGGTTTTGTAGTTTACTATTCCGATTTTCTTGCGCCCTCCGTGGCACTCGGACGGAGGTCTCTGGGTATTATTTCTCATTGGTTAAGATAATTCTAGAGTCCTTCCCCTTTAGTAGGGATTAGGATAGACTCCTTCTGAGATGCTCTAGATTTTGTGCTTTCTACGAGATGGCTCATCTGTATGGGTTTTTAAGTTTTTTAGTGCTGGGAAGTTCGGCCATTGCATTGGTATAGCGTTTCGGCCTTAAATGATGTATGTCCTCAAGCCTGACTGCGCCCTGTTTCAGCCCAAAAATCTACGGGTTTCGTTTGACAGAGTTGCCTTTATCGCCCTTGTTCCACAAGAACAAGTGCAAGTAGTCCCTCATATGTACGAGGTAGGTCAGATAATTCAGTGCACTTTGTCAAATAGCCCGTGAGACGTGAAGAGAATTGTGGGAATGTTTCCGTGCTCTCTTTTCGGCTGTTTCTGAACATTTTTGCAGAAATTCTTTCGGGCGGTCATTTTCGAACCGCTCTAGCAAGGCCTTCTTAAGCATGTCGTAATCATGTTGGTTCGGTCCCCACGCTTTGTGTATACGTCATAAGCATTCGCTTTTAGTGACGTTGAGAGTTTCAGTGCCCAGCGAGAACTCTCTAACCCATACAGATTTGCGAGCCTTTCGAATTTTTCTAGGTAGCTGTCAATTTTTTCGTTAGGGCTAGGAAAAGACTCTAAAGCAAAAGACATCGCAGTTAATTGGGCAGACTGAGTGCTGGAGAGATCCATTGTTTGAGACTGGGGCGAAGACGGCTCTCCATTATTTGAAGTAGAGGCACTCCGACTCTCTAAAGCCTTGAGCGCTAATTCATGGTTGTCTTTCCCTTTCTCTCTCTTCTCTCTCTCTGCGGGCTTCCATTTCTGCCTCAATTTTCTTCTGTTCCAATAGACGATCGTCCGCTTCCTTCTTCCTAGCTTCTGCCCTCTCTTCTCTCTCTTTTTTCTTCCTTCCTCTCAGCTTCTGTCCTTTGTTTTTTCTTCCTTCCTCTCTGCTTCTGCTCTTTGTTGCTCCGCGTCATATATTTGCAGTTCCTGGGTGATAAACAGATTCGCGGCTTCTGTGTCTAATCCTGAGTCTTTCGCTTCCTGTCTCAAAAATGGATCTTATCCTAATTCTCTCAGCCATTGTCAAAGAACTGGATGCTTCTAAGACTAGAGAATAGTAAGATGGAACAAGAAGGGGAAAAACTCAAAGCCGCTACGAGAAAAACAAAGTAAAAAATTTACTGAATGACCTCGTGTGTTAACTTATCCCCGCTATTATTGTCACTTAAGTCTCGTAACGCAAGCAAATATGCCAATTTAAATGGTAAGTTACACTAGAAAAGAATCTACTCTTACTAACAGTAGAGAAAAATTTATATTAAACAATTTAAAAGGAAAAAAAAAATTTTTTTTCCCAAAAATGTTAATTCTCTAACAACAACTAAACTCCGTCCCTGAAGACAATTTTTGAGATGAGGAACGTAGTTAACTTAAATTTAATAAAAATCAGAACAATCCGTCTTTAGCTTAGCTCAACTCAAACGCATTCATAACCTTTAGTGATTGTAAAACAATCACGCAGTCCCAGCAATTATATAACCAAAATTTTCATATTCCCTCTGCCAGAGAATACAAATGTGACAAATCTTTTTATTATCACTAACTGCCTGTTCCTGTGGAAAAACAAACCTGTCTTAATTATTGTGTGGTTGGCCCAAAATACTGAACGGCTTGGTCTAGGGGAAGTAATACTTTTAAAGATTATACCCTACTTCACAAAGACAATCAACCACACTCTATTTTGACTAAGTTCAGAATCCCGGACGAGCTAACCATATATTGTCGTAATTTTTTATCTGAGAGGGTGCTGATGAATATTGGTCCCTTTAGAGTGTAAAGTGATATTGAAGGCTCTGTGAGAATAAGGATTTAGGAGAATGAGGTAGTAGATTCACAAGCGCTGGGAAGGAGCAAGGACAGCCTACACAGATGGAAATGTTTGGAGTTTTAGGCCAACCGACAACCACCACAATCAATGCTTAACACCTTTATAATCATAAAGGACTCACACATAAATGTACATTTACAGTCAAAAATCAAAGGTTACAAAATACAAATATAACAAGGGAAGAGGGATTTTTGAGGAGAAATATCCCATCCACCGTTTCCCGTTTATATTTACTAACGGACAAAACCCGGTCCCAAAGACAAGAAAGGGGGGGGGGGGTGATCAGAGATAGGCAATTTAACCCACTGGTGAATTTATTACTCTGAGGCAAGGGGTTACAGAAAAAGGGGGGGGGGGGGGGGGGGGAGGAAAAGCTAGGGTTCTCAATTTTCTCCCTTTAAATCAACAAATTTTACGGGAGGGGGAAGGAACACAGTTACCCGTTACCCGATAGGAGAGATCCCGTACCAGGAATATAATGCACCTTAGTACAAGGTCGAACTAATTAAAAGGGTAAAGAAAAGATAAATCTCCTTTCATTAAAAAAAACACACTAGGGCTGGCCATCCCCACAAACACACACGCAGACTTACCGAAAGGTGAATTCTGGCACTTCATAGGAAATACATAAAAAAACAGCACTAAACCTTGGCTTAGGTAAAAGTATTTTCTTCCGTGTACAGCCCCAGATTTGCGAGTTGTTGAAGTTAACAAAGTGTCCCGAAATCGCTGGACGTTGAAGTTTGACGGTACTGTTTGTTTATTAGATAAAGTTCCTAAAGAAAGGCACAGGCACTTGGCTAAGCGTGAGGTATGGTGTGGTTCCTAAAATTGGCACAGCTGGTGGAGATAACTTCCTTTTCCGTAATGTCACAAGTTAAAAAAACACTGAGGTAAGTTCTTCTTCGGGGGGGAACGGAGGGTAAAATCCACTGAATATACGTGACAGACAGTGTTCAGGTAGATCGATGCTTTTTCTTCACAAATAGGGGCAGTGAATAAAATATGTTCTGCTTCCAGTTTCCTTTAAGGACTCTATATGAACTAGTATTTTTTAAAGTGTTTTCTTGAATGGCTTTTTTTCTCAGTTACGTTCAGAGTGAGCGGGGCCCATTACAGGTCGCCACAAGTTTAGCTTTAAAAAGTTCATATGTTACTGGAGTTATCGAATTGAGTTTGGCAGAACTCTGTATATAAATTAATAAATTGCTGGGATGCAGGTTGAATGATCGTTCTGAATGAAAGATAATCAAAACAAGAAATGCATTACAAATCATATTATAATCTGACGCGATAAATTACAGTTAGCCTATTTACTTATTAGCGTCGTCAATTAACAAATCAGGAAAACTTCCCGTGAGTTAAAACAATTAAAAGCACATCTATCTATACAGAACTAAACTGTATTAAAGTTATAATTCTCTTTAACGTCTGCAAAATAAATTTACGCGTCAATTGTATTAGGAAATACTTTTAGCTGTAACATTAGTTTGCACTAGAACTTTGAAAATGGGTTTATTTAATAAGGTTAAATTTACACCACAATCCATTTGAAATCAATTGAAATAACTCGACCACTGATCACTCGAAGCTAATGTATAAATTACCGTCTGCACAGAAAGAATACACTCCAATAGTCACGAAGGTAGATGAAATCCAGCAGGAATCCGACTATGCTAGTGCAACTAGGATTCTGTCAGAGCGAACGATAAAATGCAGTTTCTCGGAGTTCTCTATTTATACTTATCGAATGTAACTTGAATAGGGCGTGTTAAATTTTCGCACCTTTCTTGAACTTGAGCAAAAACCGAGGTGCCTCGCCGATGTGTTAACCGTTGCGATTCCTTCGTTTTCCCCGGTCTACCGATTTTCTTCCGTCTCAGGCTTCTAGCATGAGAGTGCGAAAATCTTCCGAGAAGCTAACTCTGTGAGCTGAAAGTCCCCTGATTCTTTAGATCGTGTGCCGCTGCGATTGAATTCTGAGATCTGTCTGTCTTTGATGGTACCGCTGTTCTGAGAGCTTTGGCAACTCCCACCAGGCGGGGTGACAGCCAAGTAAGAAAATGATCTGCTGTTTATTGCTCTAGAAACAGGAGTGAGTCTGTGGCCCGTCCTCTTTTGGGCCGGCGTTAAGGAAAAGATTGCTATAAATCGTTCTCAGAAATGGTTGTGGGCGGGATTTAACCTCCCATCAAAGGCCATGCGATCTCAAACGTTCACATAAGATAGCAGGCTACATATTAATGATCCAGCGTGTAAGGTTCTCGTGGAAATGCTGCATGCCGGTAAAAGTTACAACAGATGATCAGGGGTTCTAAAGTTATGAGAGGCCAATATTCTGTTATCATCCATCGATTCAGGGAAATTCATTTGTCATACTTAGACGTACGTCACAATGACCTCTGTCGTCTTCAGATTGATGTTCAGGCCAACCTGCTGGCCATACTTATTCAGTATATCGGTCTTGGATGTGTTGATGTGAATGAGCGAGCAGTGCAATGTCATCTGCATATTCCAGGTCTTCCAGTGTAGAAAACGTTGTCCATCTAATTCCTGTTACGAACGTAGTTTACAAATAATTCGGCGTGGCGGGGCAATGAAAGACAATAAAGAAAACCGCCATACAACAATAAGACAAAAGACGGCGACACAAGGGGACCACTCGAGTCGCAAAAACAGAGGCGGATAATTTGTGTATCGGACAGTCAATCCCAAATTTGAAAATGTTATTTTATAATACGAGGGTTGCTCAGAAAGTAATGCCCCACATTTTTTCTCTCTCGGAAACTATTTATTTACAATGTATGAAATTCACGCACAGTATAACTGGCTGTATCCTTTACAAATGCTATTTTTCCACATAATCTCCATTCACTTCTACGGCCTTACGCCAGCACGAAACAAGTGCATGCATGCCTTCCCTGTACCATCTCGTTTCCTGTTCACGTAGCCATGTCCTCACTGCACGAATCACGCTCTCGTCATCTTCAAACCTTGTCCCGTGCAGTGCATCCTTCAGTGCCCCAAAAAGATGAGAATCGGAGGGCGCCAGATCAGGACTATAGGGGGGATGGGGTAGCACAGTCCAACCAAATTTGGCGATTGCCTCCTGAGTTTTCAGAAATGTGTGAGGGCGGGAATTGTCGTGCTGGATCAAAAATGTCTACTGCATTCCTGTTAGGCCGCACTCGCCGATAGCGATGTTTGAGTTTGTTGAGGGTTTTGATGTACGCGTCCGAATTGATTGTCTCACCTCTGGGCATCACATCCACAAGAATCACTCATCAATGTCACAAAAGACGGTGATCATGACCTTTCCGGCGGAGGGAGTTGTCTTGAATTTCTTTTTTCGTAGTGATTGCGTATGATGCCACTCCACTGACTGCCTTTTCGTCTCCAGCTCAAAATGGTGCGCCCAGGTTTCGTCACCTGTGACGATCCGGGACAAAAAGGCCCCCCCCCCCCCCCCCCCCCCCCCACCCCCCCCCTCAGCATCAAAACGCTCCAACAATTCATAACAGATGGTTTTCCTTTGATGTCTGTGGTTGGTTGTGAGACCTCGAGGAACCCATCTTGCGCATACCTTCGAATATCTGAGAGTGTCGATAATTGCCATCGCACTTCCATTGCTATCTGAAAGCTGTAGGGCCAATTGTCGACTTGTGATGTCATGATCCTCACGAATAATGGCATCGGCGCGCTGCAACATGTGTGGGCTGGTGGCTGTGGCAGGACGCCCAGACCGTGGCCAATCATGCAGCTCCGTCTCTCCACTTCCTGAAGCCTTAACTCTCTGAACCCAGCGTCCAACGGTGCTCCTACCTACTGCACAACTTCTATACACAGCACACAAACGTTTGTGAATGTTCCCCACACTTTCTTTCTCCACCACCAAGAATTCAATTATAACTCGTTGTTTGTAACGCGTGTCGTACACAGACACCATTTTCACAGACTACTACAGCGCCGATATCTGTCGGACGACCGTGTAATTAAATGTACGCGGGAAACATCAGTGTTGCTACGTGTACATTTTGGCTTTATTCTGGGATGAGAAAAAAAAAATGTGGTGCATTACTTTCTGAGCAACCCTCGTATATAACATTTATGAATTGTTATCAAATTGTGTCTTTTTGTACCTTACTTTTATGTAATTTTCTCTTTCTCTCTCTCTCTCTCTCTCTCTCTCTCTCTCTCTATATATATATATATATATATATATATATATATATATATATATATATATATATGTGGTGAATTAGTTGTTAGTATTGGTTTCAATATTATATTAATGGTATCTGGTGTAAGGTCAGCTATGCAAGTCCCTGAGGTTTATTAAATATAAATAAGTTTACAGGGTACCTGTCTGCTTCCACCACGACCTCACCCGATTATACATCTTCCCCTACTGAAGTGTATTGGTGTGTGTATGTTGTCTAGCAAGTGTCTAGGGTATATGCAATGTGATGAAATGTATGAACAAGACAACAATTACACCTATTACTAATAAACAATGATTAAACAAGTCACTGAGTAAAGTTTGGAATGTAACTTATTTTTTTTATAATTTATTTTCCTGTATCTAGTTATTCTTCTGACACAGGAATAATCAACTCAACATGATAATGAACTTATTTACAACCAATTATTTTACAACTGTCATTGAGTCTGTTTTATCCCACAATTATTTATATGTTTCAAGCTGGGAAAATGTCAAGTATTTCTTGCTCCTAGAAAAGGGTACAAGTTTATTGAACGTTTTTGTTCCTCACTGTCTGATACCCTATCTTATGGGAAAATGAGAGAGTGGAGTGTTTGTGATATCAATTTCCCAGACAAGGCTTATCTGAGGTCTCTGGAACCAGGCTGGTTGAAGTATGTATAAAACGCCAGTCTCCACTGCCAAGACACGATTCTGCTTCTATAGGTAAATCACTGGGTAGACACTCAGTAGTTAAGCCTCACTGCAGAACTTAAGGACAGGTGTTAGGTCACCTGGGCTCACTTTCACTCGTAGATGAAACTCTGGAACAATACAAATGTGTCCCACTCAGCATCTAATAATCTCTCTCTTTCATTATTCTAACATGGCAATATCATCAGACATCAGTATGGTAACTAAACAATTAGTTAACGTTCTCAATTTGGTTGGTACCCCTTCTGGATAAATGACTTTCAAACCACCGTTTGACATTTTCCTTGATAAAGGAAACATTTTACATTAATACTATCAAGTCATGTACAATCACGGTGACTTGTTGAAGAAGACGGCCAGTGATCTTCCTGGTCTTATGTCATAACACAACTTTTTCTTTTCATCATAAATATTTAATTTTCTTTTCTCCCCATATGGCCGAAAGCCTGTCTGGCTTTTCTATACCAGGTTAATACAGTTCCTAACAACGCTGTGAAACAACACAGAGTTTAATGTTAGCTTCCCTCCAGATAAATGTTTCCCCTTTAAGGTTCATACAAATTCAATAATGCATACATAATAATGATAAAAATGACAATATAAATGTTAATATAAAGGTTTCAATATTTACCGCATCAAAGAAATCTACACACTAAACAGTTGAATATTGCGGTATATGGCATAATCCAAATCGCTGCTTGTGCAGAATTTGCAACCAAGACAGTACTCTTGCCTTGTCTTAAATTAACTTCTTTAGTGTATAAATTTTAGTTAACAAGTGGCCCCGAATACCAACTACTAATTGGTTTTATACAACCGTTTAGTCTAGTACACTACAGCCAATCAGAGACTGTTTAATGAATAGCGTTCCTTTTCAAATAAAACTGACCTCAAATATTCAAATTAAGGACTCCTTCCCCTCTCCTATTTAATTCAGTACGGCATTTTCAAAACAAATAGGACGTTAACCTTAATTTTTTTCCTTTTATTTTAAACTACCTTATCGGACGTTAACCTTACGGCGCCACGTCACATTGCGTGGGTGTATATATATCGTCTGCTAAAACCAGCGTGTGAATATATGTCCAGAACGCGGGTCGAGAAAACGGGGTCTTTCAAACGCTGCAAAGTGTATAATGTAAAACCGCGGCAAATCGTTTAGGCCCTTACTTCGGTATGCAAATTGAACGTGCTGTGGAATTTAGCGTTTGTTCACACAGATTTCACTATACACCTCCTTTCCTAAAACATGCATTCACTGCAAGTTATTATCTGTGAGAGAATTAGCGTAAACAAAGTACTATTCCCTAGGCTTTTCCTGCCCTTGTGTTTCTCATGGATTTCTGCAGTGGGGTCATTCAAAGTAAGCACAACTTAAGAAAGCTGCCTCAGATCTCTGCAATCCAAGAATCTATTTCAGTTATGTTACTGAACAGCTGCTGTGCAAGTGTTACTGCTTGTCTTAATGCTGCTTAGCAATCAGTATTCACCATTTCTCTTCTTTGAGTCTGCTCAAACGACATGGTCTCGAGAATATTAGTTGTTCCTCAAATTTTGTACGTTATGTGAGGTGTTGATCTATATGGTGATATCTGAGTTGTGTAGGGGATTCCAATAATTTCCTGATTCAGCCTTTAATAACACACTCGGACTATCCTCAATTCAAAAATCAACAGGCAGCCAACAATGGAGGCCACTCTGCTCCTCCGAAATGTTCACAGCCAACAATTTGTCTGATCTCAGGCTTTTGATTGAATGTGGAAACTACCTTCTAATAATATTCTATACTGTGCCACTCAAATGGAGGCCATATTCACTCAACTATATTCTCCGCCTACCGACAATTTGGTGAAATAATGATAATATGTGGGGAAATGAGTTTTCTGCATCAGAAATCAATTCGCCCTTAGCTTTGCTATAATATGTGTGGGTGATCTCCCTCCAGGGTCCAATCAATACTTCCCCTTGGACGGTGTAGTGTCGGGTGACTAACCAATGTCACCTCAGTGCCCTTTTCATGCTATAAATTAATAGCCGTGTTGTGAAGCGCTGTGAGCATTTTCCGGATTGCTCACTCGGGTCCACCTCCCCTCCTCCACTTTTCTTCTAACATTTTGTTTTCGGGTTCAAATCTGGCGGATTATCTTCGCAATATTAATTTCAGCCATTCCCTAACTGCGGACTTCACAACTGAGCCTGGGTTGACTGGTCTGAGTTGCTATTTTTCTCTGGATCGCCCTTCTCAGAGTTGCTATCTAAATATTTTCGGTGATAAGAAAATGTTGGTGGAAAGGTGGATACCTATTGTGCGTGGATTTGTTGGGGGGTTGTTTGGAGGCGGTTACGCCCTCCTACCTCCCTTGGGTGGTGCTATGGTATCAACCTTATTAATATTTTCCACTTGTTATTTTTAGAGTGCCTTTGATTATGTTTCAGAATGTTGGCTGGCATTGGACTCTCCTATAGAGAGATTTGGGGGGGGTATGATATGATTTTCCCAACTTGGGTGAAAGTGTACCTTGCTACATTTTTCAGTCAGGCCCCGCACAAAGTTGTGCAACTATCAGCAAGCAGCTACTTGGTGCCAAAGTAATATTTTTTCCGATGTCCTTTGACGCTGTGGTTCCATATCCTCTGGTGTCCACCGTACGGGTAGACAATACATGTAGCTTGTGGCCATTTCACTTTTTCCCTGTAGGGAATTGGCAATACCAATCTGTCCCTGTTCTTTGGATCCTGCTCTTAGGCTTCTGAAGAAGCATTCCCCTCCTTCAAATAAAGAATTGTCCTTTCTTAGGGGTGTGCATGGATTGTTGGCAATTTGTTCAAAGCAAGGGGTTTTAATGTTTTAATCCTTTGCCTGGGCCTTTCTCATCTGCTTATGAGAATATACTAGTGAGGCTGGTTCCTCCTCCGGTTCTATAGGGGTCGACCTCTGAACCTGTGAAGCGTGGCCATTATCCACACGGTTATTCACCGGCGGCTTCCCTAGAAAAAATCACAATATTATACTTCCTAACAACAGCGGGTAATTTAGGGTCGTCCACACACGGCTGCTCTGATCACTCCTTCCACGTTACACCTTGTCTCTCACATTGATCTTGGCTACTGGAAGTGTCATGGTGTCTATTCCCTTTACGGCCCCTTGTAGCTCCAACTTTCTCTGTGGTGTTCACTGTTCAGGGGCTGCAACTAGGGTTGCACTCACAAACTGAGTCATATTCTAAACCTGAAATCGTAAAGGCACCTAAAGACCTTGGCACCTTATACATGTTCACTTCTTCACAGATGGGGGGATGTTGAAGATTAATATTGATTCTCTGTCAGTTTCTTCCTCCCATTGTCCACTGTTATCATGCTATGCCGCGTGATATGGAGGAACTTTCCTACCACACAGTCAATTGTATTATTGGATTATTCCATCCTACAAAACTTTACAATATTTCCCTTCTGGTTTGTAGGGTCTCCTTTCTCTGAAATGCGAGTTTTCTATCTCTCGTTGGTCCAAACTTGGCTTTATCATAATAGGCTTTACCCTTATTAAACTTATCTCTGTGTTCATAGGTAGGTTGGTTTTGGTTTGGTGGAGCTTTATCATGGTCTATAGGCTTCTTCTTTAAACTTGCTATCTCAGACTGGGCTGCCTGATATCTCTCAGCCACATTTAAGATCTCCCCCTAGACCTCTCACGACCCTGTTCCGTGAGAAATTTTCTCAGTTCTGGAGCCCATGGACTCTCTTCTTAACTGCTCAGTCATAATGTCATATTGTCCTTGTAAATCTTGGGTTTTCCCCAGAGAACAGTCCATTTCTCTCAGGTATGTCTCCCCGGCGTTGCAGAGATCTGGTGGTCTATTCCGGTCTCCATTTCAACAGTTTTGGCATCCTAAATTTTCTTTCTGTAAAATTCACTATTTTTTCTCCTATATCTAACTCTAGATAGGAGCTTGCTTAAAGAATGTCGTAGTCATCCTGATTCCATCCTTGCTCAGTTTGGCGAAGACCTTCATAAGAGGTTCCCCTAAGCCACTGAGATACCTTCAGCTACTCCATCTCTCTTTCTCTAGCCCTTACAATAGTAGCTAATGCCTCAAATCTAGAGAGGAATGATTCAAATATCATCTCTTTTTTCTACAAATGGGTCCAACTGGAACCCCATGGCTCATGAGGTTGAGGCAACTTCGGCTTGCAGCAGAGGTCGGAGGTGGATGAGCTACTTCCATTTATCAGGTGCATGGCCATTGTAACTCCAACTCCTTTGTCGCATCAAGACTCATGTTCCCTTTGTAAAAACCGTTTCTCTTCTTTCTCAGCCTCCATCTGTAAGTCTCCTTCTCTCCTCCTTGCAGCCTCCAACCTCTTTTCTTCTTCCTGGCCTCAGAGCCCTCAAGCTTCTTCTCCTCCCATACTGCAGCCGCCTTGATTTGATCTCAGCCTTCCCTTTCAGCCTCTATAATTTCTTAAGTTTCCCTTGCACATCCTCTAAAACATAATTCAAAAAATTTCTTTCTCCTCAGCTGCCATCTCTTATATTCTCCCTTTCCATATATTATCGCACATCTGATGTCACTATACTGAATCCAGAGCCTCTGCCCATCTAAATTCATTTCCTTTCGCAGTCTGCACAGCAGCAGAATCTGTATTTGGCCATATCCGCCTTTATAGTTGACACAATATGATATACTATCCACTACCTTAACTAATAATCAACTCTAAACACAAGACAATCGGGCAATGATATCTCAAACCCACTCTCAACAGATTATTTTTACTATTATATTTTTACAATAACTGGGACTAGTGACTCACTTAAAGTAGGTACTAATAAGAACCTTTAAATCCCGGAAGAGCGTACCAATGTAATGTGGTGAGTATTAGCGTTGTTGTTTTGTATTGGTTTTACATATTATATTAATGGTATCTGGTGTAAGGTCAGCTACTGCAAGTCCCTATTGAGGTTTATTAAATATAAATAAGTGCTTACAGAGGAAACCTGTCTGCTCTTCCACCACGACGCCATCACCCCGATTATACATCTTCCCCTACTGAATGTGTATTGGGTGTCCCCATGCTGTGTATGTTGTCCTAGCAAGTGTATACTAGGGTATATGCAATGTGATGAAATGTATGAACAAGACAACATCTACACCTATTACTAATAAACAATGATTAAACACAAGTCCACCTGAGTAAAGTTTGGAATGTAAACTTATTTTTTTAATAATTTATTTTCCCTGTATCTAGTTATTCTTCTGACACAAGAATAATCAACTCAACATGATAATGAACTTATTTACAACCAATTATTTTACAAAAACTGTCATTGAAGTCTGTTTTATCCCACAATTTATTTATATGTTTAAAGCGGGGAAAATGGTCAAGTATTTCTTGCTCTATACCTAGAAAAAGGGTACAAGTTTTATTGAACGTTTTTTGTTCATCACTGTCTGATTACCTATCTTATGGGAAAATGAGAGAGTGGAGTGTTTGTGATCATCAATTTCCAGACAAGGGCTATTATCTGAGGTCTCTGGAACACAGGTGGTTGAAAGTATATGTATAAAACGCCAGTATCCACTGCCAGACACGATTCTGCTTCTATAGGTAAATCACATGGGTAGGTCACTCAGTAGTTAAAGCCTCACTGCAGAACTTAAATTGAAGGACAGGTGTTAGGTCCACCTGGGGCTAACTTTGTCACTCGTAGATGAAACCTCTGGAACAATACAAATGTGTCCCACTCAGCATCTAATAATCTCTCTCTTTCATTATTCTAACATGGCAATATTATCAGACACCAGTATAGTAACTAAAGAATTAGGTAACGTTCTCAATTTGGATGGTACCCCCTTCTGGATAAATGACTTTCAAACCACCGTCGTTTGACATTATTTTCCTTGATAAGGAAAACATTTTACCATTAATCATACTATCAAGTCATGTACAATTCCCGGTGACTTGCTGAAGAAGGTCGGCCAGTGATCTTTCCCCCCCCCCCTCCCCCGGTCTTATGTCATAAACACAATACTTTTTCCAATCCACACAAAAATTTCATCATAAATATTTAATTTTCATTTTCTCCCCATATGGCCGAAAGCCTAGTCCAACTGCTTTTCTATACCAGGTTACTTTACAGTTCCCACTAACAAAACGCTGTGAAACAACACAGAGTTTAATGTTAGCTTCCCTCCAGATAAATGTTTCCCCTTTAAGGGGGATTCATAACAAAATTTCAATAATGCAACATAATAATGATAAAAATTGGACCAATTGCGTAAATGTTAATATAATAGGTTTCAACTATTTTACCGCATTCAAAGAAAAAATCTACACACACTAAAACGTGTTGAATATTGCGGTAAGATATGGCATAATCCAAATTCGCTGCTTGTGCAGAATTTGCAAACCAAGACCAGTACTCTTGCCCTTGTCCTTAAAACAACTTCTTTGAGTGTATAAAACTTTAGTTAACAAGTGGCCCCGATTACCAACTACTAATTGGATTTTCATATACACTACCGTTTAGTCTAGTACACTACAGCAGCCAATCAGAGAGCTGTTTAATGAATAGCGTTCCTTTTCAAAATAAACTGACCTCAAATATTCAAATTAAGGACTACCTTCCCCCTCCTCCTATTTTTTATAGAATTCAGTACGGCATTTTTCAAAAACAAATAGGACGTTTAACCTTAATTTTTTTTCCTTTTATTTAATTTAAACTACCTTATCGGACGTTAACCTTACACGGCGCCACTCGTCCCCAACATTGCGTGGGTGTATAATATATCGTCTCGCTAAAACCAGCGTGTGAATATATGTCCAGTGAACGCGGGTCGAGAAAAACGGGGTCTTTCAAACCGCTGCAAACTGTGTATAATGTAAAAAACCGCGGCAAATATCGTTTAGGCCTTACTATCGGTATGCTCAAATTGAACGTGGCTGTGGAATTTATCGGTTTGTTCACAACAGATTTTCACTACAATATATATATATATATAGATAGTATATATATATAATATATATATTTATATATATAGTATATTTATTTTAGTATATATATATATATTATATTAGCCTATATATATATATATATATATATATATTGTTAAAAAATAAAAGTGAATATTTTTGAATTACAGTATAATAAAACTATCAAGTTGACACATTTTTTTATCTTACTTACCCACTTAGTCGTTCCTCTTCTACCGTGAGGTGTAGAGGTTTGTAAGAGAGAGCGCCATACTATTCTATCGGCTGTCTTCCTCCTGACTTGGTTCCATTCTAGTCCTCGGTCCTTTAAAGATTGTCTAATGTTGTCCTCCCAGCGGACTTTGGGTCGTCCTGGAGGTCTGGATCTCAGGCTCTTAGTTTCCCATTCTTGCCGTGGTACCCGATCTTCTCCCATTCTGCAGCATGCCAAACCATCTCAGTTGGGACTGTTCTACTTGGGTCTGCAGGGGTTGTGTTTTTAGAACTTGACGTATCGTCTGGTTGCGGGCCATGTCTCTTCTTGTTACTTCGACCACCTTCCTCAGATACCTCATTTCTGAGGTTTGGATCTGGCTTTTGTGGGTTGTAGTCATTGCCTATGACTCGCATCCATACGTCAAGACTGGGACATAAGTGGAGCGGTATACAGCCATCTTCATCTTCTTACCAACTTCTCTTTTGCTGAGGAATCCTCGATTTATGGCTTGAAAAAGTATCCCAGCTGCTGCTCTTCGGGTAGCCAACTCTTCTTTGATGCATCCCTTCCGGTCTATGACATTCATTCTCATTCATAACCCTCCACTCCCAAAGGAGCATAGGCTTTCAACAAACACATGCCAAGTCCTCCTGTCACGTGCAATCATCTCAAGTTCTTTCCACGTTCTCCTCATCATTTTCACCTCCGTTTCCAGCTCTCTTCTCCATGTGCTTCTTGGTTTACCTCTGCCTCTCTTTCCCTGGGGGTTCCAGAACAAGGACTGCATTGTAATGTTATCCACAGGTTTCCTCAGTGTGTGTCCTATCCATCGCCATCGTCTTCTTCTCATCTCTTGTTCCACTGGCACGTGTCTGGTTTTTGTCATCAGTTCCACGTTGGTAACCTTGTCATACCATTTTAATCCCTCTATTCTACGCAAGCACCCATTTATGAAAGTCTGTAGCTTTTTGGTTGTTGTCTTTGTTGTTCTCCATGTCTCAGAGCCATACAATAGGACTGACTTCACATTTGAGTTGAAGATTCTTATTTTCGTGTTGGATCCGATTTCTCTTGATCTCCATATATTTCACAATGCAGTGAAAGCTCTTCTTGCTTTTTGTATTCTTATTTTGATATCACTGTCTGTCCCTCCAACTTTGTCTATATTGCTACCAAGATATGTGTACGATTCTACATATTGTATTGGTGTTTCTTCAAGTTCCACCCTGTTATCATTACCTGCATTTATTCTCATTATTTTTGCTTTTTCCGTGTGTATTTTCAGACCCAATTGCTGTGACCTCTCATCGAGTGTTTTCAATTTGTCCTGCATCTGATTACGATTTTGGGACAGAAGACCCAAGTCATCAGCAAAATCCAGATCATCCAACTGCTTAGTCAGAGTCCACTGAATTCCATTTCTGTTGTGTGTTGTCGATGTTCTCATAACTCAGTCTATTGCTAGTACGAAAAGAAATGAAGACAAGAGGCATTCCTGTCGCACTTCCGTTCTTATTCCAAACGGTTCTGTAAGCTGTCCTTCATGAAGAACTCTGCATGTCATGTCTTCATATGTTTTCTTTATTAAATTAATAATCTTCAGGGGAACTCCATAATGCCTCATCAATTTGCAAAGTGATTCTCTGTCTACACTGTCAAATGCCTTTTCGTAGTCTACTGTGACAGATAAAAATTTAGCACCTAGATCGATCCAATTTGTTCTCATTCTTTTTAAATATAATCGCTCAACGTGGTTTTCTCCCAGACTTCCTAATTAACAATGCACAGGTTATCGCGCAAAAAAGCTACGCCTTTCACCATCTGTCTTGTTCCTGGTTTGGCCACGCCTACCTTTTTTTTTTTTTAAACCGCTATCAAATACAGCTATCCCGAGTCTATGTCATTCCTTCAAGAGGGGAGGCCAGCTGTCAATTACGGCACCACGTCAGCGCCTTGCCCTGAAACACAGAGAGGGGGGGGGGGAGGCAACGGGTTTTGTAGTGCTCACAGAGAGAAGGGACGGTATTGCAGAATGAATGGGGAGGTAAGCGAATGCAAAAGGGGCAATAACCATTTTGCAGACTTCTATCTCTTTGTTCGCGTCCAGGAGACAAAATTTACTCACCGAGAAGACGGGACTTTAAAGGCGCCGAGCGCAAGCGAAATGCATCTGCGGTCGGCGAAGGCGCGAAAATTAGCCTTCATTCCCGATTCGACCGCAGAAATCCCCAAGAATCGTGCAGTGGTGTAAAATCTAGCATGCAGCTAACGATCTCTATCCATTTAATATATATAAAGACCTCTTAAAAATTCAGTTATCAGTGGCGCCAGAGATTTTGAAGAAATTACCTAGCTCGCATATGAGAGCCAAACTACAATTTTTGGATTACTTATATACGTGGAGATTAATTAATTTTTTTCTGTGCTGCGGTAATAATATATTAGAGTTTTGAGTGATTTCATTGTTAAAGTTCTCCATTATATTAAACTGGATTTTGTGTTAAGTTGAATAACGTATTAAATAAACTTATAGCTAGATTTCTCCAGCCGTAAGGTAATTTAATTTCTTGTTATTCCCCAGTAAGAGAGACTTAAATAATTATAAGACTCTAGGCGATTAATATTGTCGAGATACCATTTATTTCTATTTTCCCCATGTGTAAATTTGAAGTGACTAGGATTCATAGCTAGTGTTAAAGCGATATATTAGCTAGTCACTCGTGGTGGTTTTTTTAATATAATTAAATACCGGCGTGATTTACAGGTCTTACCTAAACGCGTGTGTTAGGATATGATTATAGTATGATTTCATGTTTATCTTCCTTTTCTATAGGCTGGTCATACCATTGCGATCCAGCGGTTTTAGAGTTTTTTTGGTCTTATGTCTTATGGCATGACGGTCCATTGTTACTAAACATCCAGACAATTGTTGGTGAAATCTGATGTTTGTGACCCGGTGCGGTCCACCTTCTCCCTCCATGAGAGTGGTTAAATAAACAGACACTACAATTTAAATGTTAAATGTTAACGGTAACGGGACTATATCAGAAGATTTTTCCATCTAGATACATATATAAATACAACTGTCCTGATGTGACAGAACTTACAGCACTATTATTTTAAAACCATCTGACAGTAAAGTTTTCCTACCACGGAATTATACAGAGAGAATTTACGGGTCATACTCGGTTATTTCCCCCCGAGAACAGCTCAGGAGTAACATTTTGTTTAGAACACATTTCATTACGCAGAGAGAGAGAGTCACAGCCACTGGAGGCTAGACCCACCCCAGAGAATTATATTAACTTATAAATTTCCATGACAGTGCCACTACATAGAAAAAAAAATCAACGTACCAATTCAGCGACTCCCGAACAATAGCAGTTGCATAAACGGAGAGTCTGGGGCTGAACTGGACAAACACTAGGACTCAAATTAGTCTTAATTATCTGTTTGATTAATTCCATGGAATGTATGCAGCGTCGACAAAGGAGTAAGCAAATTTGATAGTGAGCTCACTGTATGTGTGTAGTGTGTGAACGGAACGGAAGAATTTATTTTCTTAAGTTACCACTAATTTACCATTCTTCTTGTATTTTATCGCTCACTAATCTGAGTGTCCCCAGGATAGGTTACATTAAGGACTTATTCTTTACTCGTCCTGAAATACCCCTACTCCATTGTTAGTTATTTTGATCTTTTGGGTAAATTACCTCTGTCGGGATCTTTCCTAGTTTCCCTATACAAGAGAGAGGGACTATTAGATTGCATTTTTATTTCTCTTATGTAACTAAAATTTATTGATTAATGCTTTTCTTGATGTTGTGATATTTCTAGTGAAAAATAAACTTAATAAACCTTAAGCCCTAGTGTTGGTCAAAAACCCCTGCCATATATGTGATCCATCCATAGTATATGTATGTTTTCACGTCTGTAAATATTTCTGTCACAAAATTGTGGGTACGTGAGGATAGTGTAAATAGAATCTGTATCAAGTGAGAAAGCGCGTCAACTTTAAATAGAGTCGTAAAAGATAGGATTGATTAGAGCAGTTATTCAATCCAAGACTGTTCTTTCTCTTACACCAGTTCTCCTCGTGAAACAGGAACTATTTCTTTCACCTTCCTCTCACTAGTTCTTACTATCACCTCTACAAGAAAGGGATCATAATTACCTCATTCCTATCTTATCAAAATTTACGACATACACAAATCCGAGGTATAGTGGTGAATTCCATTCCAGACTTTCATTCATTCATAACCCTCCACTCCCAAAGGAGCATAGGCCTTCAACAAACACATGCCAAGTCCTCCTGTCACGTGCCATCATCTCAAGTTCTTTCCCCGTTCTCCTTATCATTTTCACCTCTGTTTCCAGCTCTCTTCTTCAAGTGCTTCTTGGTCTACCTCAACCTCTCTTGCCCTGGGGGTTCCAGAACAAGGACTGCCTTGTAATGCTATCAACAGGTTTCCTCAGTGTGTGTCCTATCCATCGCCACCGTCTTCTTCTCATCTCTTGTTCAACTGGCACTTGTCTAGTTCTTGTCATCAGTTCCACGTTGGTAACCTTGTCATACCATTTTAGTCCCTCTATTCTACGCAAGCACCCATTTATGAAAGTCTGTAGCTTTTTGGTTGTTGTCTTTGTTGTTTTCCGAGTCTCAGAGCCATACAATAAGACTGACTTCACATTTGAGCTGAAGATTCTTATTTTCGTGTTGGATCCGATTTATCTTGATCTCCATATATTTCACAATGCTATGAAAGCTCCTCTTGCTTTTTGTATTCTTATTTTGATATCACTGTCTGTCCCTCCAACTTTGTCTATATTGCTGCCAAGATATGTGTACGATTCTATATCTTGTATTGGTGCTTCTTCAAGTTCAATTCTGTTTTCATTACCTGCATTTATTCTCATTATCTTTGTCTTTTCCCTGTGTATTTTCAGACCCAATTGCTGTGACCTCTTATCGAGTGTTTTCAATTTGTCCTGCATCTGATTACGATTTTGGGTCAGAAGAGCCAAGCCATCAGCAAAATCCAGATCATCCAACTGCTTAGTCAGAGTCCACTGGATTCCATTTCTGTTGTGTGTTGTCGATGTTCTCATAACCCAGTCTATTGCTAATAAGAAAAGAAATGGAGACAAGAGGCATCCCTGTCGCACTCCTGTTCTTATTCCAAACGGTTCTGTAAGCGGTCCATCGTGAAGAACTCTGCATGTCATGTCTACACATGTTTTCTTTATTAAATTAATGATCTTCAGGGGAACTCCATAATGCCTCATCAATTTCCAAAGTGATTCTCTGTCTACACTGTCAAATGCCTTTTCGTAGTCCACAAATCCGATGTATAATGGTGAATTCCATTCCAGACTTTGTTCAGCTATTATTCTCAAAGTGGCTATCTGGTCTGTACAGGATCTGTTTTGTCGAGAACCTGCTTGTTAATCTCTCAGTTTCTTGTCTATGGACTCTTTTAATCTCTCGAGGATAATCCTGTTTAATACTTTTCCTTGCACTGATAGTAACATGATTCCTCTATAATTTGTGCACTCTTGTAAATTTCCCGTCTCAGGCAACTTAACCAGATATCCTTCCTTCCATTCTGCTGGTATCTCTTCCTTTTCCCAGACTTTACCAAGCAATTTATATAACATCTCTGTAGCCGTATCGATATATACTTTGATGGCCTCTGCTGGAATGCCATCAGGTCCAGACGTTTTTCCATCTCTTAGAAGCTTTATGGCTTTCTTTATTTATTCCTTCGTTAGTCTTTCACCGTTAATTTGTAGCTCTTCTTCTGCTGATTGGATGTCTGGGGGGGTTTTGTGTAGCTGGTCTATTGAGAAAGTCCTCAAAAAATTCCGTCCACCTCTTCATTTGCTCTTGTATATTGCTGAGCAGTTTTCCATTTCTGTCTTTTATGAGGCAACTTGTTTGCTTCGGTCTATGACAGCTCCTAGGTATTTAAAGTGGTCGACCTGCTCCAGGACCTGTTCTCCCAGCTTAATCTGATGTCTTCTTTCTTCTCGTGATATCACCAGGGTTTTTGTTTCCGAGCTGCTTATGATCATCTATCTCTTCTCCAACTCTTCCTTCCAGACTTGCAGGTTGGATTGAAGATGTGCCTCTGATTTAGCAATCAGGGTAACATCATCAGCAAATGCCAGCTCTGAAACACAGATCTGTCTCATCTTACAGTACCCCACTGAACACTTTCATGTCCTCTCCTTACATGCCATGATGACATCGTCCATCAGGAGTATGAAAAGATAAAGTGACAGGATATCACCTTGTCTTACACCAATGGTGGTCCTGAATTCTTCTGACTTATGGTTTGCCGTCCTCACAAAATTTATGCAAGACTTGTAGAAGCTCTGTATAGCATGAATCAGAGGTGCTGAAATGTTCTTCCTTGCCAAACAGTCCCAGAGTTTGTTCCAGGGGACCTTTTCAAATGCTTTTTCCAGATCTAAGAAGCAAAGATGGATCTCACTCTTATACTCAAGAGCCTTGTCACTCAACTGTCTGAGTGTGAAGATTAGGTCTTGAGTACTTCTATTTGCTCGGAAGCCACACTGGACCTCATCCATTTGTGGCTCAGCTAGGCGTCGGAGTCTCTGCTCTAGGATTCTAGAGTAGATTTTTCCAGGGACACTGAGAAGGGATATGCCTCTATGGTTTACACATTGTCTGTTGCCACCATTTTTGAAAATCGGTGTTATGATGGCAATCTCCCAATCCTTTTTTATGGTCTTTGTGGTGGGTTTTGATGTTATGAATTGTTGTTATGTATTATTTACCTCTACACCTCACGGTAGAAGGGGAATGACTAAGTAGGTAAGTTATGTATTATTATTGGATTAAATGAGATCAGCTATGAAGGTCCCTGAATTTAACAAATAGTATTTTAAACTTTTCAGAGTACCTTTCCGCTACCACCCCTTTGATCTCATTCAAAATTAATCTATATTATTATTATTAAAATGACTTCGTGTAGTGTCTAGGGTTATGAATGTGGAGTGTAATGTGCAATAACCAACAAACATACAAACAAATAGTTTATTATCCACAACCACCAACAGTACTACAACAATAACATACCAACGACACTTTAAAAGGCTATCTTATTTAAGACAGTGGTTGAAATTTGTGTAAATAAATTTTGTACAATTTATTATCCTGATTCTAATTTATTTTGAACCAGGACTGACAATCAAAAGTGAAATCAAAAGAATCATTTACAACATTCCAATAACACAGTGGATCTTCTGTCCATACATACAATATTATTATAATATAAGTGTGTGGTTATATTCTTCTACTTTGAGGTAATACTGGTATTACACCATAAGTTGTTGGTTATAATCACTCCCTTTAAGTTAAGTCTGTTTTCGTTTGTCACTTGTGGAAATATTAATATTAGGCACAGTTTTCTTTAATGTCACTTTCTAGTCTGTTAAGTTCTTTTAGTTGAGCCGTCAGGTGCCGAACAAGAACTTATCTTGGCAGGAGAATACAGGTAGAACGTTTCCTCTGCTCGTTTGACAATCTTTTCCACCTTTTGATGGGCAATGGCCACTAGCATGGGCTCGAAGTATACAGATAGAGTCCTGAATCGAGCAGTTCTCAAGCGTTTGGTACTACATTAATGTCAGTACCCAGGACCCTGAAATGTGAAGGTTATGCATCCTTCTTTATACCTAGTATACTATACTATTCCACATTTAAGTACAGGTACATTACAAACAAACGAAAAGGGTCACAGCTTTATACCAACCTATGCCATCATTATCTTTTGATGTGACAATGTACACCAGTATTCCTCTCCCCTAATAGTTACAATGCCACTGCAATTCCAGCTGTCATCTTTCCATATAATAGGATAGGTGTTATGCTCCTTGATGACAATCATACATATTTTCTTATAGTTTTACACCTCTCTGACAGTCTAACACATGGTGGATTAATCTCTAGGCCTTGCCTAAGTTTGCTACAGGCCTACTTACTTATTGTCGTACATTATTATCTCACATTCAATTTTTATTTTAAATACATGTTAATAAAGTCAATGTTACCACATTTATTCAATGAAATACACAGTGAACGATGACTGGCACACTTTCGATCTGCCGTTTTGTCCAGGCTTTTGAGAAATATGGTTTTTACTGCACAAGCCTGATCTCATCGCTATGTGTCAAAATATTGTTAGAAATGGCGTCCCCAACTAATGCTTTTTCCCCAATATCAACTACTCTGGCCAATGATTACCCTTATTTCACTTGTAAACAAAGTCATTCAAAAATACAATTCAATTTTCTACTACGTTACTCGGGTGATATATGTTTAGTACGAGGTTGGCCAATAATATTTCGTCTCACTTCAAATTCCACCCAATCCCCTTCCTCGTACCATCTTAGCCTAGCTTTTACCTAATTTTTTCCCAACAAATATGCGATCCAATCTAAGCAGATATGACTTGACCTGACAGTATCTCTGATCTCCTTGTATTGTTTTATCAATATTTGATTATTTAATGGACTATTTAGATAACTAACAACATATTCTTGGTAAGCAAGTCTTCAGGTACACGAATATACGATTTTTATGGGGCTATGTGGCTTGGTTCAAAATTCTATCTTTTTTCTATGTTAGTTTTCAAGCTAAATACGAGAGCTTATGTCATTCGCAATAAGAGCTAAACGTGTTTCCATGACCGTAGGGTCTACATTTCTAACTTTTTCATCGTATTGGGGAAACCCGCCTATAGCAAAGCGTGCAAGTCGGTTGTAATGTAAAAACAATTTGAGACGTGATTTGCGTGTTTTATCTAGCCTTGCCTCTCCTTTCCCCAAATGCAGTTAGGCAAATATTTCTTAGAACTAGGAAAAGTGGGGCGTTTATGTCAAGGACGAATTTGAAAAATAGGGTACCGTTTTTTATCGGCTTATGCGTTAGCAAATAATAAGCTGAAGGCGTAGGCGACAACCTACGATTCTCGCCGACAATTTTTAGTACTATCTTATCTTTGACTTTATGCACATACTGTTATATTCTAATTTAGATATTGTATTTAGAAGCTCACCACAGTCTTGTTGCACCAAGCTCCTGAAGGAACCTTAAAAGTATTAAGTCGCCTGTTGCTCCCATGTACTTAACCATTACTGGTGTTATGCCATCATGTCCTGCTGCTTTGCCCATCTTGATTTTCTCCAGTGCTGCCTTTAGTTCTTCCATCTTTATGTCATCTTCATCACCATTGGTTTGCTCTTCTGCGCCAGTGGTTATCATTTCTGATGCTTGACCTTGCTCACCATCTGTTACGTGCAGTTTTCATAACTGATAATGTAGTCTGTCTGTATACTTGTTATGTTTGAAAATATTTTGAATAAGATTTTTGGGTCTCATGTATTTTTCGTTAGAACCCTAATCTAAGGGCGAATACTCATTTTTTTTGCTTTGAGGGAAAGTAAATATGTAGTTACTCCTTCTTAAAGGATATACCAGCTGACTACTTAGGTCAGAGGTGATGCGAACAGCGCATGCCCGAACTAGAGAGAGTTTGGAAAAGATTTCCTGTGCGGGAGGCCGTGTTTTGTTGAACTGGGTCTGTCAGACGAAATGTCTGGTTACGTCTCTGCATTGCCTCTGGGGATGGAAACTCTTCCACTGTTATTTAAAGTCCCCTGTGTTATTTCTGTTCGTCAGGAAGACGACAGTTGCTTCTAAGTTGTGTTAGGAATTCGTAGCAAGGTTAAA
Source organism: Oreohelix idahoensis (assembly GCA_024509875.1). Taxonomy (NCBI): domain Eukaryota; kingdom Metazoa; phylum Mollusca; class Gastropoda; order Stylommatophora; family Oreohelicidae; genus Oreohelix; species Oreohelix idahoensis. Next base: position 1,001,963 of record JAMPIV010004778.1, on the reverse strand, counting down.
AAACGAAACTTTCACACTTCCTTTGTAAGGATCATATTTTGAGTCAACCGGTGACGAGAGCTCACGAATGGTTGAAAGGCAGAGTATTCTACTTGTTATGCTCGTTGGAGCCATCTAAGACCGTTAGGTTTAGATTTACACACAGAGACCCAGGAGAATAGATGTTATTCTAAAACCCGCATGATTAGCGGTATATCTTTGAACTTAGACGCTTATATCTGCAGATGAGGAATCCACAGTTTTTACTGTTTTATAGAGGCCTAATATATAATTATCTGGAGTGGAAGACCAGATGAATTAACAGTTATTGCTATGATAGCTTTGAAAATGAAAACTCGCCTGATGTACGAGGGAGTTATATAAGACTATCTTCGAAAGGACAGCCTATCTTCGATACGTCCGATTAGAGGGATGGACTATGCTATTTCGTCGCCCGCCATGTTTAGGGTCGACTTAAGGAGAGCGATTCAAGAAGAGTCAGAATGAAACTGTTGGATATTTATACAGTTATTTACCCGTTCTGTAATGCGGGGTTTTTCTGCTAGTTGTGGAATGAGAGTTAAATTGGAGTCTGCAACACTTTGATAATCATATATTTACTGGAACTTATGTACATGCAATTGTAGTGAACTGTCTTCATATCCGCCATGTTCCTGTGTCATGCTTACATGGATTTGTCTACGTTTTGTTGCTGTGACTATAATAAATGGTGAGAAAAACGTACACAGCTGTTCCTTTATTGACTCATCATCGTAAGTCTGTGTGACATTGCTGTAACTTGTACTGTGGTCCGGTGTGGACATCAATCTACGTTCTGCGCACCTAATGTCAACACACCACCCACGCAAACCAGACCAGAGACACCCTACCTCTTCATCATCTTCACCATCTGTCGGTGTCTACCTTGATTTGGGTGTCCGAAGATAGGGTGAACTGTATTACAACAACACAGAAGTAAAACAACACTGATAAGGGTGGTTTTAGGCTGACTACTGACCACTAAAGATGATAATCCACAATCTGGCCACTATGAACGTTTACAAGTATAAGTCCAAGTCGTTGCTAATTTGTAGCCAAGTAAGTACCACCCCTATAGACACCAGGAATATATATATATAGGCTGGGGTGATGGTGTCTTGTCTGGTTTGAAGTAGGTTGCTGTGTGTGTAGGTGTGACGTAGATTCACAGTTCCACAATACAGGAGTTATGACATGTATAAGTCATAGAAATGTTATAACTGCTGGTGACGTTTCCATCATTTATTTCGGGCGCAACAATGACAGATAATGATACATCCATTTCACAAAAAGTCATGGACATGACAGTTCATAGTATTCAGCATTTATAAAGTTTCTTCACGGATCTGCATTAATTCTCTAAGTTGATATAGGTAATCCTAGCTGACGATAGCCTCAGCTTCATATCATAAATATTTATAAATATCAGTACTCCTCTCTGATGCTGGCAGATCAGATGTACAAAAATAAGTCTATTACTGTCCGCACGAGAATGGCATTTCAGGAGTACAGGTCAAGCTGACCTTTATAGCATCCCTAAGTCTAACCCTCGACATAGGTGCAATCGCTGGCATAGCGAAGATCCTAGAACATAGAAATTGTTCTCTGGGCCTAGAGCGACCCGTATATATATAGATCTCAGGTATGAAGATACCTGGGGTGTAATTCCTAGTAGAAGAACCTCTCCTTTCTGTAACACACAAGCGAGCAGAGACGGACAAAATGTCAAACATCTAGGTAGATCACAGAGTTCAATAAAGGAGGGTATTACCTTGCTTCAGAATCAACACCACAAAACATACGCCTCCAGGCGTTTTCGAATCATATAGGGAAAGCCTCATTAGTTAACTAACTCACAGGAGGACTACAGAATTCCCTATCAAAAATCACAGATGCAGCATGGCGTCCTCTCTGCTCAGTACATCTCCTCGACTCCCTGGGCGGAAGACTATTCTAACTCTCTTAAAGTTCAGACATGCGCAGAACGCATACGCCTGAGTAACACTCAAAACAAGACGATGAAGGAAACATTCCAACAAAGCTATGTTCAGAAATCACGCCTCATATGGACAGGGAATAAAACATCAACTCTGGTTTCAATCATTCCAAGAAACAGTTGACCGATGCTACCATATAAGAAGAATGGCCTGACATCGATCGAAAAAATGGACCGGCGAGTCAGGACACAAGAGAAGGTAACCACCATTGAAAATGTTATCACAGTCAAACAAGGATTATCTACCTTTGATCAAAAAATTTAAAGTGTACAATTCATACAGATTAATTACACACAGTCTTAGAAAAATTCTGTGCGTAACAAACACCTTATCATCTTGGTGGCCAAATGCTGATTTGGTCTGGCACCAGCACATTCGGGGTCCTTTACCCATTCGACATTCAGCAGACATCAACATTCAAGCCGTGAAGTACCCTCATCACCATCTACTACGAGATATAGCAAGTTGGCTATATTTGCAAACTACCAGGCATTGCCCGAAATGTTGCAGTCTTTGGAGAAGGTCAAGTACACATCAAATTTTCAAATATATATTTAACTTTTTGGCAACAAGGACAGGGCAGTCGAATTGGGAAGTCCTACTTATTACATATCAATGGTGGATCTTCTTACACTGCTCTGTATTGAACATTGTAATAGTTTAGGCCAAGAATTTGTTATTCATTAAAGTGACATATTTTGTGGGGTAAACTATAATTTATATACTGTTATTAAGCCTTCTTCACAACACACCTATTAATCATGCTATATGTATTTATGTATTTATGTTACATGTTATTTGTTTGTATATTAAATTAGTTTATGTTTCGTGGGAGGTTGGGTGCGTGACTAATAAAAGATATACCACGTGATAGAGGTCTTATATTAGTGTTCGGTAGTTGCAATTTTCTTGATTGAAAATCTGCTTGCGACAATTTGTTGCTATTTTGTGTTAGTTGTGATGAGGTGTTTTTTTTTTCGTTGTTTTTGTAACATTTTTCTATTCTTTAGTTTTGATTAAATTGGTTTGTATTTGTAGGTCTACTCTTTCCTGTCATTCAGTTCTATACACCTTTATGTTTATACACTGTGACGTCATTTGTTTTGTTTACATTCTCGCAGTTATCACCACATCCTTTGTGAGATTTCCTTCAGTTTAGTTTTTTAGTTGACTTCTCCGAATGTTATCGTAGTATTTTGAATATTTGTCTTCGTATTATTGTTATTGTTTTGTTTGCTATTGGTACACATACTTAGACATACACTATTTACATTTTGATTGAAGTTATGATATAAATGTCTGATGGTATTATTATTGTAAAATAATCATACAAGTTCTTACAAAAGACTTGTCTTCAAAAGACATTGAAATTAAGGGAGCTGATTATACAAGTTTTTGTTAAAAACTTGCTCCTGTTTGGTTGAAATAAATTATATTATTATTTCAGGTTACTGATCTCAGATTATCAGACATAATGTCTAGTTTGTATTTTTGGGTCGAAAAGGAATACTTTCGTATGACTACTAAGGAAATAGAAGAATTCTTAGATTCCTACATTGAACAGGGAAAATCCTTTGGAATGACTAATGAGGAAGTAAACGAATTCTTGGATTACTACATTGAACAGGCGTGTTCCACGCGTATGTCTGCTGAGGAATTACGAGAATACGTAAAAGGTAAAATGGAAATGGAAAAACAAATGAGAGAAGATGAACAAAAGAGATGACAAAGAGAAGCTAAGGAGAAAATATTAGAAAAACAGGCTGAGGAGAAAAGATTAGACAGAGAAGCTGAAAAAAAATTACAAAGAGAATCTGAAGAAAAAAAGAAGCAAATGCAGCTAGACAGGGAAGCCGAGGAGAGAAAAGCGAAGATGGAACATGAAGTAAAACTCTTAGCTTTGGAGTTGAATGCATTAAAGGAAACAATAAATGAGCTTCAAAGTGATAAGAAAGCTCTTACTGATAAGTTATCAGCAATGAATTCTGAAAATACAATATTAAAGGATAAAATGATGATGTTGACAGAAGATAATAAGAAATTCTATGACTCTTCTCTTAGTCAGAAGAAAGAGTTAGAGAATGAAGTGACCTCATTAAAAGAGATGTTGGATAATCAGGTAGATAAGGTGAGCTTTTCCACGCTTGACTTGAAACTACTGTGGAAGATTATAGAAACATTAGTTCTTCCTCGTAAGGATAAATTAACACAATATCAAATGAATGAGAAAAATGAATTTGAAGATGAGATGAGCTTTTCTAAATATGAGCAATGGTTAGAAGGTGATATGAGCTTGGCTCAATACGAGCAATATTGTAAAGAAAATGCTTGCACCGGGGACTTGAAACAAGTCAAAATGGACAATGAGAAATTAAGGATTGAGATTCAGTCACTACAACTGGAGTTAACACAGTTGAGGTCGAATAAGGTAAAGGATGAGAAAGTTGATGAACTTATAACTACTCATCATAGTGCTATGGAAGCACTCAAACTTGAATTTGTTCAAGAAAAGGCTAAGGTTTTAGAAGCTACGTCTCAGATGACAAAGTTAAGAAAAGATCTTAAAGATAGTATGGCTAAAGAGAAGACTCTTATTTCTCAGTTACAAGACATAAAATTGGATTATGACAGAAAAATTAAAACCAACGAAAGAATATACAAAGCTGTTACTAGAGAGAAAGCTATGGCAGAGGTGGAAGTTACAAAACTTCGTAAGAGAGTTGACAGTTTATTAGATATTGTTTTATACAATAATGTGTTATCTACTACTAAGGTGGATAGACTGAAACATAAACATGATGGTCAACATGTTGCTAATGCAAAGAGCCAGCGACAGACACTCAATGCTCATAGTAACACTAAGCAATATGTGAACATATCTTTTCGTGGAAAATATGGTTTCCCACGAAATAACGATACTGCCTCTAATGGGAGTTGGCGGCAGGCCAACAAAGGTAAATCAAGTTTTGATCACGGTGAGGACTTTGATAAGTGTCATGATACGATTCCTCAGGGAAACCGTGCATCGAATTGTCAGATTCCTGATAAGTTAGTAAAAGAAAACAAAACTGTTAGTACCCATCGTACTCAGCTCAGACAGTATTATGTACCTATTAAGCACAGTGACACAGGGAAAAATAAAAGCAATTTTGCTAAAAGAGATAATCGTGATTATGGACATTACCAAACGCGTCCATATGATAATAGTTCTTCTTCAAAGAACTGGAGGCAATTTAATTGTCCTCAACATTTTGGTCCTAGTGACTATAAGAACTTTCATAACGGTTATCAACATCGTAATAATTGTTCTCCATGACAACAAAAACCATCAAATAGATATTTTCTTCAGAAAAGAAATAACAATCATAACTATGTTAACTGGAGTTCAAATAAGAGCAATGGGCTCAACAGAGATAAGAATTTTGATAGATCTTGTTGTGATGGTAGATCTCAACATGACTGTACTTAACTGTTAAATCTTGGACTTTTTAATGTGTCTAACTTTACAAGTTATTTTTTTCTATATCAAGTTAGGTACACATTTGTAATTTGTAATATAGTGATTGTATCACTACTTAGCGGTTCATTGATGTATATTCACCGCTGTTCTTTGATGATTTTTCTTCTTTGTTAATAATGAACTTAATATACTTAATATGAAATTGTGATTGAAATTATTGTATGCATTGTGTCATTGCCAGTATTGTAGTACAAGTTGGTGACACCTCTCTGGAAACATTTATGCTTAGAGAAACGCTTTCTCTGAGATTATGAGATATATTCTCACCAGTCGCTCCATATGTCGACTTAGCCTCACATTTGGCGTTATATTTATTCTTAATACTATTCATCTGCGCATTATTCATGCGTTGTGAGCTTATTGTACGTTGCTCCTAGATGTATTTCCAAAAAAAAAAAATGTTTCATTTTTTTTCCCCCGGGAGGTGTGGTAAGACTGTTACGTGCAGTTTTCATAACTGATAATGTAGTCTGTCTGTATACTTGTTATGTTTGAAAATATTTTGAATAAGATTTTTGGGTCTCATGTATTTTTCGTTAGAACCCTAATCTAAGGGCGAATACTCATTTTTTGCTTTGAGGGAAAGTAAATATGTAGTTACTCCTTCTTAAAGGATATACCAGCTGACTGCTTAGGTCAGAGGTGATGCGAACAGCGCATGCCCGAATTAGAGAGAGTTTGGAAAAGATTTCCTGTGCGGGAGGCCGTGTTTTGTTGAACTGGGTCTGTCAGACGAAATGTCTGGTTACGTCTCTGCATTGCCTCTGGGGATGGAAACTCTTCCACTGTTATTTAAAGTCCCCTGTGTTATTTCTGTTCGTCAGGAAGACGACAGTTGCTTCTAAGTTGTGTTAGGAATTCGTAGCAAGGTAAAAAACGAAACTTTCACACTTCCTTTGTAAGGATCATATTTTGAGTCAACCGGTGACGAGAGCTCACGAATGGTTGAAAGGCAGAGTATTCTACTTGTTATGCTCGTTGGAGCCATCTAAGACCGTTAGGTTTAGATTTACACACAGAGACCCAGGAGAATAGATGTTATTCTAAAACACGCATGATTAGCGGTATATCTTTTAACTTAGACGCTTATGTCTGCAGATGAGGAATCCACAGTTTTTACTGTTTTATAGAGGCCTAATATATAATTATCTGGAGTGGAAGACCAGATGAATTAACAGTTATTGCTATGATAGCTTTGAAAATGAAAACTCGCCTGATGTACGAGGGAGTTATATAAGACTATCTTCGAAAGGACAGTCTATCTTCGATACGTCCGATTAGAGGGATGGACTATGCTATTTCGTCGCCCGCCATGTTTGGGGTCGACTTAAGGAGAGCGATTCAAGAAGAGTCAGAATGAAACTGTTGGATATTTATACAGTTATTTACCCGTTCTGTAATGCGGGGTTTTTCTGCTAGTTGTGGAATGAGAGTTAAATTGGAGTCTGCAACACTTTGATAATCATATATTTACTGGAACTTATGTACATGCAATTGTAGTGAACTGTCTTCATATCCGCCATGTTCCTGTGTCATGCTTACATGGATTTGTCTACGTCTTGTTGCTGTGACTATAATAAATGGTGAGAAAAACGTACACAGCTGTTCCTTTATTGACTCATCATCGTAAGTCTGTGTGACATTGCTGTAACTTGTACTGTGGTCCGGTGTGGACATCCATCTACGTTCTGCGCACCTAATGTCAACACACCACCCATGCAAACCAGACCAGAGACACCCTACCTCTTCATCACCTTCACCATCTGTCGGTGTCTACCTTGATTCGGGTGTCCGAAGATAGGGTGAACTGTATTACAACAACACAGAAGTAAAACAACACCTTATCACCATCCAAGAGTTCTGAAAAATATTCTTTCCATCTTTCCATTACTTCTTTTGGGGCAGTAAGCAATGTGCCTTGCTTGTCCTTTATAAATTTAAGAGGGCACTGTTTTTCCTTCCTGTCTCCAAATTCTTCCCAGGACTTCTATTTTGCTGCTAGCACCTTATTCTTTGCTTCTGTCCTGCGTATCATAAATTCTCTATATTTCTCTGTTTTTCCTGCTGTGTTTGTAGCTCTTGAGTATTGTTTACATGCCTTTTTTTTCTCTCTTATTTTCTCTTTAACCTCATCTGTCCACCAACGCGTCATCTTTCTCTTGTTCCCAAGTCGAACTTCACCACATGTTTCTGCTGCAGCTGTCTTTATGATGTCCTTAAATTTCAGCCATTGTGTTTCCGGGTCATGAGGTTGTTGTTCTGTGTTTTTCATTGCTGTAGCAATAAGCTCCTGATATCTGGTCTTCACTTCTGGCTCTCTCAGCTTGTAGGTCGTAATGCTCGTTTCCCCTGTTCGTTTACTTAGCTTCTTGCGTGATGTTAGGCAGCTCCTAGGCCGAGTAACTCTTTCAGTTGTTCTTTTAATTGTTAAAAAGTATTGGTCACTTCCAATCTCTGGCCCCCTCCACACTCTAGCATCCCGGACATACTTGCATGATGGAGGGGCTGCCTCCTTACGGCCTCCATGCAGGCCGCCCTCCTCCTTTTTCAGCCGGGCTTGGGACCGGCCTAGACGTTCTTTCTTTTTTTTTTTTAAATTCGTTATTTTGTATTTTAATTGTCTAAATATGTGTTTAAATAAGGAGTTGGGGGGGGGGGGGGGGCGCGGCCTTATCATTCTGATGTATAGTCCCTCCCTTGGACAATTTCTAGATCCGTCAGTGAGTGTGACGATCCAGTCTATCCAAGTCTAAAATGTGTATCTGACTACTCTTGAGTAATCCAAGACTAAGGCAGCGAAGAAGGGAACTGGCTATCCCTCCTCAAAAATATGAACAAGTATAATGAAGTCTCTAACACTTCTAATAGTGAAGACTCTAACACTTCTAATAGTGAAGTCTCTAACACTTCTAATAGTGAAGTCTCTAACACTTCTAATAGTGAAGTCTCTAACACTTCTAATAGTGAAGACTCTAACACTTCTAATAGTGAAGTCTCTAACCCTTCTAATAGTAAAGACTCTAACACTTCTAATAGTGAAGTCTCTAACGCTTCTAATAGTGAAGTCTCTAACACTTCTTATAGTAAAGACTCTAACACTTCTAATAGTGAAGTCTCTAACGCTTCTAATAGTGACGTCTCTAACACTTCTAATAGTGAAGTCTCTAACACTTCTAATAGTGAAGTCTCTAACACTTCTAATAGTGAAGTCTCTAACACTTCTAATAGTGAAGTCTCTAACGTTTCTAATAGTGAAGTCTCTAACACTTCTAATAGTGAAGTCTCTAACACTTCTACTCCGGGACTACTTTTACGTTTATTCTCTTGTTGTTTCATTCACATAACATAACATAACAAACAACACATTGATCGTGACCCCGTCATCATCAGCTGCCATCTCCATAACGAAGGTCGGCTGTAATGGATCCCAACGTTTTCTGTCTCTTGTCGATGGTGCTCTCTAGTAGACTCTTTTTCCTCTCCATCTCTTGATGTTGCCTTTCAATTTACAGAGCTGTCTGAAGTGGAGCAACGAGAATCGAATGCAAATAAATATTAGTAAAACGAAATGTATGTTAATATCAACCAGACAAAAACTACAAAACTCGCAGAAAACAACACTTCAGCTCTACATTGGAACATCACTAATTGAAAACGTAAATGAACATAAAACTCTAGTCTAACTGTTGACCAGCACCTAAGTTGGAACTCACATGTAAGTGCACTCACAAAGCTAACGGCACAAAAAGTTTACCAATTAGCCAAAATCAAACACTTCCTGGATGAGGGGGCAAGGAAAATGTTCTACACATCTCACATACAAACATACCAAGACTATTGTTCCACAATCTGGGATGGTTGTTACATATCCAACACAAAAAGGCTTCATTCACTTCAAAAACGTGCTGTGCGCCTAGTTGCTGATAAACACCAAACACATTGTATAGATTTATATAACTATCTTAAAATATTACTCCTTAGAAAGCGCTTCCTATTTAACAAAGCTAAATTCGCTCACAAAATCTTGTCACAGAATGCTCCAACGTATCTGTGGCCTCTTTTAAAATTCAATGAAAAACGTAGTAACCGCTTAAACCAGTTACAGGTATCCAAGCCCAGGCTTGATTTGTTCAAGAAGAGCTTGGCTTACTCAGCTGCTCATCTTTGGAACAATCTTCCAGATGATCTTAAAAACATGCACAGTCCCTACTCATATAATCGTAGACTGTTCAAATACATTTAATTCCAATTATATGCCGCCCTAAGGGATTATATTTCGAATTATTATCTAATATACTGTATGCAGGGTCTAATGATCTAGTTTTTCATTTTAATATATCTTACTTCTTAATTGTAATCTTACTTACTTACTTACTTACTTAGTCGTTCCCCTTCTACCGTGAGGTGTAGAGGTTTGGAAGAGAGAGCGCCAGACTATTCTATCGGCTGTCTTCCTCCTGGCCTGGTTCCATTCTAGTCCTCGGTCCTTCAAAGATTGTCTAATGTTGTCCTCCCAGCGGACTCTGGGTCGTCCTCGGGATCTGGATCCTTGGCTCTTTGTTTCCCATGCTTGTCGTGGTAGCCGATCTTCTCCCATTCTGCAGACATGGCCAAACCATCTTAGTTGGGACTGTTCTACTTGGGTCTGTAGGGGGTGGCATTTTAGGCCTTGACGTATCGTCTGGTTGCGTACCATGTCTCTTCTTGTTACTTCAACCACCTTCCTCAGATACCTCATTTCTGAATCAAATTGTAATCAAATACTGTAAATGTATTCTTTTATACTACTTATAATGTTGCATCGCCATTAAATTAACACCTTAAGTATGGAGAATGTCTGAATAACTAGCAATAAAAGATGAGTAAGAGGAAGGGCAAAATGTAAGACGGGCCTATATGCACGATTCTTATCTATCAGTCAATACCCTTTACCTCCCTAAGGAGCATAGGTCATACAGCTGGATCTCGTATAGTGGAGGCGTCAACAATTCACTCCCTGTGGCAGTATCTGTTTGGGACTCAAAGCTGCTCACCTGTGGGAACATTTGCCGCATGTGCTGACAACACACTAAGTCCCAGGTCATTCAGCAGCGGATTCCCAAAATGTCACGAGTTCTTATTATATACCACCATAAACTATCTATCTATCTATCTATCTATCTATCTATCTATCTATCTATCTATCTATCTATCTATCTATCTATCTATCTATCTATCTATCTATCTATCTATCTATCTATCTATCTATCTATCTATCTATCTATCTATCTATCTATCTATCTATCTATCTATCTATCTATCTATCTATCTATCTATCTATCTTTTTATCTATCTATCTATCTATCTATCTATCTATCTATCTATCTATCTATCTATCTATCTATCTATCTATCTATCTATCTATCTATCTATCTATCTATCTATCTATCTATCTATCTATTAATGTTTATTTTTATTTATTTTATTTTTACATTCATTATTATTATTCTTTTTTAATGTTAAAAACGTACTTTAATTATGATGATTATTGCAAATGTAATATTACTTTTACAATGATAAATGCCTTAATTATGCTTATAGTAAATGTGAGGATGAAAGGATATAGTATATATGATGAGAGAGAGAGGAAGGGCAGAATGTCAGACGGACCTGCGTGCCCAATTCTTAACCCTTTGAAAATAAAGTTCGTTCGTTCGTTCGTTCCTCCTTTTACAATTTCGCCTTCAGCTCGTCCTTTCTTTTTGGTTTTCAGCAACGTGTTTTGTCTTTTTATATGGCCAAAATAATTCAGCCGTCTAACTTTGATCTCTTTCAATATTTCTGTTTTCATTACTGGCTTTTCTATTACCCCCTTATTTATTTTCTTTCCTTTCTGCGAGATGCGTCACATTAAGAAGCCCTACTGTTAGGTCAAATTTATACTTACCAACTTAATTTTTGAATCGATGATGGACACAAAAAAAGGTGAAAGATTAGCCAAAAGGACTCGCAAAATGCAATGTTATTGATATAAATAGAAGGAAGAAATTTTTTTTGTAATGGAGCATCTTCGATCGCAAACGAAAGGTTGAGTTGTTGTGTAAACTTTGGTCGAATGTGTTTAAAATTGACATTTGACTTAACTAGCGACTTCTTCTATTGTGGAGATCATTTTCAGTGTAAATTCTACTGCTAAGACTAGAAGTATTATTTGGTATACCGCGAGAGGACGTAATCCGTAAGGCTTGAGACGTTCACATCCAAGGGTAAAGGAAAATTTGTGCAAACAGACACCCAAGCTAATGGAAAAAAGTGGCGATCGCCAGTGTGAAAGTTACAGCATCGTGTTCCCTTACCACTGTTACAAAGTGGGTAGACCGGTTCGCCACCCTGTTGTTATTGAACAGCTGTTTTCGTTTATAACACCAACAGCAAAATCCACATTACTTAACAACTTCAGCGTATTTCCTAAAGTATATGCGTCGGATCCGCCGAATAGCAATACAGACAGCATGAGAAAAATGAATGAAACAGCATCAGTTAATACTATTAACACCAGTAGAGGTGATGCAGGGTCGCATATCACTCCAGGTGTTTCACTTGAAGCATTAGCAAGAGCATACATTATGAAAGAATCTGGAAGGGAGAGACTACAAATGCTGTTTAAAAAAAAGTAAGCGTGGTTTCATTAGGGATAGAGAGAAAGAGACGAACATATTATGATTCTGAAAATGTTGATGCAGTTTTATGATGGATAGACAAGTCCAAGCGGGTTGAAATGAAGAACAGTGGAATGTGTGTAGGCCTACATTCGGCCTTAAAAAATAATTTAGTGAGTAGCCTTCTCCAGTCATAACAGACTATGGGAATGATGTGCCTTTTAGTAGATAGTCCTCATCTGCTTTTAGCTGACACCATAGTGTGAAGAAGCTGTTGCCCATGCAGCATGTTCCTCCTCTACACATAGCTGGTAGGTCCAAAGGAATGGCAGTAGCCGACACAGTTTGGTTACAGCGACGTCACAAGAGTTGCCAGAATAGTGTTATATCAACATGAGACTGCCTTAGGGACTCTGGTTCTTGATCTATCCTCAGGGTTTACTCCCGAAGCCTTTCCCCTAAACGTATATTGTCGCAAGACAGTGAAGGTTTGAAATCAGAGTTTACCTTCTAGATTGGCTACCAACCAAGGATTATGAGCCATATCTGCCCAAAGTGGCTGGTTTCTTCTTCTTCGTTCACCCTCAGATGTCAACTTGAATAAGTTCAAAGAAAGCAGTGGTCAGCCTGAGGCTGTTGATATCTCCGTAGATTTTCTCCAGGAATGGTACTGGTGATGGCCATATGCGTTTTCTCTGTTCCTCATATGTTGGGCACCTTTGAAGCAGATGTTCAGCAGTCATTTTATCGGTGCTACAGTCACACTCATCAGTAGTGGCTGGTTTGAAGGCGCCACCAACCAAGGATTATGAGCCATATCTGCCCATAGTGGCTGGTTTTAAGGCGTCAGTGACTCGTCTTCATCCTTTCTCCTGTCAGTAGAAACAGTTCTACCTGGCTCAAATTGAGCCACACATGAAAGCCAGGAGCTGGATTTCGCTGTCAGTGGCTATTTGAGACTCATGCCATAGAAGTATATATCTATAGTGGGAGCTTATCCCTATTACAATTCCTGGCTATGACAACCTTTGGAACAAGATTTTTGAAGAAAAAAAATTCAGTAATAAGGGGTAAGAGTTATGTGTAGGAATTCTAAACCTAACTCTAATGACATATTTGGTTGACATGCCGTACTGTTCTTCATTTCAATCGTACAAGTGTAATGTTTGTTAAATATTTCAGGGGGAAAAATGTTAATTTTATCTCATTTAGATTTATAGAGAAAGAGTACTTTTGCTATTTTGTCACCAAATTTGTGTTCATTAAATTGCAGTTGTTTTAAATGTTTAATGTATAATTTGCAGGCATTGAAAGCTTATCAACAATGATAATTTTAATTTAACTCATAATACAGGTTGTCCAAAAATTAACAGGATTAAAACTGAAATAAAAAAAATGGAACCACACCTTGCATATTCAAATGATTATTGGAAATGCTCTTGGCAACTCATAACTTTTATTCTGCAGGTTGGTAACACTGCACCAATCATGCTGTGAAGATGGCGGCATGTTACAAAGGGTGCCCACATGGAGACATATTGAAAAACTGTATCCTGGGCTTTTCATTTTGAATGTGAATTTCAATGAATGTGACCAATAAAATTCCTTGGGTTAATGCTGCAAATACAGTATAATTTATCTGTAACATTAGTGTCTGCTCTAGGTTATTGAACCATAATCCGTTGAATATTTTTCGGACACCCTGTATTTTATTAATACTACTTGCAGTATTGTTTGAATTGTGTTGTTAGTTAATATACTTTTCACAGCCACAAGGGAGAATCTAGTCCCCAGATGTTAACTATACAAATAGCTCTGGTGCAGATATATGCCATCAGCTTCTTTCTGAAATACGTGCCGTCATGGAAATTTGCAAAAGAAGAATTTATCAGGAATCATAATGCAACAGCATTTAGGACTTACATTGACGCTTTGGTAAGCATAATGTTTTAATTTTGCTGCATGAATCATAAACATAATTTTTCATGGAAGAGACAAAACACCCTTTTAGTCTGGTCCTAGGCCTGCCTCTCTGTCTGTGACATACTAAATGGAATGTGAGTGGGGAAGTTGGTCATCTCTGGGTGACAGCGGGGGGTGGAGATACTATTAGATACTATTATGACAGTGCTGCACTACTCAAAATATACTAGCAAGCATAATATATTTTCCTGTGTTTTTGTTTACGGGGAGGGAGGGTACCAAAGGTATGATCTGCCCTGGGTACTAAATATTTTATGCCCTCCCCACCCCCTCCTTTATTTTGTCCTTCTTTAATTTCAGAATCTCTCTCTCTTGTTTTGTTCTTTTTTTTCTTCTCATTTTAGAGTTCTGTCTCAAAAAGTTCATGTCTGTTTACTCCAGGGTATACAACTCCTACATCCCTGGGGAATCAGATCTGTTGCTTACCTTGTCTGTTTGCTTCTTTTCATGTCACACCATCTCTACTTGACAAATGCTTATATTTGTTAGTTCTGTCCCATCTCAAAAACGGGAGTGTTTTGGTATGTAGGCACGCCTGCCTTTTATTCATCACCCTTCATCTCCCCAATAATAGGTAGAAAGGTAAAGGATTCCATTACATGTCCATTTAAGGCATATTGGTAATATGGTATTAGGCCCATATTTTCTTGACCATACCGCACACTAGGGGTGATGTGGTCAGCATCACGCTGGTGGCCTTTAACCTTCCCAGAGTTTCTCTGGTTCACAATTCATGAGGCTGGGTTGACCCTGAGCCGTTTGCGGTCTAAAAAATCCCACCTCAACTGGGGATCGAGCCAGAATCGCAGAGCTGGGAAGCCAGTGCACTAACCACTGTGCAACTGCTAGGAGCATGGGCCTTTAACAAATATATGCCAAGTATTCTTGTCCTGTGCCATCAGCTCAAGGTTTTTCCATGTTTTCTTCATCCACTTCATGTCTATCTCAGGTTCTCTTCTCCATGTGTTC
Organism: Oreohelix idahoensis; assembly: GCA_024509875.1. Classification (NCBI taxonomy): domain Eukaryota; kingdom Metazoa; phylum Mollusca; class Gastropoda; order Stylommatophora; family Oreohelicidae; genus Oreohelix; species Oreohelix idahoensis. Next base: position 986,838 of record JAMPIV010004778.1, on the reverse strand, counting down.
CTTAGTCTTCCTCTCTTACCCTGGGGATTCCAGAACAAGGACTGCCTTGTAATGCTATCAACAGGTTTCCTCAGAGTGTGTCCTATCCATTTCCAGTATCTACTTCTCATTACTTATTCCACTGGCACTTGTCTGGTTCTTGTCATCAGTTCCACATTAGTCATCTTGTCATACCACTTCATCATCATCTCAACCCATAACCCGTCATGGGTCGTAGGGGTGCCATGGTGGAAGCATCAGCAGACAGGGTCCTCCACTGCTCTCTATTCTCAGCAATGCGTACAAGTGTGGAGAAACCGTGTCCTGCCCATTCTTTGATGTTATCAGCCCAGGATTTTCTTTGCCTTCCTCTTCTCCGTTTACCTTCGACTGTTCCCTGGAGGATCGTTTTCGAAAGGGAGTCATGACGAGTTACATGCCCAAACCAGGCAAGCTTTCGACGTTTCACTATTGACAAAAGTGGTTCTTGATGGCCTGCATAGGTGTTTATCTTCTCTCTAACATAGACATTTGTTTTGTGCTCTTTATAGCAAATGCGCAAAATTCTTCTGTAACATTTATGCTCGAAAGCCTGAATCCTTCGCTCCGTATCTGCAGTGAGTGTCCAGCCCTCACACCCATACAAGAGAATAGATAATACAAGTGATTTGTATAATTTGATCTTCACAGGAAAACTGATGTTACTTTTCCAGATCACATTCAACCTTGTCATGGCAGCTGAGGCCATCTCAAGTCTTGTCTTGATTTCTTTATTTGATCTTCCATCACTACATATAGTGGACCCGAGATATTTAAAGGTGTTAACTTCTTCTAACGTTTGCCCATTTAACGTAATGTTGGTCGGAACATGTTTCTTATGGCTATTCACCAATATCTTGCTTTTTTCTATATTAATTTCCATCCCATATGTTCTTGTTACTTTCTCCAGTCTAGAGGTAAGGTCTTGAAGTTCTGATTCTGTTCCAGCTATCAGATCAATATCATCAGCAAAACGTAGATTACACAGAGGTCGGCCTCCAATCGATATGGTTGATTTATAATCGTAGAGAGCCTCCTGCATAATATGTTCTAGATAAATGTTAAAGAGCACTGGTGACAGGATACATCCCTGGCGAACTCCTACAGTTGTTTTGAAAAATTCTCCAATGTCATTGCTTGCAAAAACAGCACTGCTTGCGTCCTGCAATGAGAGCGCGGTCGTTGTTAATCCGGGCATCGGCCGATCCGGCAAATTATTACTGAGTTGACTTTCCATCATAACATTTCAGTGGGCAAGAGGTTTGCTTGGCGGTGCCCATCTCCTCTCCAAGTATCCTTGCAGGTACATACAAAAATGTACCTGGAGCAGTAACAATAGCCCTCAATAAATCTGTAATGTTTTGAAACACTGTCCGGTTGACACATCACAAAAAAACCGCCATCTTGTTCACTCGGTAAACACAAACAGCGAACTCACATGACAGGCAAACTTGATGTTTTCATCTTTAAAATACTTATCAACACAATCCAGAAAATGAGCCAAACACACTACAAACTCATACAGCATTAATGAGGGCTGCTACACCACTTCACTCCTTCTATTTTACACAAGCAACCATGAATGGAAGTCTGTAGCATTTTGGTTATTGTATTTGCTGTTTTCCATGTTTGAGAGCCATACAACAGAACTGACTTGACATTTGAATTGAAGATTCTAGGCGAACGAAGAAGAATTGAAGATTCTAGGTGAACGAAGAAGAAGAAGAATTGAAGATTCTAGGCAAACGAAGAAGAAGAAGAATTGAAGATTCTAGGTGAACGAAGAAGAATTGAAGATTCTAGGTGAACGAAGAAGAATTGAAGATTCTAGGCAAACGAAGAAGAAGAAGAATTGAAGATTCTAGGTGAACGAAGAAGAATTGAAGATTCTAGGCAAACGAAGAAGAAGAAGAATTGAAGATTCTAGGTGAACGAAGAAGAATTGAAGATTCTAGGTGAACGAAGAAGAAGAAGAATTGAAGATTCTAGGCAAACAAAGAAGAAGAAGAATTGAAGATTCTAGGCAAACGAAGAAGAAGAAGAATTGAAGATTCTAGGCAAACGAAGAAGAAGAAGAATTGAAGATTCTAGGTGAACGAAGAAGAATTGAAGATTCTAGGTGAACGAAGAAGAAGAAGAATTGAAGATTCTAGGTGAACGAAGAAGAAGAAGAATTGAAGATTCTAGGCAAACGAAGAAGAAGAAGAATTGAAGATTCTAGGCGAACCAAGAAGAAGAAGAATTGAAGATTCTAGGCAAACCAAGAAGAAGAAGAATTGAAGATTCTAGGCAAACCAAGAAGAAGAAGAATTGAAGATTCTAGGCAAACCAAGAAGAAGAAGAATTGAAGATTCTAGGCAAACGAAGAAGAAGAAGAATTGAAGATTCTAGGCAAACCAAGAAGAAGAATTGAAGATTCTAGGCAAACCAAGAAGAAGAAGAATTGAAGATTCTAGGCAAACCAAGAAGAAGAAGAATTGAAGATTCTAGGCAAACCAAGAAGAAGAAGAATTGAAGATTCTAGGCAAACCAAGAAGAAGAAGAATTGAAGATTCTAGGCAAACCAAGAAGAAGAAGAATTGAAGATTCTAGGCAAACCAAGAAGAAGAAGAATTGAAGATTCTAGGTGAACCAAGAAGAAGAAGAATTGAAGATTCTAGGCAAACCAAGAAGAAGAAGAATTGAAGATTCAAGGCAAACCAAGAAGAAGAAGAATTGAAGATTCAAGGTGAACCAAGAAGAAGAATTGAAGATTCTAGGCAAACCAAGAAGAAGAAGAATTGAAGATTCTAGGCAAACCAAGAAGAAGAAGAATTGAAGATTCTAGGCAAACGAAGAAGAAGAAGAATTGAAGATTCTAGGCAAACCAAGAAGAAGAAGAATTGAAGATTCTAGGCAAACCAAGAAGAAGAAGAATTGAAGATTCTAGGTGAACCAAGAAGAAGAAGAATTGAAGATTCTAGGCAAACCAAGAAGAAGAAGAATTGAAGATTCTAGGCAAACCAAGAAGAAGAAGAATTGAAGATTCTAGGTGAACCAAGAAGAAGAAGAATTGAAGATTCTAGGCAAACCAAGAAGAAGAAGAATTGAAGATTCTAGGCAAACGAAGAAGAAGAAGAATTGAAGATTCTAGGCAAACCAAGAAGAAGAATTGAAGATTCTAGGCAAACCAAGAAGAAGAAGAATTGAAGATTCTAGGCAAACCAAGAAGAAGAAGAATTGAAGATTCTAGGCAAACCAAGAAGAAGAAGAATTGAAGATTCTAGGCAAACCAAGAAGAAGAAGAATTGAAGATTCTAGGCAAACCAAGAAGAAGAAGAATTGAAGATTCTAGGCAAACCAAGAAGAAGAAGAATTGAAGATTCTAGGTGAACCAAGAAGAAGAAGAATTGAAGATTCTAGGTGAACCAAGAAGAAGAAGAATTGAAGATTCTAGGCAAACCAAGAAGAAGAAGAATTGAAGATTCAAGGCAAACCAAGAAGAAGAAGAATTAAAGATTCTAGGCGAACCAAGAAGAAGTATTGAAGATTCTGATTTTTGTGTTGGACTTTTCTTTTTCATCCCCATATATTTCTCAATGTAATGAAAGCTCCTCTTGAGCAAAATATTGTTGCATCTACGTGATAAATTCTCGCAACATCATTTTATTACAATATCTATTTTATAACGCAAGGGCAACAACTGCTTGAAATTTATAGTCACTTTTCTCGGTAAGCATTTGTCTTCTCGCGTTGGTATCGAATGCAGTTAAGTTTGAGCTGTGGTCATTTTGCGCTGGACTGCGCATGACTTGTCTTGCTTCTTGGTCGATCGGTTTCCGCCCACCACTAGTGGAGTGAGCGATTTGGAATGGCGAAAGAGATGCCTCGTTGAAGAGGGGATCTCCGCTATTTTTTGTTCTGTCAGGGATGTGTAGTCCTCTTAATGGATATTTCGTTTATTCGAGATAATACCTCTAGTGTTTCCCACATGCCGGGAGGCGTGATATTTCTGTGTATTTCATGAAAGCAAGGTAAATTAACATTTTCATTAACTCTATCGATTTTTGGTCGTGAACGATTTCTGGCTCATAGCCTGTCTTCGAAAGTCGTCGTCACGAGATGTTTTCCTAGCTCACATGTCGCTGTATTGTGCTGCATCGGTTGATGCAGGTCCCAAGGACTATTACTTGCTACTTGGTTACCTGAACTAGGTTTGAAAAACCTTTGTTATCTAGAGGATATTTTTGAGGACATTATTTATACTTCGGCAGACGTGTCTGTCTTGCTGAAGTCAGATTAAGGAGAGTGAACTGATCTCATACATCTGGTTATCTCCTGGCTGTTATAGAAAAGGATGGAGTTTTCCACCTGACTACATTTACAGCACTATGAAATATAACATGCATCTGACTCATCATTGTAATGCTGTCTACCGTCTATTGCTGTATTGAATGTTGCTGTGATAATGACTGTTTGATGTGCCTACATATTCGCGTAACCATTTTGTCACTGTGGCGTCCACAATAAATAATGAAGAAAAACGTCAACGGCTGTTACAAGAATCATTGACTTTATACGTCGTGAGTTTACTGACGTCCTATGTGGATTGCCCTGTTATTTTTGTATGAACATTGTTTTGACTGAACACATCTGCACACCACACAAAACCAGACATGCGGATACCATCCATCATCATATGGCATCACGCATCATTTGGTGGCCATAAGCTGGTTTGATCTGGTACCAGCAAACACGGGGTCCCTTACCCACTTCATTTTCAACAAGAATTCATCAACATCCTTCAAGAAATTAACATTCTTCAAGACAGTCAACATCTTCAAAATTTTCAAAGTACTCGGCGTTGCCCGGTAAAAGTCAAAATTTCAATTTTTTGACGGAAACAAGAATTTGACAGTACCCGGCGTTGTTACATGTTGCCGGATAACTCGGACTGCTGTTATCTTTTACGCAAGTCAAGCAAGTTGCTGCTGTCAAGGTTCCAGTGCTGTCGTTTTTGTGAAGGTCAAGTGCCGGTTGAAACGGGTTGTTTTCTGAAGAAGGCCAAGTACCGATTTCCATCAACTTACTTTTGGATTAGAAGGTCAAGTGCCGAAACAACTCAACACACAGTATGTCAGAAGCTCTTGTACCATCGTGTTAGCAGTGGAAGCAGTTCAGATGTGCCATCATCGTTGGAGCTTCGCTCTTTAGGACGTTGATTGACATCCGTTTTTCTGCTGTTCGACGATTGGAAGCCTATAAGTTAAGTGGCCTGTTTGTATGTAAACTGTGCCCTTATACTTCTGCTGAGTCTTCTGTGTATCATCTCATTCTATATGTTATATGTCTATATGTTATTTGTATATTTATATGTTTATATTTCAGCGGGTTCTCGGTTGGGTGGTGTCTCCGTTAGATTATGCCACGTCATAGAGGTCGTCTATTGTGAGCGTTTTCTGTAGGGTTTGCAAATTTCCGATACTGGAATTTGCTAAGCGACTTCTGTTGCTATTTATGTTAGCTGTGATGACATGTTTTAATATTGTTTTCGTTATTATTTCGCATTCTTTAGTTTTGTTTTGATTTGTTTGTATTTGTTAGCCTACTCTTGTCTATAATTTAGTTTCATACAACATTTTTGTTTATACACTGTGGTGTCATGTATTTTGTTTAATTCTATCGTAGATATCGTCACATTTTTTGTGATATTTCATTAATTTCTGCTTTATTTTTAGTTGATTTCTGCGAACGTTTTTGTATTGTTGCTGATCTTTGTTATTGTTTACATTGTTATTGTTTACATTGTTTGCATTGTTTACATTTTCAATGTTTACATTCTGCATGTGTTTACATAGTCATTGTTTACAGTTATAGTAATTAGTTAATGGGCTATGCTAATGCACTGTTACTACTACACTGATGATAAATGAATGATGAATAGTGTTGTGCACTATTGAATGAGAAGTGCACTTATGATCAAGAATTGATTGTTGATATTTCATATACAAGTTCTTTGATTGGAGACTTGTTTCCCACAGAGACTGGGATAATATAAGGTGATGTGAATATACAAGTGCTTAATTAAGACTTGTTACACTTAGGTTTGAAATAAATTAGTTAATTATTTCAGGTTTTGGACGCATATGTTAGACAACATGTCTACATTTGAGCACTTTATTGAGCAGGGTAAATTGCTTGGGAAGACTGGTGATAAGTTAGAAGAATTTGCAACTGCTCGATATGATAAAGCAATGGAAGCTGAACAAAAGAAACTGCATATGGAAGCTGAACAAAAGAAACTGCAGATGCAGGTGGATGAAAAAAGATTCCAAATGGAAATGGAAAAACAAAAAAGGGAATCAGAAGCTGAGGAAAGAAAACTCCAGCTAGAGGCTGAAAATAAAAGACTTGAAAAAGAGGCTGAAAATAAAAGACTTGAAAAAGAGGCTGAAAATAAAAGACTTGAAAAAGAGGCTGAAAATAAAAGACTTGAAAAAGAGGCTGAGAATAAAAGACTTGAGAAAGAAGCTGAAAGACTTCAAATAGAGGCTCAGGCTGAGGAGAGAAGATTACAGAGAGAATCTGATGAGAGGAAAGAGAAAGCAAAAATGGAACATGAAGAAAAGGTCTTAGCTTTAGAGTTGGAAAAATTGAAATTGATGACATGAGTAATGGTAATGATTCAAACAAGGGTTCATCTTCTGGTAAGGCTAATAATGATACTTTTAAGATTAAGTTACCAACATTTAGTCCTTCCAGTGATGACATAATGTTCTATCTGGACAGATTTGAACAAGCATGTACAGCTCATAACATAGACAAAGCAAAATATGTTTATCAGTTATCAGGGATACTGACAGGTAAAGCTCTAAGTATATTAAATATGGTGGATGAACCTGACAAGAACAATTATGAGGTTGTCAGGGCCGCTCTGTTAAAGAAATATCAGCTTAACGAAGACGGCTATCGTCTACAATTTAAAAACATGTTACCTGAAAATGGAGTTGAATTCTCCGAGTTTATTGCAAGAATACGCATTACTTTCTCACGATGGGTTGAACTATCTAAGACGGAAAAAACTTATGAAGGACTTATGGACTTAATACTTAGAGACAAAGTCATGTCGTCTGTCAATGAGTCTTTCCTTGCTTTCCTTCATGAACGTAAACCTAAAACAATAAAAGAAATGGAAGATTTCTGTTGCCAATACGTAACTGCACACCCACACATAACCATGGGTAACTCTAAGGTGAAAGAAGGTTTACCAGTTGCTTCGGCAGCTCCGTATGGTCAAAACTTTGCTCGTAGATTCCAACAAAATTTTGATAGAAAGAGTAGCGGTAATTTCTGTCAAAATCATGGAAACCAATTTCATGGTGATTCTTCTTCGAAGAATTGGAGACAACCTGATAGTGGTCGTTACTATCACCCTAATAATTATAGGCATTTCAAAAGAGGATATGGTAATAGAGGTTATTCCTGCCGAAGACCTCAGAACCAAACAAATAGATGTTCGCATCAATGTGAACATGATAGTAATCGTGGAAACTGGAATTCGAACCAGGATAACAATTACAATAGAGACAATAATAACTGCAGAGATAATAATAACTCTGATAACTTCAGAGGTAATAATAGTCGGGGTAGATCTCAACACAAAAAAAAGAGATATCAGCAGGCTAATGCTGTACAACAGGAAACTGAGGGAGCCTGTAATCATGTTGTTGATAATAAAAACTTTGACGCTGTCACTGGTTCTGCTTTTGACTTTGAGAGAGCAAACAAATGCCCCCAATGCAGTACTTTATTCGAACCGGGTACCATAACTACTTTGAGTTGTGGTCACCCACTTCCCGCTCTTCCTGCTGCTGTTGCGCATGACGGGAGGGGTTCTTTAATTCTACATAAGGGTCTTGTTAATGATACTCCGGTCTCACTACTTTTCGATTCCGGATGCACCACTATTGGTGTTAGACAATCGCTTGTAGATCCATCTTGTGCTACAGGAAGGGTTATTAAATGTGTCACATTTGGCGGCACTCTAGAAAAATATCCTACTGCTGTAATTCGCATTGCCACTCCTTTCTTTACTGGAGATGTGCATGCTTGTCTCTTACCTAATCCTATTGCGGACCTTATTATTGGTCGTATTCACGGAGTTAGGGAGTGTACCCCACAGCAGATTGCTGCTTGGGAAGATAATAACATGCAAGCTACAAATGCAGTAGTTACAAGAGCACAAGCTCTACAAACACCCGAAACATCACTGAATAGTGATAATGAAGTTGATAGCCAAGATAGTCACTTAGTGATCACTCGTGACTCTTTCATAAAATTGCAAGAAGAAGATCCTTCTTTAAAAAAATTCTTCGTTCTTGCGAAGAAAGGTGATCCGAATCAGGATACAAATAGAAAATCTTGGATTGCAATGAGAAACGGCGTACTTGTACGTATGGTACAAGATTCGACTACGTCGGCACATTCGCAAATTCTTGTTCCCAAGAGCATGAGAGTGCAAATATTGCAACATGCTCATGACTCGCAATGTGCTGGACATATGGGTTTTGCCCGTACGAAGTCGAGAGTCCTTGCGGCTTTCTTTTGGCCTTTTGTCAATAAGGACATTCGTATTTACTGCCGATCATGTCAAGGTATGTCAGGAGGTCAAATCTAGAGGACCACGACATGCTGCGCCTATCCAGGCTGCTGACATTCCTATTCGGCCGTTTCAGAAAATGGCCATAGATATTATTGGCCCTTTTAAGGTCAAGTCGGCCAGAGGACATCAGTTTATCCTTACATGTGTCGATATGTGCACACGTTGGCCAGAGGCTATTCCTCTTAAGAGCATATCTACTACAGATATCGCAGATGCTCTTTGGTTGATATTTTCTCGCTTGGGGTTCCCCAGAGAAATATTGTCAGACCATGGCACTCAACTCATATCTGACACTATGTCACAGGTAATGTCTACCTTACATATTGAACGATCTCTCAGTAGTATCTACCATCCTATGTCTAATGGGTTAGTTGAGCGTCTGAATAGAACGCTCAAGACTTTGCTTGGTAAGATAACTGAAGATCATCCTCAAGATTGGGACAGGGTTTTACCCGCGGCTCTCTTTGCCTATAGAGAAGTCCCTAATGAACACACAGGATTTTCTCCCTTCGAACTTGTCTTTGGCGCGCGTCCACGCGGCCCTATGTCTTTATTACACGATCTCATCACTGCCGATGATATTAGCGATGAAACTCAATCCTCATATGAGTATGTCATTGCTCTTAGACAAAAGATCATTGAGGCATGTAAGCTAGCAACTGCTTCATCAGAAATTGCTAAAGAGAAGGCAAGACAGTTTGCTAACAAGAATAGATGTCTACGACAACTTTGTCCAGGTGACAAAGCATTCGTCCTACTCCCCAGTAGGGAAAATAGACTTCTTATTGCATGGAAAGGTCCGTATGCAATAGTCTCTCGGATTTCCGATGTTGACTATGTGGTAGATATTGATGGAAAGCATAAAACTTTCCACATAAACATGCTTTCGGAATTTCACGAACGTCCGGACTATTTGCTGCCTATTTTCCAGGCAACGGATGATGCTCCTGCACCTCACGGTCATTATTCATCCCTGTCTGTCATACAGGATGAGGAAGCTACCTTCTCTGATGTCAATCTTCCCCTTCCAGTGGTTCCATTACATTCCACGGAATCTTGGAAAAAACGTTTCTGTTTCTCCTAATCTTTCTGGTGACGAACATCGACAAGTCTCGTCGATGTTACAAACATTTCAGGATGTTCTCACTGACATTCCTGGACACACAGATGTCATAGAACATGACATAATTCTTACCGACAATAATCCAATTAGGGTTAGGCCGTATCCTATTCCTATACACTTTCAGTCGCAGGTGGAAAAGGAATTGGATGAAATGATTCAATTAAATATAATTGAACCATCGACTTCACCATATTCTTCTTCCATGGTTATTGTCCGGAAGAAGGATAAGAACATACGAATTTGTGTTGATTATCGCAAATTGAATCAGGTCACAAAGTTCGATGCTGAACCGATGCCTTTGTTAGAAGATCTACTGATTAGACTTTCTAATTCTAGATTCTTCACTAAACTTGACTTGTCTAAAGGTTATTGGCAAGTGCCTTTAGCAGAGCATGCCAAACCTCTTACTGCTTTTTCTACACCTAGGGGTCTATTTCAATGGAATGTTATGCCTTTTGGTCTCATGAACGCCCCTGCAACTTTCGTTCGCATGATGCGTCGAATTCTGTCACATCGTTTGGATGTCATCGCATACTTAGATGACATCTGTCTCTTCAGTGATACCTGGGAAGATCACTATTTAGGGTTATATGACTTACTGTCCACTCTACGTGAGAATAATTTGACAGCGAAACCTTCTAAAGCTTTTGTTGGTTTTGGTGAAATCTCTTTCCTGGGTCATCGTGTTGGTCATGGTCTCTTGAAGACAGAAGACCACAATACTTCCAAAATACTGAACATCTCTGTTCCTAAAACGAAGAAACAAGTTAGGAGTCTCTTAGGTTTAATTCAATTTTATGGGAGATTTATTCCAAATTTATCTTCGATCATGGCACCTCTCTCAACATTGTTGAAGAAAGGTTCGCCTAATCTGGTCCGTTGGTCTGAAGAATGCCAATCTTCATTAGACCAAATCAAGAATATATTTTCTTCTCCTCCCATCTTAAGATTACCTACTCTTGATAGGACTTTTGTTCTTCGGAGTGATGCTTCATCCACTGGGATTGGAGCAGCACTGATGCAAGAATATGCAAATACTCTGCATCCTGTTATGTACATTTCTAGAAAACTAAATGCGGCAGAGAGGAACTACTCGGTTTTAGACCGTGAGTTGTTAGCGATGGTTTGGTCAATTCTAAAGCTACAAAGATTCCTCCTGGGCGCACATTTCATTCTAGAGACTGATCAGAAAGCTCTTACAGCTATTCAGACTAAGAATTTGAAGAGTTCGAGATCCACTCGATATGCTATAGCTCTTCAACCTTTTCACTTCACGGTACGAGCTATCCGTGGTGCGGATAATGTGATGGCTGACATTTTGTCTAGATGCCCACATGACTCTAACTAATACTTCTGTCCTATATTCCTATATATTACAGAGTCATAACACACCTATATTACTACAATAGATTAGCACATCTGTACTCACTTTATATGTACACACTATCGTGCTTTGTTGTCATCTTCTTCTGTTCGTTTTTAAAGATGATAGAGGAGGACTGAGTAGTTAATATAAGGGCCGTTAGTTTACTAAACAGCCACAATTATTAATAATGTATTGTACCTTATGAAGCATATTAGTTATTAATTAGCATTATATTGCTTGTACTTTCTCAGAATGTCATTGTTGAGCTGAGGACTTACCTTACTAGTATCAAGCATGACGAGTTCTAGATTGTGTACTTACCCTCGGAATACCAGAGCATATGTCCTGGATCGTCATGTAGTTTAACTTTACTATGTACTTATGTCATTACATGTCAAATAATGTACTATTTAAATTTTCCTATCAGATTTGTACATCCATTTTTAAAGACAATATTAGAGTATGCTGTTTAATGATGATTATGGTAACTTGCATACGTATATTGTGTTTACATGCTAACGTGATGTGTGTTGGTGACACCTCCCCGATGTGAATATTTTTTGAGACATATTTATTTTTCTGTTGAGGTATATCCTCACCAGACACTCTATATTTAGCCTCATGTTAGGCAATTTAATTAATTATCAGCGCATAATTCGTGCGTTTTGAGCCGCTTATCGCATGCTCTTTGATATTTAAAAAAAAAAAAATATGTTCCACATTTTTTTTTTTTTTTATCGGGAGGAGGTGGTGATATGTTGCGTGATAAATTCTCGCAACATCATTTTATTACAATATCTATTTTATAACGCAAGGGCAACAACTGCTTGAAATTTATAGTCACTTTTCTCGGTAAGCATTTGTCTTCTCGCGTTGGTATCGAATGCAGTTAAGTTTGAGCTGTGGTCATTTTGCGCTGGACTGCGCATGACTTGTCTTGCTTCTTGGTCGATCGGTTTCCGCCCACCACTAGTGGAGTGAGCGATTTGGAATGGCGAAAGAGATGCCTCGTTGAAGAGGGGATCTCCGCTATTTTTTGTTCTGTCAGGGATGTGTAGTCCTCTTAATGGATATTTCGTTTATTCGAGATAATACCTCTAGTGTTTCCCACATGCCGGGAGGCGTGATATTTCTGTGTATTTCATGAAAGCAAGGTAAATTAACATTTTCATTAACTCTATCGATTTTTGGTCGTGAACGATTTCTGGCTCATAGCCTGTCTTCGAAAGTCGTCGTCACGAGATGTTTTCCTAGCTCACATGTCGCTGTATTGTGCTGCATCGGTTGATGCAGGTCCCAAGGACTATTACTTGCTACTTGGTTACCTGAACTAGGTTTGAAAAACCTTTGTTATCTAGAGGATATTTTTGAGGACATTATTTATACTTCGGCAGACGTGTCTGTCTTGCTGAAGTCAGATTAAGGAGAGTGAACTGATCTCATACATCTGGTTATCTCCTGGCTGTTATAGAAAAGGATGGAGTTTTCCACCTGACTACATTTACAGCACTATGAAATATAACATGCATCTGACTCATCATTGTAATGCTGTCTACCGTCTATTGCTGTATTGAATGTTGCTGTGATAATGACTGTTTGATGTGCCTACATATTCGCGTAACCACTTTGTCACTGTGGCGTCCACAATAAATAATGAAGAAAAACGTCAACGGCTGTTACAAGAATCATTGACTTTATACGTCGTGAGTTTACTGACGTCCTATGTGGATTGCCCTGTTATTTTTGTATGAACATTGTTTTGACTGAACACATCTGCACACCACACAAAACCAGACATGCGGATACCATCCATCATCATATGGCATCACGCATCAGATATGTACCCATATGCATGGACGCACACACACAGATGGACACACGCATACATGTACACAAACACATATAAATTTAATAAATATTTCTTCTTCCATATAGTCACTGCACTTATTCAAGTGCTGTTCCTGTTTATACCATCCATGTAATACACATCTTTAATATAATGTGTAATGTACAAGACTGTTGTGTTATCCAATTTCATGCTCTTTATATCTTCAACCAGAGAAAGATGAATGACTACTCTTCTGTTAGAGCTATATATGAAGGAGCAATGTTTGCCACAAAAATTACAATTTTCTGTACAGGATTTGTGTAAGTTTTATAGTCCGTTCAACAATTGTTGTTCAACATTACAATTTTTTGTCTGTAATGAATTCATATTTTGCATGTAGTCTTATATTATCCATGATGTTACAAATATGTTGTTGTGAAGTCAATATCAATTCTGCATTCTTCAAAACTGTAAATTCCTTTGATCTTTTCTGAATGTTACAAGAAGCACGGCTTAGAAATTAAATTTTACAGTATAATACGTCATAAATGTCAAAAGTAGGATCAGAGGCGTATCCATATCTGCTCACCGCATAGGAAACAGCTATAAGTAGTGATACATTTAAATCTGAAACGTGGGGGTAAAAAACTGTATTCAAAACTATATTGTATACAACACGGTAAATTTTACATGTATACCTGCACTATTTCTTCGTATTTTGAAGGAGCATAATTACATTGTTTTATGTTTTTGATATCTCAATTAAGTTACATTTATCTCAGTCTGTATCTGACAAATCCATTAGATTAACAACTGTTAATGGCTGGATAAACTGTAATCCATCACATTGCCAGTATTCTTCTTCACGGAGCACATGATCTACACATTTCTTCCAGAATTGAAAATCTGTCTTTTTCAGGGTATCATGTGTAAGAACTTTCACGTCGCTCATCTTAAATGTGGTGTTTGTGCTACAACCTGTCCTTTGATTTTAGCCCAAAGTAACTCTATTGGGTTAAGATGCGAATGATAAGGTGGTAGTCGAAGAGAGGTGTGACCATATGATTTAATTATTTTGTCAACACAATACACCTTAGTCTTCTTAGTCTGTTTCACAAGCTGTAACAATTCAGGTTTCAAATAGGTATTGTCGACATTGACATTTTCAGTTCGTAGCCAAGTTCTTATTGCATCTTTTGTGCTTGAGGAAGTTGGTACTTTGTCTTCCTGAGCTACAACATTGTGATAGGATGCATTGTCCATTACAATACATGATGGTCTGTCAAGAATGGGGAGAAGAGTTGTTTCTAACCAAGAACGAAAAATATGTCCATTCATTTCAGTGTGGTAGTCCCTACCATCTGTTGAAATAGCCTGGAACATTAGTTCTGCGTCATGGACAATTCCATTTTCACTGCTGCCAGCATGCGCAATTATAATTCGTTGTCCTTGCTACTGGGAATTGTCCTTTTATGAACACTGTCAGAAGATTGCCATTCTTTCTCATTTGTATGGTGCGAATTAACCCATGTTTCGTCTAAATATACTATATCATATCCGTCCATCCTTCGTGCTCGTATCTAAGAAATTTGCTTCGGGCAGCAATTAAGTGTGGTTTTTCACATAATACATTCCTGCCTCCAATAGATTTGCGAAACGTAAAACCGAAGGACCTTACAACTTTCCAAAGAGTTGTTTTTGAGATATCAATATCACAATCCTTTGGCAGCTTCACTTTCAGTTTGCGGAGAGTGACAAGTTCATTTAACGAAAACATTTTGAAAATCTCACGTCGAATAACTTCTTCATCGAAGTTGTCAGCTTTTTTTTTTCCTTCCTTGCCTGACATTTTTAGACTCAACATCATGTTGTATCCATCGACAAAAAGAAACTCTGTTAATACCAAGCGCAACCTGTGTTCTTATATCAGGTCTATTGATGTCGTGATATAAACTCCCCTTTTTAGCCTTCCTGCAGAAGTGTCTGTACAGCATTACAGTAACCTTCTTCATAGTTATAAATTTGCACTTCAAGCTCATAATGAATGTAATATTATTCTGTACAGAAAAAAAAAAAAATTTCAATGTAATACAATGCAGCTATAACATTACAATAATTTCACAATACACCACTGACTTTACAACGGTACAGATTTGCACTTATGATGTCGCACTATTTCAGCTTTCAACAGCAGACAACTGCGGTGCACGAAATGTCATGATTTCAACTTAAAATATATTTTTTTCTATTAAAAAACCATTTATTGCCCGTGCAAAACAACTGAAGCAACATTTTAATACCGGTAGGCGAATGTGATTTTAATATAACCTGATGAATAGATATCTCAATCCAGATACATTTTCTGGACGCAAAAAATGTTTTCATGACGTCATGATTAATATAATACTACATGCAAAATATAAATTCATTACATCAAGTAGTTTGTTTGAAAACAAATTTCAAAGTTGAACATCAATTGGTGAACGGACTATAGCAGTATTCTGAGATTTGACAAAGCTCTTACTTATGCTAAAGTATTTACCAAAGCTTCTAGAAGTCATGGTGTGGGTAAAACCTCACAAATTATTATAGTCAGTTAGTCACGGCCCCTGAATTCTTTCGTTACGCTTGTTGTCACAAAATTCTTTTCATCATGTTGTTATGCCATTTTCTTCATTTCTCTTGGTGTATGAAAAAGTTCTTCCTCATTCGCCTTCAGACTTCTTCATTAATGACTCTAATAAATGCAGTAGTCAGCTTAAGGTTCCTGTCATCTCCAAACAGCTTTTTGTGGAGAGAAGTAGGTTATTGCCATATGCTACTTCGTTCATTGCTGTATGTTAGGCAGGACTGCAGCAAATGAATGGCTGTCGTGGGGCTGTCAAAAAAGTTTATGATAGTTTAGACAAAGAATCGCTATGGAAACATGAGGCATTTTGGAGTCTCATTGTTATGAGACTGTTATATGGGTACCATTAGTAGTATGTGGAGGCAGAGCAGTAACTAGACATTTGCACCCCACTGGTAGCATGCAGTGACAGAGCTATAGATGCACATTTGCATACCACTGGTTGTATGTATAGACAGCCACTGGTACACATTTGGATACCACTAATTGGGTGCAGAGGCAGAGCCATAGGTGCACCTTTACACACCACTGGTTGTGTGCAGAGACAGGGCCATAGGTACACATTTACATACCACTGGTTGTGTGTGCAGAGACAAGGCAATAGGTACACATTTACGTACCACTAATTGGGAGCAGAGGCAGAGCCATAGGTACACATTTACACATTAACCTAATAAAAAAACATACAAACACATGCAGTTTAGAATTCTTCATGAAGGACAACTTGCAGAATAGTTTGAGATAAGAACTGGAGTGCAGAAGGAATGCCTCTTGTCACAATTTTTTTTTTCTACTGGCTTTATATTGGGTAATGAAAATGAAATCAGCCAGCACAGATGGAATTCAGTGGGCTCTGACAAAACAGCTTTATGATCTGAATTTTGCTGATGACCTGGCTCTTCTGTCCCAATACTATAATCAGATGCAAGACAAAATGAAAGTACTTGATGAGAGGCCACAATAAGTGAGTCTGAAAATTCTGACTTATGTACTTGTTTTAGTTGTTCCTCTCCTACCTTGGGGTGTAGAGGTTAGCCAGAGAGAGCATCATACTATCCTATCGGCTGTCTTTCTTTTGGCCTGGTTCCAATCCAGTCCTCAGTCCTTCAGAGATTGTCCTCCCAGGGAACTCTGGGCTGTCTTGGAGGTCTGAATCCTTGGCTATGAAAATACACAGGGAAAAGGCCAAGATTATGAGAGTAATCACAGCAACTGAAAGCTAGGCTGTGCCTGGAGAGCATGCCTACATAATGTGGATTGTTACATATATCTTGGTAGCAACAGAGAGACACAGTTGGAGGAACACTAGTCGCAGTTGCCGCCTCCAGTGATAACTGACAATGGGGATGATGTACCCTTAAGGTGATAGCCCTCAGCTGATTTTTTGTGCCTTTTTTTTTTTTTTTTTGGATATGTTCTTTTCTCTTCTGTTGTGAGAGCTTCTTTTCGCTCAGTCTGAGTGGGTGACCTAGGAAGCTTCTCCACTTGGTGCAATCAGCAGCTTCATCCTCTCAGATCTTTGAACCTCAGAGTTGGAGAAGCAGACAGTAAATATCAAAATAAGAATATAATTGTGCAGGTGGGTAACCCAGAATCTGGACATCTGAAAACTGAAATATTAAAAAAATCAAAGCTTTTTTTGACTGACTTTTGGGCGATTGTTGAACCGATTTTTGGCATGCTTGGACTACTTTGTGCGATGTTTGGGTTACTCTGGGCGATTTTTGGGCTACTTTGTGCGATATCCAAAAACCAAAAAAAATCAGATTTCTGAAACACAGCCATCCTCGAGCATTTTGGATTCTGGGTTACCAACCTGTAGTCTACTATAAGGGAGCAAATGTATTATCATTTTGTCTTTATGAAAAATGTAACTGAAAAGAAAAATAATTAAGGTTTAAAATGATTAAAAATCTCTCAACAAAGCATCATAATTAAAGGCAATCTGATCATCAGAAGCGTTGTTCCCAGTTCAGACAAGTGCCCTTTTATCTCCTTTGCGCTAAAATGCTAGTGTGCTCACTTGGGTGATGACTAAAAGCACACACACACAAAATTTGAAGTTAATGTTTAAGATATTAAAAAGGAACATTTAAATGCAAAGCTACCTACAACAATTAGTATCTTAAGTTGCTCAATTATTAGTTGCTATAATCCAGACTAAGACAGTCTGTGTTCTGGAGTCCCCACGGTAAGAGGGGTAGAGGAAGACCAAAGAACACATGGAGAAGAGAACTGGAGACAGACATGAAGGAATGGAAAGACCTTGAGCTGATGCCACGGGACAGGAAGACTTTACATAAGTTTGTTGAAGGTCAGGGCTACTTGAGGAGAGTTGAGGGGTGGTGAATGAATGAAATAGTCCAGACTTTTCTTAGATCTCTTGAAAATCTGTTGTTGTGATAACTTTGCTATTAAACACGTCCATGATTTTCAAATGTCATCATTCTCATTTTAATGCACTTTAAAGACATTGTTAACCTTTTCGCTCCTAATGGAGCAGGAAGCCACCATTGCAGCTGGTCTCCTTAAACGAAGCCTGCACCAAGCATTCACATGCTGTTGCAGTGGTGGTTATTGTAGACATTTGTTTTACATGATGACTTTGCCAGCCTCTTGCATAAACTATGCCACAGTGAGCAGTAGTCATATTCTGGCCTGGAACTAGACTGGACATTTTAAAGACCACCTTCACTAGCAAAACAGAAAAAAGAAAGGAGCAAACAAAAACAAACTCAAAATGTTTTATACCATGAGCAGATACAGAAACAAGTGGGAAGCAGAATATCCAGACCACCAGGAAAAAAAAAGATCTATTACCAGCTCAGCAGACGGGAATAAGAGGTTATTGACTCCGCACAGGTTACAACAGATTGAGATACCATCTATTTAACAAACTAAAGATAGGAACTACTGATGAGTGTAGCTTGTGCCCCGATATAATGACAGCTGAACATCTGCTGCAAAAGTGTAGGAAGAACAGAGAAAGCACACGTGACTGTCACTAGGACCATTACTTGGGCAAACTCTGTGGAGATATCCAACAACCTCAAACTGATCACTGCTTATTTTAAACTTATTCTAGTTGACTTCTGAAAGTGTACGAAGAAGATGAAGAAGAAACTTATTGCTTAACTGTGTTTTTAATGAAAATATTAATTTGGTGTTTGACAATGTCATTTCTGTTTATGTAGAACTATCTCTTATTGTTCCTTCAGATTTATCTCTCAGGCAATAGCCTCATACAGAAATAAGACATCAGTTACGGAGTACACAGCAGCTGGAGGTAAACAGGTTTCTGTCCTGTTTTCATTGTTGCATAGTTGTTTTCTGTCTCTCATTGTCTCTTTTTCCCGCATTCTCTCTCTCTTTGTCTCATTCCTTAAAATAGCCAGACTGAGCAAAGTTTAAATAGTTCTTTTCTCTCTCTCTCTCTCTCTCTCTCTCTCTCTCTCTCTCTCTCTCTCTCTCTCTCTCTCTCTCTCTCTCTCTCTCTCTCTCTCTCTCTCTCTCTCTCTCTCAGATAATAGCTCATCAGGGCTTGACGGAATTAGTAATCGAATACTGCGTTATGCTGCACCAGCTATTAGTGATTCACTAACTTATATATATATATAATCAATGTATCACCAAAAGTTATTTTCCTTCGGCCTTTAAGATCGCCAAAGTATATCCTCTCTTCAAACCTGGTTTGTCAGATAACAGTAACCTTGATAACTATAGACCAATTTCTCTTTTATCATCGCTATCTAAACCACTAGAAAAACACATACATCAACCAACACTACAGTACCTAGTTAGCAATGACTTGCTAATTGACAGTCAGTCAGGGTTTAGACAGAAGCATTCATGCCACACAGCTCTAACTAAGATGATAGACAACTTGCACCTAAACATCAATAACGATAACATATGTGGAGCAATCTTTGTAGACTTTAGGAAAGCATTTGATATGTTAAATCACGCTGTTTTAATAAGGAAATTAGAAACAATGAAAGTTAACTTTAAACTAGTGACATTACTTCAATCATTCCTGTCCGACAGACAGCAAGTAGTGTGGTACAATAACTCATTGTCAAACCCAACTATTATTGACACCGGTGTTCCTCAGGGTTCTATTCTCGGCCCTCTACTTTTTTCCATTTATATAAATGACCTTCCACTACACATCAAGCACTCATCCTGCGACCTATTTGCAGATGACTGTACCATTTATACTAGTGATAAAAGTTGCAACACGCTAGGAATATTATTACAAAGCGACACAGACAATCTTATTAAGTGGAGCAATGAAAACTGCATGCAAATAAATATCATTAAAACAAAATGTATGATGTTATCAACTGGACAAAAATTACAAAACTCACTGAAAACAACACTTAAGCTCTACATTGGAACCTCTTTAATTGAAAATGTCAATGAAAATAAAACACTAGGACTCATAATTGACCAACATTTAAGTTGGAATTCGTATGTACAAGCACTAACCAAACAAACGGCACAAAAAGTTTACCAGTTAGCTAAAATCAAACATTTCCTAGATGAGGAGACTCAAAAAATGTTCTATACATCCCAAATACAAACACATCTAGACTATTGTTCCACAGTTTGGGATGGCTGCTCCATGTCCAACACTAAAAGACTATTCATTACAAAAATGTGCAGTGCGCCTAATTTCAGACAAAAACCTCACACAGAGTGTAGACTCATATACATATCTTAACATATTACCACTAAGAAAGTGCTTTCTCTTCAACAAAGCCAAATTTATTCACAAAATCTTATCACAGAATGCTCCAAAGTATTTGTGGCCTATTTTAAAATACAGCGGAAGATGCAGTCAACGCTTAAATAAATTAAACATGCCCAAGCCTAGGCTCGACTTATTCAAGAAAAGTTTAGCTTTTTCTGCTGCTCATCTGTGGAATAATATTCCACATGTCCTAAAAAGGAAGGGCAGAATGTTAGACGGGCCTGCGTGCCCAATTCTAAACCCTTTGAAAATAAAGTTCGTTCATTCGTTCTCTCTCTCTGGCTGTCCCTAATCTTTTACTCTTTTTCTGCCTCTTTTCTTAAAATATCTGGACTGAGCAAAGTTTAAATAGTTGTTCTCTCTTTACTTTTAATCTCTCTCTCTCTCTCTCTCTTTAGGTCTCTCCTGAGAATAGCCAGACTAAGAAATGTTTTCTGTCTGTCTGTTTTTATAGGTCTCATTTCTTAAAATAGCCAGATTGAGCAAAGTTGAAGTAGTTATTTTCTGTCTCTCTCTCTGTCCCTCTCTCTTTCACAAACTCTCTCCCCTCAAAATAGCCAGACTGAATAAGTATAAATAGTTGTATCTGTCTAGCTCTCTCTCTCACTCTTTCTTTTTCACTCTCTACTTTTCTGTGTCTCTCCTCAAAATAGCAGACTGAAAAAATGTTTAATTCACCATAATTTAAACGTCATGTATAAATTTTATTGTGCAAGTTATTTATGTTAAAAAAATATATTTAAGTACATGATGTCTGTTATCGAAAACCCCATTGATGCATACCTACATCTTGCTTATCTGATTGGACAAAGAGAGAGTATGTTAGTGATTAATTAAAAATATGCTACCTTTGCTGATGCATACTACAGTAAAGCTGTAAAGGTAGTCCCATAGCAGAAACTGTGTAGTGGAGCGAAATGTTAGAGACTTCACCATACTAGGTCCAGCTACATGAGGTGAGGTGACCTATTCCCTTCATCCTCACTGTCTCTGCCTTTCTTAACTCAGAAGCAAAGTCAAGCACAGCTGAGTAGACTGAAGAGTAGCACTACTAGGTTTCAGTCCCGGAATGCAGGAAGTGTGCCGCAAGAGGAAAGCACTCCAACCGTTTAACCAGTCAGACGCTGTGATACATGTTCTAGTAATTGCGTATCATATCTTGACAATTTAAATTTTGCTGTATGCGTTTTTTTGTCAGGTATCACAGGTGGTTTGGCACGACTACAAATGGGCCCAAAGGGTATTGTTGCTGGATCTGTGGTAGGCACTGTTCTTGGGTGAGTGAAGCATGTTTTAGGAGCATTTTGCTTTCACAAATATGCAATCTTAAAGAAATTTGCGAACTAAATCGTTGTTAATAAGACTTTGCTTTTTGACATTAGCGTTATATTGTTGTTAGTTTAAATTTTGTATTCTGTTGATTTCCATATTATTTTCCAGTGCATTGCATACATCTCTTGCCTTTTAAAATTCTCATTTGGTTGACTAAGGGTCCAACAGGCAGCGTGGTGCAACAAGGCCATACCAAAGGACTGGGAGATTGCCATCATAACACCAATTTTCAAAAAGGGTGACAATCGACAGTGTGGAAACCATAGAGGCATATCCCGTCTCAGTGTCCCTGGTAAAATCTACTCTAGAATCCTAGAGCAGAGACTCCGACGCCTAGCTGAGCCACAATTGGATGAAGCCCAGTGCGGATTCCGAGCAAACCAAAGTACTCAAGACCTAATCTTCACACTCAGACAGCTGAGTGAAAAGGCCCTTGAGTATAAGAGTGAGATCCATCTTTGTTTCATAGATCTGGAAAAGGCGTTTCACAGGGTCCCCTGGAGCAAACTTTGGGACTGTTTGGCAAGGAAGAACATTCCACACCTCTGATTCATGCTATACAGAGCTTCTACAAGTCTTGCAGAAATTATGTGAGGACAGCAAACCACAAGTCAGAAGAGTTCAGGACCACCACTGGTGTAAGACAAGGTGATATCCTGTCACCTTACCTTTTCATACTCCTCATGGACGATGTCATTAAGGCATGTAAGGAGAGAACAAGAAAGTATTCAGTGGGGTACTGGAAGATGAGACAGGTCTGTATTTCAGAGCTGGCATTTGCTGATGATGTTGCCCTGATTGCTAAATCAGAGGCACATCTCCAATCCAACCTGCAAGTCTGGAAGGAAGAGCTGGAGAATAGAGGGATGGTCATAAGCAGCTCTAAAACAAAATCCGTGATGATATCACGAGAAGAAAGAAGACATCGGATTAAGCTGGGAGAACAGGTCCTGGAGCAGGTCGACCACTTTAAATACCTCGGAGCTATTATAGACCAAAAGGGAGGCATCAAAGAAGAGTTGGCCACTCGAAAAGCAGCAGCTGGGAGACTTTTTCAGGCCTTAAACTGAGGATTCCTCAGCAAGAGAGAGGTTGGTAAGAAAACGAAGATGGCTGTACACCGCTCCACCTATGTCCCAGTCTTGACATATGGATGCGAGTCATGGGCAATGACTACAACCCACAAAAGCCAGATCCAAACCTCAGAAATGAGGTATCTGAGGAAGGTGGTTGAAGTAACAAGAAGAGACATGGTACGCAACCAGACGATACGTCAAGGCCTTAAATCCCACCCCCTGCAGACCCAAGTAGAATAGTCCCAACTAAGATGGTTTGGCCATGTCTGCAGAATGGGAGATCGGCTACCACGACAAGCATGGGAAACAAAGAGCCAGGGATCCAGACCCCCAGGACGACCCAGAGTCCGCTGGGAGGACAACATTAGACAATCTTTGAAGGACCGAGGACTAGAATGGAACCAGGCCAGGAGGAAGACAGCCGATAGGATGGTCTGGCGCTCTCTGTTCCAAACCTCTACACCTCACGGTAGAAGGGGAACGACTAAGTAAGTAAGTAAGTATTTGGTTGACTTGTACTTACTGTTGTTAAAGTTATATTTTTTGTATGTCAAGAAATTATTTTATAGAATTTGTAATTAAAAAACAACAAAATTGTTATGTCATGTGTGGAAATGAGCAGATTTTAATTGAAAATAAAACTGTTATATGTCATCCTTCAGCACAATCTTTGGTGGTGTGGTATATCCTCTGTTGAATTTATGTGGGGTTACTCAGGAGTCACGGCACTTGGAAGAAGTTATGTCCCGGCTGGAAGTTGAAAAGTAGGGTCTCATTTCATCTTGTCTGTATGTAGTGGATTGGTGAAAAGTTCATTAACGCATTTAGTTTATGTGATAAAGGTGGTCAGAGTAGCTAAAAGGCGTCCACCTATATTTCTAAAGGTACCAGGTTCCCTCCAAGTACAGGGAATATAATTAATGGAAATGTTTCTTGGATAACGGTGGAGAAATAGGAGGTCCCATGTACAAGTTGCACACGTTAAAATCCTTCGGCTGTTGGAAATCATAAAGAGTAGGCCATATGGCCACTGCTCTGGCAAAATTAAAGATTAGGAAACCTACCCACCACAAAAATATTTATAGAATGTGTGATTCCTGTATACACACATTGGGATCCTTGCCTCTGCTAAGAGTTGTGCACTGTGCTGAGATCCTCCTTGTGTGATCTAAGGGAGGAGATCGGAACTTTAATGGAGTTGTCCGTGTGAAATGAAGATGGTCCTTAAAACCAAAACCAAACCATGAAAGATGAAGATTTATGTTATACCTGGCTAAGAAAATTAAAGGACCCGCCATGAAAGTTAAGGATAGACCTGACTGCCCTATCCTATAATAATTTTAGACTGATGCAGAAACTAGGACTGGATCAAACCCTGGCAAAGCCATCCAAGATGGAACAAAATACCCAACCTGACACATTATGTGTGCTTCATGTGACAGAGAAGCGTGTTATTCATTATCTAACACATGTGTGCTTCATGTGACAGAGAAGCGTGTTATTCATTATCTAACACATTATGTGTGCTTCATGTGACAGAGATCTGTGTTATTCATTATCTAACACATTATGTGTGCTTCATGTGACAGAGATCTGTGTTATTCATTATCTAACACATTATGTGTGCTTCATGTGACAGAGATCTGTGTTATTCATTATCTAAAACATTATGTGTGCTTCATATGACAGAGAAGCGTGTTATTCATTATCTAACACATTATGTCACCCGTGTGTTTCCGGGGCCTGAAAGGGGAGCAAAGAATAGTAACACTGTACCCTACCCTGCATATCGTAAAAAGTGACTAAGGAGGGTTGGGCATGGGGGCTGGTTACCCCATCCCGTAAAAAACTTTTTACCACAAAAACTTCAACAAACATGGACAAGTCAAATAAAGAATATAAATCAACTCAGCCGCCCAAGACAGAAGAAGGTCCTATGGAAAGGAGGCACATGAAGCAACCTAGAGAAAGCCGAAAGGAGTCTGGGTTGCCGACTAACCTTTTTTCGTCTAGGAAAATCTCCAGAATTTCCATCCCATACGTTCTTGTTACTTTCTCCAGACCTTACCTTTAGACTGGAGAAAGTACAAGAACGTATGGGATGGAAATTAATATAAAAAAAAGCAAGATATTGGTGAATAGCCATAAGAAACATGTTCCGACCAACATTACGCTGCAAACGTTAGAAGAAGTTAACACCTTTAAATATCTGGGGTCCACTGTATGTAGTGATGGAAGATCAAGTAAAGAAATCAAGACAAGACTTGAGATGGCCTCGGCTGCCATGACAAGGCTGAATGTGATCTGGAAAAGTAACATCAGTTTTCCTGTGAAGATCAAATTATACAAATTCTTTTGTATGGGTGTGAGGGCTGGACACTCACAGCAGATACGGAGCGAAGGATTGAGGCTTTCGAGTATAAATGTTATAAAAGAATTTTGCGCATTTGCTATAAAGAGCACAAAACAAATGTCTATGTTAGAGAGAAAATAAACACGTATGCAGGCCACCAAGAACCACTTTTGCCAGTAGTGAAACATCAAAAGCTTGCCTGGTTTGGGCATGTAACTCGTCATGACTCCCTTTCGAAAACGATCCTCCAGGGAACAGTCGAAGGTAAACGGAGGAGAGGAAGGCAAAGAAAATCCTGGGCTGATAACATCAAAGAATGGGCAGGGCACGGTTTTTTCACACTTGTACGCATTGCTGAGGATAGAGAGCAGTGGAGGACCCTGTCTGCTGATGCTTCCACCATGGCACCCCTACGACCCATGACGGGTTACGGGTTGAGATGATGATGAATGCTTGTTATGTTAGTATCTAGATCTGTGGAAATAACTAGTCTATCGATGACTGTACAGCATACTAGCTTTTGATTCCCTCTTCCCCATGAGCCATGTGGCATGCCACAGTAGGGTACATTAATCTCCCTAGGGCCACTTGGAATGCACATTTGGTAATAGTCAGATTATATTCCATCTACACTATACACAATGTAAAACAAATTTATTTGTTGCGTATAAGACTTACACCTTTTCAAAATATACTCCAGCTAATTTTCATGAGGATATATATAAATATATACACAAACACATATATATATAATTTTGTTAGAAACATAAATATGTACTGCTTATTTGAAAAAACATCGCCTCTGGGAAAAAAAATTTGTCTTACACTTTAATGTATCTGCGTAAAACCTAAACAGTGCCAGGAATATTTATTCACTGATAGTGAAGGACCTCCAGTACTTGTGGCAGACATGGAGAATGCCATGCACCACATGAAGAAAGGCAAAGCGTCTGGACCAGATAATGTAACAGCAGAGGAAATTGAAGCGTTGGGAGAATTTGGAGTAGAAGTGATAACAAAACTCTTAAATGACATCTACAACAGTGGTCAAATACCCGATGATCTGCTAAAATCCATATTCATAGCTTTACCAAAGAAACCTGGAGCCATGGAATGTGAAGAACATCACACCATTAGTCTTGTGAGCCATATGACCAAAACATTACTATGAGAAGAGTGAGAAATAAAATTAAACCAGAAATTGGCGATGAACAGTGTGGATTTGTTGAAGGTAAAGGCACCAAAAATGCCATAAATATATTATAGAACGCCAGGAACTTAACATATCCAAAGGTTATCAACCATTACCCTTCGATCGTTGCCCTCCCATGAAACACTGGGAATGAGAGCCGATACTTTTTCTAGAAATGGTAGTAAAATGGAACTATTCAGCCACTCATTGCCCTATCGAGAAGCTAAAACCATTATCCACAACCAGTACAACTACCAGTCGAAGACGCAAGGTGATATAGACAATAGATCTGACCTAATCCACAAGCTTCAAAAACACCAGCAGACCATCATTTTCCACCTGACAACTGGCCACCTCTATCACCTCAGGATATCTCACACAAATGAATGTCCATGTAGATCTGGAATCCACATTCTCCAAAACTGCCCAGCCCATGATGCATGACCTGGCCAGAGGGTGCCGGGCTCAGGCAGAAGCTATGGGGCTCCTGCGCTGACCTGGAAAAGTCTGGCGACAGGTCTGCAGATTTAGCATGACTACAAACTGAAAGCAGAAGAAGAAGGTGGCTCCCTGCACCGTTAGAAGTGCAAAGGAAAATGATGAAACAGTGTCATTAAAAAAGATGTCCTAATTCTGAAGGAGCAAAAGCATGAAGTGATATAGTGATGTGTTAATCATTTTCTCTTGTTACGTAGCTTTGAAGCGTCCGTCTGCAGTGACCAGGAATTTTATTGTATTCTTTTGTTATTTCATTTTCTCTTTTTGATTTTTGTTCCTACCTCACGGTAGAAGGGGAACGACTAAGTAAGTAAGTTCTTTAGTTTTTTTTTTTTTTTTTTTGCTTTGATATTTCTTTCTTGTTCTGTATTTTTATTTGCTAATTTATTGTACTTTTTCCTTGTGTTACCTGTGTTGTTAATTTCTTTTCTTCATCTTTCTGCGTCACTCATCTAATCTTTGATTTGTTCATCTCCTTTTCCACATATTTTGCACTATCCATTGTCTTTTTCTCTTGACTTGTCTATACTTTTTGCTTTGCCTCCTGTTTAAAAGTGTGGCTGACAAAGGTTGAACACCTAAACACTCCATATTTCTAGTGTATTGTCTATCTTTAACACCGACTCCATATAATTTTCTGCTTGTATTCAGATCCATTATTGGTGACAGTGTCTTCAAGCAAAGAATGAAGGAACTGACTGAACAAATGAGCACAGCATCTTCAGCATCATAATACATGATTTAAATTATTTTCTGATAAACATGATGTACAGTATTCCTGGATATTTTATTTTGGATATTTTCTTCCTGTTAGAAGTGCTGGCTATTTTAATAACACGAGAAAAATCAGCCATTTAAAAAATTAAAGTTACGAGTGCCTGAATTATTTGTCAGTGTAAAGCTTTACATTTTGTTTCAGTGAACTAGTAAAACTTGAAACTGTTGTCAGTATTTTTTCATATTTCATTATAACATGTTCAGTTGTTGTTACACTTTGTAGCTCCTGGGAGTCTGTGACGGGGCAAAGAAAAAAATATGACTACAACACTTCCAGACATGACAAAGAAGATGACTAATATGAGTTTGTGCATGGGGCTGGCAACATCATCATGGTACACAAGTTTCCATAGAAACCAC
This sequence comes from Oreohelix idahoensis, assembly GCA_024509875.1. NCBI lineage: Eukaryota > Metazoa > Mollusca > Gastropoda > Stylommatophora > Oreohelicidae > Oreohelix > Oreohelix idahoensis. The sequence continues at coordinate 958,892 of JAMPIV010004778.1, read as the reverse complement.
TGCTGCAAGAGCATATGTGAAATGCAAGAAATGATAACAAGGTTGAACTTGAAGAAACACCACTAAAAGATGTAGAATCGTACACATAACTTGGAAGTAATATAGACAAAGTTGTAGGGACAAACAGTGATATCAAAATAAGAATACAAAAAGCAAGAGGAGCTTTCATTGCATTGGGAAACATATGGAGAACAAGAGAAATCAAGTCCAACACGAAAATAAGAATCTTCAACTCATATGTCAAGTCAGTCCTATTGTATGGCTCTGAGACATGGAGAGCAACAAAAACAACAACCAAAAAGCTAGACTTTTATAAACGGGTGCTTGCATAGAATAGAAGGACTGAAATGGTAAGACAAAGTCACAAATGTGGAATTGATGACAAGAACCAGACAAGTGCCAGTGGAAGAAGATTTGAGAAGAAAACGCTGGCGATGGATAGGAAACACATTGAGGAAACCTGTTGATAGCATTACAAGGCAGTCCTTGTTCTGGAATCCACAGGGAAAGAGAGGCAGAGGTAGACCAAAAAACACACAGAGAAGAGAACTCGATACAGAGGTGAAAATGATGAGGAAAACATGGAAAGAACTTGAGCGGATGGCACAGGACAGGAAGACTTGGCATGTGTTTGTTGAAGGCCTATGCTCCTCAGGAAGCTAAAGGGTATTGATTGAAGAGCATGTCTATGTTTGGTGCACGCTTTCTGCAAGGGGGACCAGCTACAGTGGTGGCTCCATGAGGAGTGTTAAGGAAAATTATGGTCTACCTTGTCTCCAGTCTTGTGTACCTTGTCTCCAGTGTTGTGTACCTTGTCTCCAGTGTTGTGTATCTTGTCTCCAGTGTTGTGTATCTTGTCTCCAGTGTTGTGTACCTTGTCTCCAGTGTTGTGTATCTTGTCTCCAGTGTTGTGTACCTTGTCTCCAGTGTTGTGTACCTTGTCTCCAGTGTTGTGTATCTTGTCTCCAGTGTTGTGTACCTTGTCTCCAGTGTTGTGTATCTTGTCTCCAGTGTTGTGTATCTTGTCTCCAGTGTTGTGTACCTTGTCTCCAGTGTTGTGTATCTTGTCTCCAGTGTTGTGTACCTTGTCTCCAGTGTTGTGTACCTTGTCTCCAGTGTTGTGTACCTTGTCTCCAGTGTTGTGTATCTTGTCTCCAGTGTTGTGTACCTTGTCTCCAGTGTTGTGTATCTTGTCTCCAGTGTTGTGTATCTTGTCTCCAGTGTTGTGTACCTTGTTTCCAGTGTTGTGTACCTTGTCTCCAGTGTTGTGTATCTTGTCTCCAGTGTTGTGTACCTTGTCTGCAGTGTTGTGTACCTTGTCTGCAGTGTTGTGTACCTTGTCTCCAGTGTTGTGTACCTTGTCTCCAGTGTTGTGTATCTTGTCTCCAGTGTTGTGTACCTTGTCTCCAGTGTTGTGTATCTTGTCTCCAGTGTTGTGTACCTTGTCTCCAGTGTTGTGTACCTTGTCTCCAGTGTTGTGTACCTTGTCTCCAGTGTTGTGTACCTTGTCTTCAGTGTTGTGTATCTTGTCTCCAGTGTTGTGTACCTTGTCTCCAGTGTTGTGTACCTTGTCTCCAGTGTTGTGTACCTTGTCTTCAGTGTTGTGTACCTTGTCTCTAGTGTTGTGTACCTTGTCTCTAGTGTTGTGTATTCCATTCACAAAATAATAAATAAGGCCTTGTATAAATCAACCACAATTTAATTACTTCAGTAGAGCACACATTCTGGCAACTAAGATGAATATTTACACAATGAAAAATGATAAGAACCATACGTTCCTAGCTGAACTGCCATCCTGCACCCTACAGAGGAAAAACATGCGGCTCTTGGCTGGTCACCCAACAACAACCGGTTTGTGTGGTCATCACATGTTATCGCACAAGGCAGATATGACGAACGCAGTTGGCATTCTGTTCTAAACTTTAGCAAAAATAATGTTCAGTATTAATAGATATAAGGTTATTTAGAGTCAGTGCGTGAGTATACAAAAATACTAGTATTCCAGTCTTGGTATAGATTTCAAAAGATATTTGTGGACATTGTAGAAGTCTTGTGGAAGATACTTAAACACTCTGACACTGGACATAAAAGTCTGAACACCCACAACAGTGGTAGTAATAGACATTGCCATGTCAGGCTCACTGTCCAAGGGTAACAGAGTCTAAATACGTATAACAGCAGCAATAATAGGCATTATCTGCCCAGGGATAACTAAGTCTAAATACGTACAGCAGCAGCAATAATAGGTATTTCTATGTTAGACTTACTGTCCAGGGGTAACAAAGTCTAAATACGTACAACAGCAGCAATAATAGACATTTCCATGCCAGACTTGCTGTCCAGGGGTAATAAAGTCTAAATACGTACAGCAGCAGCAGTAATAGACATTTCTATGTTAGACTCACTGTCCAGGGGTAACAAAGTCTAAATACATACAACATCAGCAATAATAGACATTTCTATGTTAGACTCACTGTCCAGGGGTAACAAAGTCTAAATACGTACAACAGCAGCAATAATAGACATTTCTTTGTTAGACTTACTGTCCAGGGGAACAAAGTCTAAATATGTACAACAGCAGCAATAATAGACATTTCTTTGTAAGACTCACTGTCCAGGGGTAACAAAGTCTAAATACGTACAACAGCAGCAATAATAGACATTTCTATGTTAGACTCACTGTCCAGGGCTAATAAAGTCTAAATACGTACAACAGCAGCAATGTATTCATTATTTTGAAATGCTGTGGTGCTCAACAAGAGGGTTGCAAGAATAGAATGTCATAAAATCAATGCATGGTCTGTGTTGTTATGACCGAGAGCGAGATTTGGTTAAATCCGTGCGAAGAATGCAAGTCGTGAACATGACTGAAAATATTGTAAGATTTTGGGCAGTTGTATTTTGGAAGTGTTGTCGGCCGGAAGGGCTGCACCATGTGTATTTTTCCTGATGTTCTTATGTCCGCCAGTGTGTCTGCATACAGGGAAGGTGTTGATTCATATGTATGCCAGCTGTTTATTATTAACCAGGAAGTATTTTAACGATCTTGTACGAGTGAGTAATAGATAATCATTATCAGACAGACTACAAAGCGGTGGCAAAAGCACCATTACTGCTGTGTTTATGCAGACATGAATGTTAATGGCCCTGTATGGTTGACCTTATAAACTATGTGATCATGAATCTTTAGTCGTAAATGGAGTCACAGTAGTGTATGTACTTGTCAATAAAATATATAAATTGTCAGCAGTATTCATCTGACATTATTTTGACCAGTTGATGTTTGCAGTTTCCATTTGATAGATGAATTAACATTCCCCTAAAGATATAACCTGACCACACTTCTACCAGCTTCAAACACATGCATAAATGGAACGCAACACCATATCAGACTTACTGTCCAAGGGTAACAAAGTCTAAATACATAACAATAATAGACATTGCCATGTCAGACTTGCTGTCCAGGGGTAACAAAGTCTAAATACGTACAACAGCAGCAATAATAGACATTGCCATGTCAGACTTGCTGTCCAGGGACATTTACAGGGTCGGATTAAGAACTCTGGAGGCCCTAGGCTATTCAGATATTTTGGGGCCCCTTTCCAATCTTCTAAAAGCTAAATCTAGGAAAATAATTAATGGATTTTGAATAAATGTTTTTATTAATATATAATAATATGTATAAAAAAAACAAGTGTTCGTTACAGCCCCTAGATTTTGATAAAGGTAGTGGAGCTGCAATGAAAATATAATTAAAAAAGGAAAAACGCAGAGGTGGAAGTAACTAATAAACTAACTGTTGTACAGATACTATTACCCTGCAAGCATGAGATTAGTAGTGCACATGATGTTGCTGTAGAGCTCTGTGCGTTATGGCTCCATTGCATTTTTTGGCGGGGGTTCCTGTAAGCCTGGGGCTCTAGGCCCATGTATTGTGGGCCTAATGAATAATCCAGCGCTGGACACTTACAGTCGACAAGTACAACGAGATACCAGCTCCAAGTACTATTATTGCTGGTCAGTTATACTAGACAAAGTGCTGTTGATTGTCAGTTATATTCAGTCAGTACCCTTCAACTCCACAAGGAGCATGGGTCTTCAACAATAGCTCAATGTAGTCCTCTTGTTGCATGCCATCAAATCAAGTTGCATGCCATCAACTCAAGTTCATCTCATCTCATCTCAACCCATAACCCGTCATGGGTCGTAGGGGTGCCATGGTGGAAGCATCAGCAGACAGGGTCCTCCACTGCTCTCTATTCTCAGCAATGCGTACAAGTGTGGAGAAACCGTGTCCTGCCCATTCTTTGATGTTATCAGCCCAGGATTTTCTTTGCCTTCCTCTTCTCCGTTTACCTTCGACTGTTCCCTGGAGGATCGTTTTCGAAAGGGAGTCATGACGAGTTACATGCCCAAACCAGGCAAGCTTTCGACGTTTCACTATTGACAAAAGTGGTTCTTGATGGCCTGCATAGGTGTTTATCTTCTCTCTAACATAGACATTTGTTTTGTGCTCTTTATAGCAAATGCGCAAAATTCTTCTATAACATTTATGCTCGAAAGCCTGAATCCTTCGCTCCGTATCTGCAGTGAGTGTCCAGCCCTCACACCCATACAAGAGAATAGATAATACAAGTGATTTGTATAATTTGATCTTCACAGGAAAACTGATGTTACTTTTCCAGATCACATTCAACCTTGTCATGGCAGCTGAGGCCATCTCAAGTCTTGTCTTGATTTCTTTATTTGATCTTCCATCACTACATATAGTGGACCCTAGATATTTAAAGGTGTTAACTTCTTCTAACGTTTGCCCATTTAACGTAATGTTGGTCGGAACATGTTTCTTATGGCTATTCACCAATATCTTGCTTTTTTCTATATTAATTTCCATCCCATATGTTCTTGTTACTTTCTCCAGTCTAGAGGTAAGGTCTTGAAGTTCTGATTCTGTTCCAGCTATCAGATCAATATCATCAGCAAAACGTAGATTACACAGAGGTCGGCCTCCAATCGATATGGTTGATTTATAATCGTAGAGAGCCTCCTGCATAATATGTTCTAGATAAATGTTAAAGAGCACTGGTGACAGGATACATCCCTGGCGAACTCCTACAGTTGTTTTGAAAAATTCTCCAATGTCATTGCTTGCAAAAACAGCACTGCTTGCGTCCTTGTATAGTGCTTCAATGATATCTATGATGTTGGTATCAAAATTGAATTTTCTCATTATTTGCCATAAACCTTCATGCCAGACTCGATCGAAGGCTTTTGTGAAATCGATGAAGTTATGGTATAAATCATGTTGATGCTGGAGATGTTTTTCGATCAGTAATCTAACTCAAGTTGCATGCCATCAAATCAAGTTGCATGCCATCAAATCAAGTTGCATGCCATCAACTCAAGTTGCATGCCATCAAATCAAGTTGCATGCCATCAAATCAAGTTACATGCCATCAACTCAAGTTGCATGCCATCAAATCAAGTTGCATGCCATCAAATCAAGTTGCATGCCATCAAATCAAGTTGCATGCCATCAACTCAAGTTACATGCCATCAACTCAAGTTGCATGCCATCAAATCAAGTTACATGCCATCAAATCAAGTTACATGCCATCAAATCAAGTTACATGCCATCAAATCAAGTTGCATGCAATCAACTCAAGGGCTTTCCATATCTTCCTATAATTTTCATTTCTGTCTCCAGTTCTCTTCTCCATGCGTTCTTTGGTTGACCTCTACTTCTCTTACCCTGGGAATTCCAGAACATAAACTGCCTGGTAATGCTATCAACAGGTTTCCTCAGTGTGTGTCAGATCTATCGTCGGAATCATCTTCTCATCTCTTGTTCCACAGACACTTGTCTGGTTCTTGTCATCAGGTCACACACATTGGTGGTCTTGTCACACTGTTTCAGTCCTTCTGTTCCAAGCAACCATCCACTTATGAAAGTCTGTAACTTCTTGGTTGTTATGTTTGTTGTTCTCCATGTTTGAGGGCCATACAATAGGACTGACTTGACGTTTCAACTATATTACACTGGTGGTATTCTTCTTTCTCCTTTTTTCATTCTTCAAGGAGCATAGGGCCACGTTTGTAGTTGTCCCCCATCAGGAAGTCTGCACCAAAGAACTTCCTGTGCTCTGATGATTTTTGTAGAACTATGTTTTACCTGATGAGGATGCCAGCCCTATCGTCACATATGTCACCTTATAGCTTCTTTCTTTGTCTACTCAGACTCCCTCAGAAAGCATGCTGGGTATTGATGGTACTGCAGATTAGTTGCACTGTAAATAAGTTTTGAAATGTTTGTACAAAATGTCCAGTGTGAAGTTATGTTGGTTATCGGAAAAGGATTGAAAATGACTAATATTCCCCAGATAGTGGTAATGTTGGTTATTTTCAGAGTTGTTTTATGTAGAAAAGCGTATTTAGTCTCCTTGTCTGTTGTATTAGAACATATTTTTTCATTGTTTATGAATAAAGAAATTACATTATTTTTTACTCATGTATCTTATGCATGGAGGCATATCTGTAGTCATCCTTATATGACCACCAGCTGTGTACAATGCTACAATATACACATGTGGAAGTGAACCTCTGTCTGGGATCTAATTAAACCCTTATTGACTCTTAAAATCATCCAAACACTTTCAGGGATTCCCCCTGTGGTGAAACTTGTTGAGAACCCAGCAGTGCACACTAAGCTTGGAGAAGTCATTTGATTCTTTGGCTTTGACCTGGTTGACTGCATGCAGGAGGATCTCACTGTAAACCCAGGGGAAGCTGAGAACTAGCTCTGTGCAGGACGTGACAATTCCTTGGGAGAGCCCAGAACCAGAGCACAGTATTTTAGCTCTGCATAGTTGGAGAGCCCCCTTGGATGGCGGGGAATGCACAGTATGCCACTAGCTTCTTACTCATAGCTTGGGACCAGATGTGACGATCCTTTAAATGCCAGCCAAACTGGAGATATTGGAGCTCATGACTTCAACCCAACACATTTTGAAATGGCAGAACAGCCACAGGAAAAGCCTAGATGTACAATGTAGATACTACCAAGAAGTCTTTGGCTGCAAAAGAGTGAGAAGCTCAGCAGCCCTAGTTAAACAACAACAACTCATGTATCTTAGTGAATATTCATTCATGGTTTATACCGGATGATTGAAAAATTACTTCCAATTTGTAAATTGTTATATCCTCACTTCTGTCTGTAGGAGCACAGAGATCACGGAGCACTGATGGAGTAGTCCGTGTGCAATGAAGATAGTCCTTAAACCAAACCAAACCTATAGGATATACATGAAAAAAATGTCAAAAACAAGGAGCTTTAAGTGCCATGTGACCAATAAGTTTAATTTTTTTTCCCCCAGAAATAAAATAAAGTACCATCTAAAATGACCAGTAAACAAATGCTACTAGAGAAAGTGAAAATTACTGCCCTCTATGAAGTGGAAGCAGTTGTTGCTGCCCTACAAGGATGCCACCAGACGTGATGGCCTCTGACTGCTTTGACAGTCCACGGATAAGGATCAAAGAAGAAGAAGATAATGTCATGTGTTGAACAAACCAGATCTCACGTTGAGCTGTAATGTTAATGTGACATAGCACATTGTATGAAATAAAATAACGGGTGATTATCATTATTTTGATGTCTGTTTTATATCAGTTAGTTGGATGACAGTCACGCAATAACAATTTTAAATTTAAAAAAAGACAACAAAAAGGATGACATATCAATCAGACTATATATTATTAAAAAAAGGTAGTAAACAGATACTGACGTAGGGGAGGAAGTGTTACAGACTTCACCATACTAGGTCCAGCATCGAGAGGTGGGGTGACCAGTTCCTTTCATCACTGCCTTTTCCTTCCCTAAAACAGCAGGTACCCATTTACAGCTGGGTAGACTGGAGCGTGTCAATACTGTGATTCGAACCCGACACCTTTGCCATAATAGCGGCACTGTAGCCACTCAGTCATTCGGATGCTCGTATAGGTACCCATTTACAGCTGGGTAGACGAGCGTGTTGGTACAATGATTTGAACCTGGCACCTTTGCAGTAAGAGACCAGCACTCTGTCAATCGAACGCTTGTATATATATTATATATTCATTAAATACTATTTCACACTATGTTTTGTTATTAATTTATTTCTTATCAAGCAGAAATGTCTCTATTGATGCCTGGGATCTAGACACAGTCCTGCCAAAACAAAATTGTTTCTTTTCCTGCCTACCAGTCATATTCGTAAGAGGTGACCAAGACACATGATAGCCCAACTATCTGCCTCTATTTTAAAAGATAGCACAGGAATAGTTAGAGAACTAGTTAGCACATTTAACACATGTCATCTTGGAGGAGGGAGGCAGCCAAGAGACGGGCAGTATGGCGGAATAATGCTTACAGTGGAAGCTGAAAAGAAACTGCTTTGGCTAAGTTCTTCTAATGACTTGGGAAAACTATCAAGTTGTGCTTATGAATTATGCTACAAAGTGTTAAGGGAGGAGCTACAGTGAAATGCTATTTTCAAAAATAACGAAGATTTTGATATAAATACACAGGGTTAACTTAAAACGTAATAGCTAAACATGCTAGCGCATGTGATGGTATAATGCTGTTGGTTGCCATGGAAATGGCAGCCATATTGGATTTTAATCCTAAATTTCAATTCACTAAGGCTTCTTAATTTGTTGAGTTATGACCACCAAAGTTGATATTGAAGCTCATCATTGTATTTTAAAACTTGGTTTCAAATTAGATTTTTGATAACTGTAGTAGATCATAAGATGTAGAACTTTAAAGTTAGTATCTAAAAAATATTTACAAACTTTATATTATTTGGAATAAATCAAAATGTTGATAAGATAACAAAAATTGAATCTGAAATGTTTTATTATCCAGTGGAAAGTATATGTGCCAGATTTCATGTTGATTGACTAAGATTAGAAATAAACAAGTTATAAGAAAGTTAGTAACAGAAAACAAGGTTCAGGAACATTCTTTGTTTTCTTCATAGGAAAAGCACAATGTCTTAAGAAAATACGATTTGCAAAATAAAAATACATCGACTTAGAATGTGTTCTGGCAAATGATTTTGACACACTGTATTTAGAAGAGATGAGGAAAGCAAAACTAGAAATCCTGGCTATAACGGAAACAAAGAAAAAAAGGACAAGGACTTGAAGGAGTCATGGATCTCGATGGCAACACGCTGCTCTACAGTGGTGTACCCATATCTGAAAGAGCTAAAGGGGGCGTGGGTTGCATTGTGGCCAAAAACCAAAAAGATAGCAAGCAGTCAAGCTATGGGTCGCTGACTGCATTCTCTATTGCTGCGTCTTTGAGCCCGAGTTGGAAATGACCATGCTAGATGGGGTGGAGTTATCGGAAGATATGGAGAAGATACTCTCAATGACAATGGAAAGCGACTCCTTAGATTCTGCAGTGAGCAGAATCTGATCATTACAAACACAAAGTTTCCCCATAAGCGCATACATGCATACACTAGATGTTAACCAACAAAGAATGAGAAGTCAGTGATCGACTATGCTATTGTTAGGAGGAGCTCATTCAAATATGTCCGGGATGCTAGAGTCTGGAGGGGGCCAGAGATTGGAAGTGATCACTACCTGCTTACAATCAAAAGAACAACTGAAAGAGTTGCCCAGCCTGGGAACTGCCCACCATCACGCAAGAAACCAAGTAAACGAACGGGAGAAATGAGCATTAAACCTACAAGCTGAGAAAGCCAGAAATTAAGACTAGATATCAGGGGCTTATTGCTGCAGCGGTGAGCAACACAGAAGAACAACCTGATGACTTGGAAACCCTCTGGCTTAAATTCAAGGACATCATAAAGACAGCTGCTGCAGAAGCATGTGGTGAAGTCCGACTTGGCAACAAGAGAAAGAGGACACCTTGGTGGACAGAGGAAGTCAAAGAGAAAATAAGAGAGAAGAAAATGGCATGGAAACAATACTTAGGAGCTAAAAACACAACAGGACAAATGGAGAAATATAGAGAATATGTGACACTCAGAACAGAAGCAAAGAACAAGGTGCTAGCAGCAAAACAAGTCCTGGGAAGAATTTGGAGACAAGCTAGAAAGCGATGCGCAAGAAAACCAGAAATTGTTCAATAAGACCCTAAAGAACATGATGAAGGAAAAAACAATGCCCTCTCAAATTTATAAAGGATAAGCAAGGCAAATTGCTTACTGCCCCGAAGGAAGTAATGGAAAGAATATTTCTCAGAACTCCTGGATGGTGAGCATGGTGAAGCATCAGAAATGATAACCACTAGCACAGAAGAGAAAACCAATGATGGTGAAGATGACATAAAGATGGAAGAACTGAAGGCAGCACTGGAGAAAATCAAGATGGACAAAGCAGCAGGGCATGATGGTATAACACCAGAAATGGTTAAGTACATGGGAGCATCAGGCGACCTATTACTCTTAAGGGTCCTACAGGCAGCGTGATGCAACAAGACCATATCAAAGGATTGGGAGATTGCCATCATAACACCAATTTTCAAAAAGGGTGACAATTGACAATGTGGAAACCATAGAGGCATATCCCTTCTCAGTGTCCCTGGTAAAATCTACTCTAGAATCCTAGAGCAGAGACTCCGACGCCTAGCTGAGCCACAATTGGATGAGGCCCAGTGCGGATTCCGAGCAAACCGAAGTACTCAAGACCTAATCTTCACACTCAGACAGCTGAGTGAAAAAGCCCTTGAGTATAAGAGTGAGATCCATCTTTGTTTCATAGATCTGAAAAATGCGTTTGACAGGGTCCCCTGGAGCAAACTTTGGGACTGTTTGGCAAGGAAGAACATTTCAGCACCTCTGATTCATGCTATACAGAGCTTCTACAAGTCTTGCAGAAATTATGTGAGGACAGCAAACCATCAGTCAGAAGAATTCAGGACCACCACTGGTGTAAGACAAATTGATATCCTGTCACCTTGTCTTTTCATACTCCTCCATAGGACGATGTCATCAAGACATGTAAGGAGAGAACAAGAAAGTATTCAGTGGGGTACTGGAAGATGAGACAGGTCTGTATTTCAGAGCTGGCATTTGCTGATATGTTGTCCTGATTGCTAAATCAGAGGCATATCTCCAATCCAACCTTCAAGTCTGGAAGGAAGAGCTGGAGAAGAGAGGGATGGTCATAAGCAGCTCTAAAACAAAATCCATGGTGATATCACGAGATGAACAGGTCCTGGAGCAGGTCGACCACTTTAAATACATCGGAGCTATTATAGACCGAAAGGGAGGCATCAAAGAAGAGTTGGCAACTCGAAAAGCAGCAGCTGGGAGACTTTTTCAGGACATAAATCGAGGATTCCTCAGTAAGAGAGAGGTTGGTAAGAAAACGAAGATGGCTGTATACCGCTCCACCTATGTCCCAGTCTTGACATATGGATGCGAGTCATGGGCAATGACTACAACCCACAAAAGCCAGATCCAAACCTCAGAAATGAGGTATCTGAGGAAGGTGGTTGAAGTAATAAGAAGAGACATGGTCCGCAACCAGACGATACGTCAAGGCCTAAAATCCCACCCCCTGCAGACTCAAGTAGACCAGTCCCAACTAAGATGGTTTGGCCATGTCTGCAGAATGGAAGAAGATCGGCTACCACGACAGGCATGGGAGACGGAGAGCCAGGGATCCAGACCCCCCAGGACGACCCAGGGTCCGCTGGGAGGACAACATTGGACAATCTTTGAAGGACCGAGGACTAGCTGGCGCTCTCTCTTCCAAACCTCTACACCTTACTTTAGAAGGGGAGCGACTAAGTAAGTAAGTATTTAGATTCAGGAAAACAATATATTATCAGAACCAGTGGCGTAGCTACCGTCCTGTTGGTCCGGGCATGTCCCGGGGGATCCGGAATCGAAGGGGCCCCGAAAAGTATTGGCCAGAAAAGACCCTTCCCTTTATACAAATCCTTTTATGCTTGAAGTTTCTACAATATGGAGTAGCTGGCTCCATTCTGAACCCTCCTTCATCGCCTTTTCGTCATTTTTGTTGAGTTATAGTTTTGTTTTTCTCCCCCTTTGGGCCCTAGTAACATACATTTTATTGCCAGTACATGTTCTATATTATTCTCAGGTCTTTGCCATCAATGTTTGTGCATTCTAACATTTTAATAATTTCCTCGTGTTTCACCGTGTCAAACGCCTGTTTTCTTTTAAGTAAGTCAACATACTCGTGAAATCCTAGTTTCCCAACAACTAAATGCAGGAGAAGCTTAATGAGGATTCACTGAAAGAAATGCAATCTTCACTGGGTCAGTTGGCTTTTGAAAATCATTGTAATTAAATTATACGTATGTAGTGTTACCCAAAGCTGAGTAGAAATGCACATTTACAGTATGTTTAAAAGCTATAGTGATGGAGAAGATCGGCTACCACGACACATATAGGAAACCAAAAGCCAGGGATCCAGACCTCCAGGATGACTGAGTTCGCTGGGAGGACAACATTAAACACTCCCTGAAGGACTGAGGACTAGATTGAAACCAAGCCATGAGGAAGACATCCGATAAATAGTGTGGCGTTCTGTCTGGCAAACCTCCATACCCCAGGGTAGAAGATGGACGACTAAGTAAGTTTATAGATGTAGCACCCGTGTGTTACCAGGGCCAGGAAGGGGAGCAAAGAATAGTAACACTGTACCCTAACAGGCATGTCGTAAAAATTGACTAAGGACGGTTGGGCATAAGACTTGTTATCCCATCCTGTAAAAAATGTTAAACCACAAAAACTTCAACAGACAATATGGACAGATCAAATAACAAGAGGACTTGGCATGTGTTTGTTGAAGGCCTATGCTCATGGGGGAGCTAAAGTTTGTTGATTGATTGATTAATAGTTGTAAATGTGTGTACGAATTCTTGTTTGTATATACTGGTGGCATGTTTAGATGACTTATTTGTGTATTATCGTGTCTTTGATTCCCCCATAGCTGAGCGTTAGCTCTTGGTGATTATATGAGTTTAGGGACAGAAAAGTTGCTGCTTCGAAGAAATATTAGTCAGCTTCAGGAAGGAGAAGAGGCGTATAAGAGTGAATGAATGTGTCCCTATATTTTAACTTCTAGAGGAACACAAGGGCTCTACTGCAGGAAGCCTGCTGCATAGCAGGAAATGTGGTTTCTGTAGCAAATTGTTGTACATGATGAGGTTGTCAGTTTCATGCAGAACCTCATATTCGTCGTCTATTCCTACATGCCCGAGGGAGCAGTAATCACATTCTTTGCTTGTTTCCTCAGAAACATATACAAACTAGACGGAACTATACATGTATTAGTCAACAAGAATTCAGACGTGCATTTCTGTATATATTTGCGGGCAACAATAAATATAAGTTATGTATCACGTAATTCGATCTGAAAATTGATTCTGTTTCTCAATTCCTATCCGTTATATTTGAATATTTTTCTAAAGGCGTTTTGTTGGTCCCTACTCTAAAACCCATGCCAGAATTGCGACTAATAAATAACAGATTTTAGTCTGTGTCTGGTTTGGCCGGAGCAGTTCTTTTTATAACAGTCCCTCGTGGGTCTATCACTTCTGTTACCTTTCTGTTGTCTAGTACAGGGGTTTTCAACCTCTTTTTGCCCATGACCCGTTCGGAGCCTCATTTACTTCTCATTTACATAGTCGCTGTTAGCGGGAAAAAGGCACTTTACCATCTTACTGTGGCCTCCTAGAAATACGACATTCCCGCTCCTCCCCCCACCCCTGTGGGGCAACGTTGAGAACCATTGGTATACTGCACTACTTCTATCTTTCTTTTATATTTTCTATCTTTCTTTCATGTTTTATTTCTATCTTTCTTTCTTTCTATCTATCTTTCTTTCTTTCTGTCATTCATTCTTTGACTCATTCTTTCTATCTTTCTTTCAAATTCAGAGAAAACAACACTTCAGATCTACATTGGTACCTCACTAATTGAAAACGTTAATGAACATAAAACTCTAGGTATAATCGTTGACCAGCATCTAAACTGGAACTCACATGTTCATGCACTGACCAAGCAAACGGCACAGAAAGTTTACCAGTTAACTAAAATCAAACATTTCCTAGATGAAGATGCACGAAAATTGTCCTATATATCTCTCACATACAAGCAAACCTTGACTATTGCTCCACAATCTGGGATGGTTGCTCAATGTCCAACACAAAGAGACTCCGTTCATTACAAAAGCGTGCAGTGCGTCTAGTCTCTGACAACTGCCTAACTCAGTGTGTAGATTTCTATAAAAACCTCCGAAAGCGCCTTCTGTTTAACAAAGTTAAATTTGTTCACAAAATCCTGTCACACAATGCTCCAGCATATCTGTGGCCAATGTTCAATTACAATGAAAGACGCAGTCTACGCTTTAACAGATTGCAAGTGCCCAAGCCTAGGCTTGACTTATTCAAGAAAAACTTAGCGTACTCTGCTGCTCATCTTTGGAATTGTCTTCCACATAAGCTAAGAAACAACCTCAGTCCCTATTCATACAATCATAGACTTTTTGAATACTTTCTGAATTCTGATTACATGCCCCCCTAATCGGATTGTCTTTTCTTATAACATCAACTGTAGGTTCTAATGACGATGTTTGTACTTTTCAACATATGTTATGTCATGCTTATAAGTAATTAATGTTAATATGAGTGTGCTATATTATTATTTTACTTTACGTTGAATTTCTTGAAATTGATATGTAACATGCATATGAGAATAAATGAATTCAGCATGAAAGGTGAGCGAAAGGAAGGGCAGAATGTTAGACGGACCTGTGTGCCCAATTCTCAACCCTTTGAAAATAAAGTTCGTTCGTTCGTTCATTCTTTCTTTCTATCTATCTATCATTCATTCTTTCTTACTATGTTTCTTTCTTTCATTTCTTTCTGTCATTTATTTCTTTTATTCTTTCTTTCAATCTTTCATTTCATTCTTTCTATCTTTTTTTCTTTCTATCTTTATTTCTAACATTCTCTCTTTCCTGCTTTCTATCTTTCATTCTGTCCTTCTTTTTTTAATTCTACAAATTTCTGTCACGTACCCATTTCGTTAAGTATTTATTGTTGATGGACCACAGGTTTCCGCATCTGTTTATTCCTGTGTGTATCTAAAACAAAACATTTGGTATTATTTCTTTTCTTCTACGATTGACTAGACGCAATATTACGGTCTTTGTTTTGTGTTATTTGGTCTATACTAGTGATTGGGAAAAGTTATGGAGGGGAGTCTATAATAAGACTGGGTTGTTTAGTGATCCCATATTCCTTAGTAGCATGCAGTGTCGTAAGCATGACCCCAACTAATGAGAAATTGTATTTAGGGTGGGGGGGAGGTTGCAAAATTTGTCGTACGTGCTTTCACGAGTTATTCCTGTATCGAGAGTATGACACCGTTACGACGGCGCCTTGTTTGATGTTCCGGTGAGTATATCACTACACTAGTTTTTTTCTTGTCTAGTGCATCAGTTTTTTTTTTTTTTTTTTTTCTTACTTATGAGTTCTGCCACATATCCATTTCCGTTTATTATGTATTCTTCCATTTTGACAGCGACACTCCGATAATCTGCATTTGGGGAAATAACTCGTGAAGTTACTATCACGCCTTACTTTAATTGGTAGTCTCTCTTGATTCGCTAACCTTCAATCCTTAGTTTGTCCGTCAACATCGGTGGTTTCTGTACCAATCTATTTTACAGGATGATGTTGCCAGCTCCATCCACAATCTCATATTAGACGCATCTTACGACATGACTATGGGACAGTAGTCCTGTTATTTCTGTATCTCCTCAGAAAACCCATGGAAATATACAGGACCTCGTCATCATCATCATCTCCTGATCGCTACTTTTGAAGTATGGAGCCACGACTGCAGATGCTCTCCCCCCCGCCACCCCCCGCGCGACCCCCCCCCCCCACCACCCCTAAAGGAAGCTCAAACGAAAGCACAAACTCTTGAAGAGATGGTTTCTATAGCAATTTGATGGACATGATTAGGTTACCATCCCCATGCACAACATCAGTTTAGTCGCCTTTTACGACATGCATAGTTCTGTTTATAAATTCTATCGTTGACTTTTTTCCAGGCCTTGGTGTTTATGTGCCCAGATTTTAAAATTAAAAATCAACTTGTGTCTCTTTTCCAGTAATCTTTCCTTTTGTTACAATATGTTACTGATTTCCTCTCGTCACAATATGTTACTGATTTCCTCTCGTCACAATATGTTACTGATTTCCTCTCGTCACAATATGTTACCGATTTCCTCTCGTCACAATATGTTACCGATTTCCTCTCGTCACAATATGTTACTGATTTCCTCTCGTCACAATATGTTACCGATTTCCTCTCGTCACAATATGTTACCGATTTCCTCTCGTCACAATATCTTACTGATTTTCTCTCGTCACAATATCTTACTGATGTCCTCTCGTCACAATATGTTACTGATGTCCTCTCGTCACAATATGTTACTGATTTCCTCTCGTCACAATATCTTACTGATTTCCTCTCGTAACAATATTTTACTGATTTCCTCTCGTCACAATATCTTACTGATTTCCTCTCGTCACAATATGTTACTGATTTCCTCTCGTCACAATATGTTACTGATTTCCTCTCGTCACAACATGTTACTGTTTTCCCCTCGTCACAACATGTTACTGATTTCCTCTCGTCACAATATTTTACTGATTTCCTCTCGTCACAATATGTTACTGATTTCCTCTCGTCACAATATGTTACCGATTTCCTCACGTCACAATATGTTACCGATTTCCTCTCGTCACAATATGTTACTGATGTCCTCTCGTCACAATATGTTACTGATGTCCTCTCGTCACAATATGTTACTGGTTTCCTCTCGTCACAATATGTTACTGATTTCCTCTCGTCACAATATGTTACTGATTTCCTCTCGTCACAATATGTTACTGATTTTCTCTCGTCACAATATGTTACGGATTTCCTCTCGTTACAATATCTTACTGATTTCCTCTCTTCACAATATCTTACTGATTTCCTCTCGTCACAATATCTTACTGATTTCCTCTCGTCACAATATCTTACTGATTTCCTCTCGTCACAATATCTTACTGATTTCCTCTCGTCACAATATGTTACTGATTTCCTCTCGTCACAATATCTTACTGATTTTCTCTCGTCACAATATGTTACTGATTTCCTCTCGCCACAATATGTTACTGATTTCATCTCGTCACAATATGTTACTGATTTCCTCTCGTCACAATATGTTACTGATTTCCTCTCGTAATGTGCCCATAGAACATGGACGTTTGACGTAGGATGCAGAAATAAGCCTTCTTTACAAACTGGTCTCTTTTAGAACATCCTTTTTGTTCTTTTTAGTTATTCACGACATTCTTCATGATTTTCTGCGACATAATGGTTAGAACGCTTGCTTCTCGGGGCAAAGGGACCAAGTTCGAAGCCAGATCACGTTCTGCCTACCCAGCAGCAAAGACGGGTACCTAACCGTGCTGGTGAGTTAAGGAAGGTAAAGACAGCAAGGAAGGGAACCGGCTACGACTGCCTAAAAAAAGCTGAGCCCTAGTAGTTATGACGTCTCTAACACCTCAATCCCATGTGGCTGTATCTGCTATGAGACAACTTTTACTTTTTTTAGCTTCTTGACAACGGAACGCCCTGGAGGAAGGTGGATAAGCGGTACAAATGAAATAGTGCTTGACGATGGCCAAAGTAAACACCTCCAACAAGAACATACACTGCATCTCCCACTAACAATCAATCCATACCCTTCAGCTCCCCACTGAGCATAGGACTTCAACAAACACGCGCCCATCAGCTAAGACAAACACGCGCCCATCAGCTAAGACAAACACGCGCCCATCAGCTAAGACAAACACGCGCCCATCAGCTAAGACAAACACGCGCCCATCAGCTAAGACAAACACGCGCCCATCAGCTAAGTTCTTTCCACGTCTTCCTATTAATTTTCACTAATGTCTCCTGCTCGTTTCTCCATGTGGCTTTGGTCGACCTCTACTTCGTTTACCATGGGAATTCCAACAGGAATTGCCTAGTAATACTATTAACAGGTTTCTTCAGTATGTGTAAAATTTATCGCCATCGTCATCTCATCTCTTGTTCCATTGGTTCTTGTAATCTGTTCCGTATTGGGGATTTTGTCGCACTATTTTAATCATTATGTTCTAAGCGAGCATTCGTTTATGAAAGTCTTTAATTCTTCCTGTTTGTTATTTTTGTTGTTCTCCGTGTTTCAGAGCCATACAATAGGACTGACTTGATATTTGTGTTGAAGATTCTTATTTTTATGTTGGACTTGATTTCTTTTTATATCCATATGTTTCCCAATGCAATAAAAGTAACTCTTGCTTTTTGTAAGCCTATTTTGATATCATTGTGTATCTCTCCAACTGTGTCTATATTGCTGCCAAAATTTGTTTATGATTAAACATCTTGTAGGGGCGTTTATTCAAGTTCGACCTTGTTATCATTTCTTGCATCTATTCTCATAATCTTAGTCTTTTCCCTGTGTATCTTCGGCGAAGAGAGGCTCACACAAGAAGCAGAGGTGAGGAGAAAACGTCAAAAGGAGCACCAGGAAAATAAGCAGCTGAGGGCTGTCACCTCAGGGGCGCATTCCCATAGTCAGTTATGACTGAAGGGGCTATTATTATTATTATAAGTTGTCCTTCATGAAGAACTCGGCATGTCAAGTCTTCATAAGTGTCTCCATTTCTTTTCTTACTATCTCCCTAAAACGCTTGGCAGAACATGTTGAAAGAAAAAAGTAAAGCATGAGTTCCCATGATACTTCAGCCAACGGTTTATTGTCTTTCTATCTCTACTTTGATGACAAATACGAAAAGTGAACCGACTCAAATGACATTTGTGACCAATAAAACAAGTCAATAATAAATATAACTGAATAAAACCAGAAACAAATATAGGATTTATTTTTGAAATCATGGTGCGAGTAAACAGCCAAGCTGTCAAACATATTCAACTTCTAGCGAAGAGTGACATGTTTATTCAAAGACCATTCTGCTGCTTCAAAATAATAAAATTTTAAATGTTTTTAAGTGCACTAACTCAGGCAATGTGAATGAACGCCATGTTTTTCCATGCAGCACTTATTTCCTTAAAAACACTTAATATTCATAAGTGACAATTAAGATTTCTTTCTTGCCTGCTTTCTTGAGGGAGAACGTATTCAGGCGGTGAAATATCCCAAGGCTGGTTACAAAGCGATCTGTTTTGAAAGACGGGGTGAAAAAGTTGTCTTTTTGCTTGGCTTGGTCTATACAAAAACATTAAATCAAAATGATTGAGAAAAGAAAAGAGCATTTTCACTGATATTGGCTCATTAACATAAATGTTACGTTTTAAATTCTAACCAAGACGGAGCAGTGAAAGAAAGTGTCGCGAAAGACTTTTGAATCGGTTAGAACTTTTCAGGAATAAAATATAACATGTAGCAACTAGCTGTTCTGCATTTGAATGAAATATAAAGCCAGCGACACACACACACATCCTGAACTAGGGAAACAGTCTAGACGCTTGGTGTTAATCCTTACAGATATGCGTCACTTGTTAGTCTAAAAGTCTACCATTAATCCGCGCAATTCTGACACAGTTTACGTTGTGACCTAGCCAGTTGCTAATTGTATTTTTTAAGTAAATTAGGTTTCAAATTATAGAAAGAAAAAAAAAACAACAACAACAAAACGTGAAACTAATCCGTGCAAAATAAAATCTAATGAACACGTCTACATTTCAACTTTGCGAACTGGCGCGAAATGGTTTGACAGTACAGATCGCTAAGTGATATGGGCAACACTAAGGAATTATGAAATCCTTATGTCAGTTAGTCAATACTACTCAATACCCTTTAGTTCCCCAATGAGCAAAGGCCTTAAACAAACACATGCCTAGTCGTCCTGTCACGTGACTTCAACAAACACATGCCAAGTCCTCCTGTCACGTGCCATCAGCTCAAGTTCATTTCATGTCTTCATTTTTGTCACCAGATCTCTTCTCCAAGTGTGTGTGTTTTGTGTGTGTGTGTGTGTGGTCTACCTCTATCCCTCGTACCCTGGGGACTCCAGATCAAGAACTGCCTGGTAATTTTATCAACAGGTTTCCTCAATGTGTGTTCTATCAACAGGTTTCCTCAATGTGTGCCCTATCAACAGGTTTCCTCAATGTGTGCCTATCAACAAGTTTCCTCAATGTGTGCCCTATCAACAGGTTTCCTCAATATGTGCCCTATCAACAGGTTTCCTCAATGTGTGCCCTATCAACAGGTTTCCTCAATATGTGCCCTATCAACAGGTTTCCTCAATGTGTGCCCTATCCATCATCAGCTTGTTTTTTTCTCATTTCTTGTTCCACTGGTTTTTGTCGTCAGTTCAGCATGAGTGATCTTGTCATACCATTTAGTGCTAGTCTAGGCAAGCATCCAGTTATGAAAGCCTAGTTAGTTGGTTGTTGTTTGTGCTGTTCTCAATAGTTCAAATCTTGAAAAATTAATTAAAATTATTCAAGATTCATTATCAAGAGGTCAGCAGCAGAATTGTTCCCAAATTCAAACTCTGAGAACATTTTGCAGCACAAAGAAGAGTCAGACTGGGGCCAACATTATCCTCATGGTTACTGGCTGAGTGATGTGACAAACAGCAGAAGTCAAACAACCAGGAATGCACTCAGGGATGTAGCGGCCATGTCACAGATCTCTTGAGCAGGGGTTCTTTTTTTTTTTTGGCACCCCTACCTTCTTGGCTTTTAGTAAGCCTTCCCATATCCCCTATACCAGGGGTAATCAACACGGTGCCCGTCAAGGCTTATTTGTGTACCCCCGGAAGGAATACGGATGGAAGAATAAACACACAATTTGGCATGCATGGTCAGAATTAATAACCCAAGTCACTTGCACACTTCCCCCAGTCTGAAGAAATTTGTTGGTGAAAGATATTTCATTCCGTCACCATATACTGGTCACCTCCAAACATTCCTAGATGAGTTCGAAAGACAGTTGCAACAATTTACTTTATATAGCCAGTTGTAAACGGTTTTCGCAAATCCTTTCGATTGTCTAATAAGCATTAAATAATTTACTTAATCTATTGGCATAATCATTGAAGCCACTCAAGAGGTGGAATTTGAGATTTTGGAACTTCAGAATGATGTTGTTTTAATATCGCATTTATCTGATAGGCTAATGACTTGTTGAACATTTTGTGAACCATTATTTTCAAGAATGAACAATGTCAAATCTTAAGTACAAATCCGCTGCTCACTGATGTTCATCTAGATGATTGTTTGCGTGCAGGATTGATTTCGTGTTCTTTCACTTTGTCTCTCCTTACAGAGCCCAGCACTGCAGCATGTCCCCAGGACGATTGCACCAAGTATTCGCACGCGCTTGCAGCGGCGGCTTCTATGGCAATTAGTTTTAAATGATGAGGTTGCTAGCCCCATACCAAAATTGGAATAAAATAGTTCTTTACAAAATATTTCTCGTACCCTCCTATCCTCCTATCAAGCTTCTCGTACTCCCTGGTCGTACGTGTACCCCAGGCTGGGAACACCTGCATTAGAGCATCTTGATATAGCAGGTGCTATGAAGGATATTTATTTTAGTATGTGGCTTAGATCATTTAAGTGCCCGATTGGATGAGTGGTTAGAGAGCTTGCCTCTCGTGGCAAAATTTCCGGGTTCCGGTGCAGATTGCCAGATTAACCCTCCAGGGTATAATCTGGACTAAGCCAGAATAACCCTTCGGGTATAATCTGGACTAGAATAATCCCTTAGGCATAATCTGAACTAGGCTACTTTAACCCCCGGGAATAATTCAAGCTAGACCAAAATACACAACTCGGGCAAGATTATACCCGGTCAAAGTCGGGGGTGGGTGTGTGTGGAGAGAGAGAGGGGGGGGGGGGGGGGTAAAGAGAAGGGGTAATCAGGTCTGATTTTTTTTTTTTTTTTTTTTTTTTAACCAGCAGCACTTGGGCTTTCAGCCCTTCGGCCCAATGACATGTCATTGCGAGGCTGGGGAACCTGAGGACTTTCCTTCCAACCCGGTCAGGAGCTTCGCTCCTTCCCATCCACAGAGGGTTTATCACAGGAGCCGTTCAGGCTATTCAGTCAAATTTCCGGCCGTAAACATTTCTTCAAACGCCGACGCCCGGGTTTGAACCATGAACACCTGGTCGCCAGTACAACGCCGAAGCCATTACACCAGCGCGGCTCCCAATCAGGTCTGATAAACCAGATTCAATATTTCATTGGATGTCATGACTAGTATGGTTCAGGATAAAAATCTGCAATTTCTACAATATCTGGGTTCTTGCAACTGACGAAAAATAAAAAATAAAACCACAATTATCTCTCCTTTTTTAAAAATTCAACTTAAAACTGGGGTGAAGACTGGCCCGATGTCTATTCTGCTACACGAATCTTCCCAAGGAAATAGTCGTTCCATCTTCAAGGAAATGTTAATAGAGAAAATTGGCGGTCACGTGATTAGGACTCGTAAATCTAATGGCTTGCCCAAGAAAATCTAAAGTCGAATCCCGTATTCGAAACTCTTGAATCTGCACAATTAATTAAGTAAGAAAACTTTGTCGCTGTGAACGTGTTACAAACGAACCTACAAAACGTTATTTTTGGTCACTACTGCACCAAAGTTATGAGCATGTCTTTCTTATCCTAGTGTGCACTTCACACAGAATGATTTATAAGTTAACCACCCTCTACCCGTCTTTTCAACTTTCCTGAATCCTATGACACACTCAAAGCGAGGAGATCCTGTTAGTTTTCATATACAGTATGTACAATATATATTGTTTTTTTTTTCTTTTAAAGTTGACTGCCAAAAATTTCCATTATTAGACTAAACAGATAAAGGCTGCATTACAGATTGTAGCTTTTTCTCGAAATCAATAAACGTTAACTTAAATGTTTTTGTTATATTTTGACACAGGGGGTATATTCAGGGCTAGGCCAGATAATCTGGACGAGGGGTATACTTTGCCCTGTTACACCGGGATCGTCACCTGGTAGCGTCATTCCTCTACGGCCGTATCTGCCGTGGGACTACCTGTACCTTTCTATCACTAGAAGAGATGACGTAATTATGTTCCAGCTCGGCACAAAGCAAAAACGCTCACATATATTTTGTTGAACAAGCTATACAAAAACAAAAACAACTACCAATAAGTAGCTTCACTGTAAGCTACACTGTACAATGAGTGTTCAAGTCCTGTAATTGGAATGAGTACACTTTAAACCCTTTAACGCAGATCTATTGGAGGGCAAGTCTGGTGCCAGCAGCCGCGGTAATTTCAACTCCAGTTGGAGCTAATTGTCTAAGGACTTGAGGTATAGCATACATATGGACATGAGGTATTGCATATATTTATGTGTTCTGGTGCCAGACTATATCGGCTTCGCCGTTCCTCTTGATTCACCAGCTTCGTGGGTCGTGCTGCATGGGCAACAGCTTGACTTCTTTAGCCAAGCGCCCAACCTCGCGTCGGCCGAGGCATTGTCTTGGGGGCGCGTTCCTATGGTCAGTAATAACTGAAAAGGATACTCGCTCAACGTCTGCTGCAAAAGATCACAACATACGGTAAACGAACGCGGAAAGCGTCATCACCGGTACCAGTTTAGAACAAGCCTTCATAGCAGGACTTTATAACTTTTTGTTGTTGTTACCGTAGACCACTTTGATTGGCCGGTGGAGGCTATGAACCCATCTTAGAAAAAATGTACATACACACATAATTACAGGTTTTAGGTTATTAACACAGACCCCCCTAGAATTCATTCACGGATCCCTTAGGGATCATTTGACCATTGGCCAAGAAACTCTGCTCTGTGGAGATGTCAGTAACCTAAATTTGACCACTGCTATCTTCAAAATTATTCAAGTTGACTCTGACAGTATTGCCTCCCCTGCTTTGTAGTAGTGGTCCAACATTGGCCAAAACTCAAGAGTATCTACAATGGGCTTCAAAGGTGTCTACCTTCGCACAAAATTACTCTTGGCAGAGATGTAGATCGAAAGGTAATGACACTTCTATCACAAGGGAGTTTCCACACGATATTTAGATAAGCGAAAACAATGCTGCTTTGGCTGAGCACGTTAATTCTGGAATCTGCCGACAACTTTTGTTAAGAATTAAGCAATGATTAATTTTAGCTCGTTAACCCCCCCCCCCCCCCCCCTCTGATTTACTCAGTGGAATTCTTATTATTCTGTTATAGCTTTGTTAAGAGTGTGTAGTAAATTGACTGAGACAAACATGCAGTACATTTAAAAGGATTAAATCGAAGTTAAATTTGTAAAATTACAAATCATAAAATTTAATAATCACTTAACAGTTTGAAACAGGTTGAAAATAATTTGAATAGTTATGGATCAAGAAAAAGTTATCATCCCGGTCGTGATGGGATGAAAATTTTTACAATAAGTTGAAGTAGCAGCATATATTGAACTAAGCTGCCAATGACGGTTCTGCTCCTTCTGATGGGTTGGTTCTTTTTACACTGCTCTCGCTCGTCGCTGGTCAAGGTTGTCGGGTGTACCTTGTTTCCCAGAAATGTCAGGGAGAGTCTACGAAAGTTGGTCCCTCGTCTTAAAGCGTAGACCACTTGTCCCTTCTTGTTCCAGAGATAGTACTTTCTGCTGGTACCGCCAATATCTATGATAAAGAATAGAAACGAAACGCTCTCCTGAGTATTGCATTTTCCGACACATAGCTATGTGCCCCCCTCTTCTATTCCACTATCCCATTTAACTCAGAATTTACCCTCAAGGAGAATTAAATTTAATCCCTCGGGATAAAACTTTCTTTACATTTAAATAGAATAGCTTTAGCTTTACATTACATTTAAATGTAAAGGTTAGTAATACAGATAGAGTCTGTTTACATTTACATCTCCACTGATTGAAAAGTGTTCACAACATAAATTGAATATGTTTTCATTTACGTTTACATTGATTTGAAAAGTTTGAAACTGTCATTAATTTTAAAATGAATATTTTTACATAGACATTTACACTGGTTTAAAGCTTGAAAACTTACATTAATTTTAAAATGAATATGTTTATATGGACATTTACACTGCTTTGAAACTGTATGTGTTTATTCTTAGAATGAACATCATTTCTTTCATCTTCCTCCCCCCTCCCCTGCTCCATAGGAACCTGGGATAACTTTATGCCTTTAGTTCTCTTTAAGAAACTAGCAATAAAACAATCACGAGCCCGTGCAGAGATGGTTCATGAATCATCATTCTATACGCTGAGGTTGCCAGCCTCAAATGACTTGGACATCCACGAGCGATTTTCACACATTAAAATTCACATGGCAATATACTTATATATGTTAGTTCACATGTTAGTAATATAAAATGTAAAATGACAACTTACGCCAATCCTGGCTCACATACGTTTTGCTCAGATGAATGAAAGAGACTTAAATCGGCCTCTTACACGCGTCTGCGGTGTCGTTAATTTAATAAGTTCGCTCTCTGACTTCGTGTGTGGTCCTTCAGTTTCCTCATTCCTGTTTTCCTTATTTAAAATGAAAGAGATTTCCTGGGCTAAGAAAGTCCGTCCAAAATTCTCCAATAAAAGGTGTCCGGTATGTTAAGAAGGAATTCTGAATTCTAGGCTTCACTCTAGCAAGGCCTAGTACATTGGCAAGCGATCTTCACAGTGGAATAACACTGAAACGTGTCAGGTTATATTCCCGGTCTCCCACGCATCTGTTTGTTATGGAGTTAAAATAAACGCTCCAATCATTTTCAAACAGGCGGGTGAGGGTGTGGTACTTTTAAAATATTCCACGTTAAATAAGGTGCGTACAGCAAAAGGTCACGTATTAGTATGTATGGCAATAAGATATACGATGCCTTGCGTACAGACTCGCGAACATGTCGTTAACCTCAAATGACAACGTGTTCCAAAAGTAACAATTCATTACTTTATCAGAAAGTAATCTCTTATCGGTGTCTGTCCATAAGTTGTCTCCTCGTATTCCAAGCTTTGGTGATGCGCGCACCCGTCTTATCGTTGATTAGGCAGATAGCACTGGCCGATGTACGTGTTAATCCGAAGCGGCCAAGCTTGGTACAAGGGAATTTTACCAACTGCCTCTCGTAATATTATCTCTACCTCTCCTTGCAAATGTGAGGTGTTTATCATCCAAAAGGAGTGTCGGATAACAGACAAGACACAATGTACTTAAAGTAGTGAAAGAATACTTGAAAATATAAACTATCTGCTACATAGTATAGAAAGAAAGAAAGTGCGACAATTGAAAGCACAATAAAATCAGTACCATAAATGTCCCGATACTGCCGTAGCGAAACAGAGATCGATAGGGGTCGCCCCATTCCGTCACACATGTTTACATAGACATTTCCACTGGTTTGAAACTGTTAGTATTACAATTAGAATGTACATCATTTCTTTCATCTTTCCTTCCCTGCTACATATGGAACCTGGGACTCTTTATGCGATTAGTTCTCTTTAAGAAACTAGCAACAAGGCAATCACCAGCCCTTGGCAGTGGTGGTTCATGAAATCATCATTCTATACGCTGAGGTTGCCAGCATCAAATGACTTGGACATCCACTAGCTATTTTCACTTTTCACATATTAATATTCACAAGGTAATATATATATATATATATATATATATATATATATATATATATATATATATATATATATATATATATATATATATATATATATATATGTTAGTTCACATGTTAGTAATAATATATAGAATGTAAAATCACAACTTACGCAAATCCTGGCTCACAGACTTTGTTGCTCAGAGGAATTAAAGGCACTGGCAGATGTCTTATTTCACGTGCACTTGGGGTCGTTAATTTTAACTTTAATTCCCCTCTGACTCTGTGTATTTCCTTCAGTTTCCTCAGACAGCGGCTTTCCTTATTAACATGATGAGGAATTTCCTTGGCTGTTTTTGTAAGTCCGTCAAGATTCTCCAATAAAAGGTGTCCTGTCTGATAAAATGGAATTCTGAATTCGAACTTCTGGCAAGTTTGTTGTCTTCGCAAGCGATCTTCACAGTAAATTTGACTGACTGAAGAGTCAGGTTATATTCACTGTCCTGCCCCCGCATCTGTTTGTAACGAAGCCAAGAAAGCGCCAATCGTTTATAACCAGACAATTGGGGCGGGGGGATTTCAAAATATTCCAGATATGGAAAAATTTTGAACGTAACATAAAGGTCACGTTTTCCATATATGGCAATCGTGACATTCAAATATTCTCGTGAATGGTTACATATAACTTCTTACATCTACCCAGAAATATTACAACATTTCCGCTCAGGTGTGTCTGTCATCCCACCAGGTCGATACTTGACCGGCGCTCCTTGTGCAAACACAAACTTCTGTTTGACCATCTGTGCGGTGTCTTATGACGACAATAATTAGTCTATCACACGAGCCATATCAGCGCTAAGTAAACTCGCTTGGCCATTTACGTACGAAAACAGTCGTACAAAAAGATTTCTGTCGGTCAACCTTGCATCACCGTCTACTCTATCCGCAGGTATAGACAGGTAAACACACAGACATGACAACTATCGCTGAGAGGAGTGTAAGAATTTTTGAAAATGAGAAAATATCTGCTACACATAGCAGAGAAAGAAAGAAAGTGCGGCAATTGAAAGCATGCAATAAAATCAGTACAAAAATGTAACCGATACTGCCGTAGTGAAACAGAGATCGAGAGGGGTCGCCCCATTCTGTCACATTGACGTGTGAAAGAGTTCGAAGATGAAGAATAGTCTTCCCGTTTTGACATCACCGGGACAATAATCCAGTGCATGTGTTAATGTATGAAACAGGATCGACCTTAGGCTGATTTTTACCTATTTGACTCAATCGGCCCCGCGTTCATACGGGACCCGTCTCCAGCTTTAGAAAAAAAAGAAGGAAGGAAGATTATTTCAAATTAGATACGCTGTTACATTGTATTAAAAATAAAACAATATGCATATTTATTAACTACATTTTGACATAAAACGTGTTACAACTAAACTATATAACCTTAAGTCCAGGGGTCCCACCAGAATGATCTAGATCGGGCTCCGGATTTAACAAGGCTGACCCTGGTGTGAATTAGAGGTTTCTTCTCATATTTCAAGGATTTTTCATAAGCAAAACGCCTGATCATCTATTGTGTTCTATTCATATTTTTCTATAATTTACAAGACACGATGTTACAGTCTTAGCCTGGGTTAGATTGTTGGTCTATTTTGGGCGAAAAATTGAAAGTTGATTTAGGTGTCGTTTTTCAACTAATGAAGGAAAATGACACCTAGACGGGACCCAAAAAAAAAAACAACAACCTAGATCTTGGTGAATCCACCTAGGAGTGGCAACGCTGTCCATATCCACCACCCCGAAGAATCTTTCAGGTTGCCCTTACTGTTTATATCACAAGAGTTTCTTTGAAGGAAATTATTGTGTTGAACGCGCTTTCATCGCCTGGTATGGGAAAGCAAATACAGCAATCGAGATTGAATCGTCGACCGTCAGGGTTCCGATATGAAAATAATTGGACAATAAATAAAAGTCTTGATGTGTGTTCTCCCCGAGGAGCGGGCAGAGACAATACCGCTGTAGAAACCTGTTCGAGTGTGTGAATACCAGCGTCGCTGCACTTGGCTGAGCACAGGTGTGAGATTGGTCCCTTTATCAATAGAAACTGTGATTGTTTGTGTGTTTAATAGTACCTACAGGGTGATTGAAAAGTCACTGCCAATTTTTAAAATTTTTGTTTATTCAATCTTACCCAAGTAATTTATATGAAACGAAGTCAATATTAATATTCCAACTGTTACATTATAAATCATATTTGTCTCCCACGGCCCCTCTGCTCTCTCTTATACTTTAAAAAAAAGATTTCTTGCATTTACTGTCTTGTACACATGCTTTATTTTTATTATTATTTTGTTACACTCTACGTCTTTCTTACACATTATCTATTTCTCACGCGCGGTCTCCTACTTGCTTACACATTCTTTGTTGCACAAAATCTCGATTTTACTTACTGCTTACTTAGTCGTTCCTCATCTGCCTTGGGATGTAGAGGTTTACCATAGAGAGCGCCGTGCTATCCAATCAGCTGTATTCCTTTTGGCCTGGTTCCAGTCTATTCCTCACTCTTTCAGGGATTGTCTGATGTCCTCCCAGCGAACTCTGGGTCGTCTTGGAGGTCTGGATCCCTGCCTCTTGGTTTCTCATATTTGTCGTGGTGGCTGATCTGCATCCATTCTGAAGACATGGCCAAACCATCGTAACTTGGACTGTTCCACTCAGGCACGCAGGTGCTGGGTTTTGAGCCATGACGTATCACCTGGTTGCGGACTATTGTCACTTCTCGTTACTTTGACCACTTTCCTCAGATATCTCATTTCTGAGGTTTGAAGCTGGCTTTTTCGGACTGTAGTCGTTGCCCATGACTCGCATCCGTAAGTGAAGACTGGAACATAGTGGCATACAGCCATACTTGTCTTCTTGCCAATTTCCCTTTTACTGAGAAATCCTCGAATTATGTCTTGAAAAAGTCTCACAGCTGCTGCTCTTCGGGTAGCCAACTCTTCTTTGATGCATCCCTTCCAGTCTTTTACAGAAAATCTCGCTTTTACTCTTACAAATTATACATTTCTCACATGCCCTATACCTGTCTCTAAAATTTCGTTATATCTTATACACTCTCTACCTCCGCCTTACAAACTGTCTGTCTCTCTGTATATTTCTTTGTAAATGCTATCTTTTTACACACCCTTTTCCTACATCTTACAAATTCTCTATTGCTCAGATTTTTTAGACCTCAAACGGCTCCGGGGTCGACTCAGCGTCATGAATTGGGTACCAGAGCAACTCTGGAAAGGTTAAGGTGGCCGGCGTGATGCTGACCACATCACCTCTAGTGTGCCGATGGTCAAGAAAATATGGGCCTAACACCATATTCCCAATATGCCTCAATGGGCGTGTAACGGGATCCTTTTCCTCCTCTATTGCACAGACAACCTCTATCTCTGTATTACAAATTCTTAGTTTTTTACATACCCGTAACTTCTGCCCGAAGCTAGCTCTTCACACTGTTCAGGAAAAGAGTCACAGAAATAAAATGACAGGAAAAAATGTCACAGAAAAAAATCACAGCAGAAACAGTCACAATAGGCCTATAAACACAACTCAACACGAACGAGCGCGCGCACACACACACACATACACACCCACACATTTATGTAGGCATACAATCTTAGCTCTGTTCCTGCGTCTCTCTGTAACGGAAAGGTTTATGGTTGAATCCTAGTTTTTATTGTTATGTTAACGTGGCAGTCACTGTCAATAGAGTAATGTACAGGAATTAGTGTTAAATTCATGAAAGCGTTACTTATAAACTTCAAAATAAAATAGAAACGTTAAATCTTTGAATAAATGGGTAGAGCGTCCAATTGACAGAGCGCTGGTCACTGGCAGGAAAGGTGCTGTGTTCGAATCAGGGTATGATGACGCTTCATTCTACCCAGCCTCTGCTCTTGAGTTAGGGAAGGAAAAGGCAGAGAGGAAGGGAACTGGTCACCTTTCGATACTAGACTTAGTATGGGGCAGTCTCTAACACTTCACTCCCCTTTGGCAGTATCTGCTGTGCTGCTGTGAGACTACCTTTACCTGTGTATAAATAGGTAACATCAACCTGGAATGGATTCAGGTAAGTCAGGTGAAGTCACTGTCGTGAAACGAATTATGAGAAAGTTGAGTTTCGCGATGTTATGTAATGTGTATTCAGTATGTACAAGTCATGTATGGTCAATAAATTACTGACTTAAACATTTTTGTTTCATTACCTTACTTTGCTTAAGAAATTGAATAAATTTGATCTTTTCTCACATAAAGTGTGACTTTTTTCCTGTGACTTTTTTGTCCTAGCCAAAATTGTGACTTTTTTTCCTGCGATTATGTTTTCTGTGACTTTTTTTCCGTTCACTCTTCTACCAAATAGATTCTGTATTTCTTAATTATCCTCTACCTTTGCCATACAAATTCCCTACTTCTCAATTACCCTCTACATTCTACATCTGCCTTACAAATTCTCCATTTCTTAATTACCCTCTACATTCTACATCTGCAATATAAATTCTCTATTTCTCCCACATCCTTACCCTGCGTATTACTATTCTCATGTTTTTTTTTTACACTCAATCTTTGAGACCACGAGAAACATTTTTCTTTCCAATACACTACTCCCCTTCCCCCCACACCTTTTTCTCTGCTATTTAAACCTTTCCTTACACCATCATCCTCTCTCTCTCTCTTATTTACTGTCTTACGTATCATCATCCTTTCTCTTACAGACTTTTTCGCATTTACCCTAGTATTTCTCACACACCATTTCCATGACCTGTGCCATTAGTTCAAGATCTTTCCATGCCGTCTTGATTCCTTTTATTTCTATCCGCATTTCTCTTCTTTATGTGTGTTGTCGTCTTGTCTATGTGTTTTGTTGTCTTGTCTATGTGTTTTGTCGTCTTGTCTATGTGTTTTGTTGTCTTGTCTATGTGTTTTGTCGTCTTATCTATGTGTTTTGTTGTCTTGTCTATGTGTTTTGTTGTCTTGTCTATGTGTTTTGTCGTCTTGTCTATGTGTTTTGTTGTCTTGTCTATGTATTTTGTTGTCTTGTCTATGTGTTTTGTCGTCTTATCTATGTGTTTTGTTGTCTTGTCTATGTGTTTTGTTGTCTTATCTATGTGTTTTGTCGTCTTATCTATTGTTGTCTTGTCTATGTGTTTTGTTGTCTTATCTATGTGTTTTGTCGTCTTGTCTATGTGTGTTGTCGTCTTGTCTATGTGCGTTGTCGTCTTGTCTATGTGTGTTGTCGTCTTGTCTATGTGTGTTGTCGTCTTATCTATGTGTTTTGTTGTCTTGTCTATGTGTTTTGTCGTCTTTTCTGTTTCTCTTACACTGGGGGTTCCAAAACAAGGATTGTCACGTAACACTGCCAACAGGTTTTTTTAATGTGTCTTATTTATCGCTAGCGTCTTCTTCTCATCTCCTGATCCACTAGCACCTGTCTTGTTCGTGTTATCAGTTGAACATTAGTGATCTTATCATCTCCTGATCCACTGGCACCTGTCTTGTTCGTGTTATCAGTTGAACATTAGTGATCTTATCATCTCCTGATCCACTGGCACCTGTCTTGTTCGTGTTATCAGTTGAACATTAGTGATCTTATCATCTCCTGATCCACTGGCACCTGTCTTGTTCGTGTTATCAGTTGAACATTAGTGATCTTCTCATCTCCTGATCCACTGGCACCTGTCTTGTTCGTGTTATCAGTTGAACATTAGTGATCTTCTCATCTCCTGATCCACTGGCACCTGTCTTGTTCGTGTTATCAGTTGAACATTAGTGATCTTATCATCAACGTCATCAGACCTGAAGGTCTTTTCTGTTTGGAAATGCGCTTTAATATAACCGACAAGGTTGAACGGTGCGCACCTCGCCATAACGAAGCAACATTTTTATTTAAACAAAAAAATCTTATCATACTTTCAGTTGACCTGTCCATACTGAAGTTTTCGAAGCTTAAAGTGTCTACAGGACTGAGTAACCGGTCTCATGCCCAACCTTCCTTAGTCACCTTGGCAAAATGCTTGGTTGGTTACAATGTGACTATTCTTTCCTCCCCCTTTCGGACACCGTAACACACGGTGTCTCGTAATATACCCCAAGCTCTTTCTTTCCACTTTCATCAAAATGTTCTTCCTATACCCTTAAGAGAAGTATCCGATAAGACTTTCAGACGGCGTCATTCGCTGACTCTAGTCATTGATTTTGTGAGTTTGCCATTTCATGCGAGACTCGAGCGTTTCCTGAAGCATGTCAAGGATAATGATTGATGATCAGCGTTGATTCCAGTGATTTATTGTTTCTTTCCTTGAAAAATAACATATTAATCAATATAAATTTTCATTTCCTGAGCCTATTCTCACATCCTACCTTTCTACATTAATAGTCAATTTGAGAGAGGGGTTGGGGGAGAGATGCTAACGTCATGAAGTCTAGGCTGGATTTAGATACCGGTAACTCTGGCTATGGCCCAGGCCGCCAAGCCGTTTTAGCATTTACTATTTTGATTTAGGACACACGTTGACGAAACCTGTCGATAGCATTACAAGACTGTAATTGTTCTGGAACACCCAGGGTAAAAGAGGCATAGGGAGGCCAAAACACATGGAGAAGAGAATGGAAGACGGAAATGAAAATGGTGAGGTAGACATGAAAAGACTTTAAGCTGATGGCACATGACTGGAAGACTCGGCATACGTTTGTTGGAGGCTTATGCTCCCTAGGGAGAAGAAAGGTAGTGAGTGAAAAAAATTGTGGTTTCATGTTGTAAATCGAGAATAATGTTTCAAACGCGTTATTAGTGCGCCAAAGCGTAGCTTTACCAGGGCGCCAGCACCCCTAGAACCAGCCATGAGTGTAGTAACTTACTTTATATTGCATAGAAGCTTATTGTTGGGTGTGCTAGTCGCTGTGATCTCGGGAAAACCGCTACTTTCAGCGAAATGGTAGATTTTTTTACAAGTTATTTACAGCTTAATATAGACACGATTGGTAAGAAAAACAGGACATGATTTAAAAAAACAAAAAGAATATAAACCGCAAGTGCACTGGGAAATATATCTTCTCATATCATTTTCTCTTTTTATTTCATTTTATCATTTCATGTCATTTTATCTTTTCGTGTCATTTTATCATTTCATGTCATTTTATTCTTTCGTGTCATTTTATCATTTCATGTCATTTTATCTTTTCGTGTCATTTTATAATTTCATGTCATTTTATCATTTTATGTCATTTTCTCACATTATGTCATTTTTTCTTTTGGTGTCATTTTACCATTTCATGTCATTTTATCATTTCATGTCATGTTATCATTTCCTGTCATTTTATCATTTCATTTCATTTTATCTTTTGTTGTCATTTTATCATTTCATGTCATTTTATCATTTTATATCATGTTATCTTTTGTTGTCATTTAATCATTTCATGTCATTTTCTCACATCATGTAAATTTTATCTTTTCGTGTCATATTATCTTTTCGAGTCATTTTATCTTTTCATATAATTTTATCATTTTATTATTTCATTTCATTTTGTCACGTCACGTCATTTTTGTCATTTCACGTCATTTTGTATTTTCATGTCATTTTTTCATGTTATGTCATTTTCTCTTTTCGTGTCATTTAATTATGTCATGTAATTTTCTAATTTCGCGTCATTTTCTATTTTGTGTCATTGTCTCTTTTCGTGTCATTTTCTCATTTCGAGTTATTTTCTCCTTTCGTGTCATTTTTTTCTTTTCGTCTCATTTCCGCCTTTAATATCATTCTATCTTGTCATGTCATTTTGTTGTTGTTGTGTCATGTTATCTTTTTCTGTCATTTTCTCTTTTCATATCATTTTTCTCGCTTCATGCAGTCAGAGACACGTTATAATCAGTTTTTTAGACCTTTTCTAGCAAATGACATATTATTTGACAACACAAAATATTTATTTTTTCTACTTGGGGCCCTGAAGCTCAAGTTTCATAGTAGATCCGCTTCTGTGCAGAGTTCATGGATTCGTTCACTAATTTATTACATGTCAGTTCCCTGTGGAGCATAGTCCTTCAACAATACACGCTAAGATTTCCTGTTTTGTGCTATCCATTGTCTTTCCCTCTCTTCTTCATTCCTTCATATCTTTGCTAATTCTCTTCTCCGTGTGCTTGTATTTGTCACCTTCTGTTTCTCTCAAACTGATTGCACAACACGGACTGTCTTGTAAAGCTATCAACTATTTTTCTCAGTTTGTGTTCTATCCAAGCTAGCGTCATTTCCTCACCTCTAGTTGACACTCGTATTTGTGTGGTTCCTTTAATCAGTTCCACATTGGTGACCTTATCGTTACTTCCACATTGGTGACCTTATCATCAGTTTCACAGTGGTGATCTTATCATCAGTTCCACATTGGTGATCTTATCCTCAGTTCCACAATGGGGACCTTATCATCAGTTGCACATTAGTGACCTTGTAATCAGTCCCACATTGGTGACCTTATCATCAGTTTCACAATGGTGACCTTATGTGGTGAAGTGGGATGTTATAAATATTTATAGGGGACTTAGTGTACTGACTGAGATCAGCTGTGAAGGTATATATATATCTAATAAGAGTAGTGTATTATATATCACCTTACTTGCTACCACATATCTATATATCTCAGTCAGAATTATTCTGGAATAGTGTGATGACTACGTTATGTGTCTAGGGTATGTGTATGATGAAGTGTAAGTCACAACAACAGACAGATAAACAATTTAATTTAATCCACTACTCTTAACAACACTGTGACACTCACATACATATAACACTCTATGAGAATATCTTAAAGAAGTCACTCGTAACTTTTCAAATAACAATATGTATTCATTACTGGCATGAATGAATATGTGTCCTGATTCAACTACAAGGGAACCAGGAATCACAATCAATTTAAATTACAAGTTATGTACAGAATGTATTTAATATGAATATTGTAGTGACATATATTATTACAAATGTTCTATGTGTGTCAGTTGTGTAGTAGTAAAATGAGGTAATACTGGTTTTGTTTTGTTCAAGCTCTGTTGGTATTTGTCATCATGACTTCAATAGTTTGTCTTTAGGGACTAGTATTGGAGATGTTCACAGTTCCTGATTTTAAGACAAGTAAATTCCCCTCTTAATGTTAATTTTACAAAGTCAGTTCAAGATGAGGGGACATAATGTTGAGCTCAGCTGGCCAAGTTAGCTTATCTGGCGTGATGGCGGCAGGAAAGGACTCCTCTGCTCGAATTCTCCTCTGGGCTCTGGAGACACCTCACTGATAGCTAAAAGGACCAAGGAGTATGCTGTCCGACACTGGATTCAGCAAAGCTCTGACCAGGTGCTGCTCAGTACCATCAAGACCACTGTCCCACAATTCATACGAATAAACACAGATACGTTGATTAGCAATGAATTCTGGCACAAACTGGCACAAATTCCCATCTGCTTATCTTCCAGGCTTTTATTTAGCCAAATATAAGCTGGCTTCAACGCACTGATGCTTTATCAATCTTATTTAAACAAGTGGTTTCGAACTAACGCTCCCAAGTGTGTATATCAGCGAGTCTGACCAATGAGCCCCGTTTCGACAAGTGTTTGAAAAAATGTTACCTTTCCCCGTTTCCCCTAACAACCAAGATAGTATTTATAGCCCGACCAATCGTGGTTAGGCTTTCATTTGTTGCGCTCCAATCAATTTGGAGTTTACATGGTAGGCTATTTCTGTAACGTAAATTTTTTTCAAACACGTTAAAAAAAAATCTTATGAGCAGAAATGATTTTATGCTGTCAGGCACCCCCCAATATTTTATTTTGGGTATAATTTATTAATTCCTGGACTATTTGCGTAACGTTTTACATATTATTTGTCAGCAAGCCCTAAGGAACCCAAAAATACAAATTTAAAGGAGCTACGTGGCTGCATTCAAAATATGCAATTTCTTCTACCTCCTGTTTCGAAGATGTGCTGTCTGGGTACTGTTATGTTTTCAAACGTAAACCCATCTATTGTTATCTTTTCTAATAAGAGTTTTTTTATGATTTATAAACCTAACTCTGGGAAAGGGTAGTGTATTTTATCACTGTCCGTCTGAAAAAAAATTAGTGCATGTAGACTTACACGCGTGATGGCAGCATTTGTGTATCGCGCGACGCGTGTTGCATGCGTTCCTGATTTTCATCCCTCCCCTCTCTCTTTATCCTTTTGTCCATCTGTTCGTTCGTTTTGGTAACGCAGTATAATTAATGTTAGGATTAATTTAGGTCATTACGCAGTACGTCTCAATGTTTTTCTTAGAAATGCAGCACCCGTTTCATTGAAGAAGGCGGGTAATAATACAGTAAGCTTTTATATCAACGTGAAAGCGTTACAATTTGCAGACGAAGCAGAAAACAAGGGGGATTTCGAGTACATTCTTTGTGACAGCACTGTTATTTTCCCATTGCTCTTCTCTTTATTAATTTTATTTGTTAGGCTTTATATTTACCTAATAATTTATATATGTGGATTAGAATATTTCATGACACCTCCCCTCTTAAAACAGACATTATATGTCAGTCCTTTATTCTATATACACATAGAGAAATTTATTATTATTGCTGGTGTTTACGGTGATTCTCATCACACGGATGGCGGCTTAAAAAATCCGCTCCCAAATTGGTTTTTCCAGATATATACTCAATGCTAAAATTATATGGAGCCAGAAGCAAAGACCATCGGAGTAACCTAGAGTTCTCATGCTTAGCCTGTGCTAAAAACGATAAAGGTTTGTGATCTGTTTGCAACTTAAATGCTTTCCCATATAGATAAATATTGAATTTCTTTATCGCCCATATTACTGCAAGACATTCTTTTTCGCTAGTTGAGTAGTTGATTTCAGCTTTATTCAACTTTCTGCTAGCATATGCCACTGGGCTTAATTCCCCATCCAAGGCATCTGATTTCTGTAGTAGAGTTGCACCTAACCCAATATTACTTGCATCCGTCCTTACAATGAATTCTTGACTTAAGTCAGGTAATTTCAAAATGGGTTTACTTGTGAGCTTTTCCTTCAATTCTTGGTAAGTCATTTCACATTGTGGTGTCCATGTAATGCGATCTGGATGTCCTTTACGTGTCAATTCCGTTAAAGGTGCACATATGGAATTAAAGTTTTTTATATACTTCTGGTAGAAACCACATAATGAGACAAAGGATCTCACGTCCTTCTTGGTTTGTGGTCTCGGGGCTTTCTGTAGTTTTTCTAAATTCTTTGGGTCAGGGGTCATGTTTCCCTGATAAACTGTGTGTCCCAAAAATTCCAATTCTTTACATCCAACGCAACATTTGGTTGGTCGGGCTGTTAAATTTGCCTCCCTAAGTCGATTAAACAGCATGTTCAGAGAGTCAATGTGTTCCTCAAATGTTTCTGTTGCTATAAGGATATCATCCATAAAATTTGTTATACAGGGATTATTCAGAGGATCCAATAATTTTCTCATCATTCTAGAGAAGACACTAGGCGCATTCTTCAATCCAAATGGCAATCTATTAAACTCATAGTGTCCTTCTGAGGTACTAAAAGCTAGGTATGGTCTAACCTCAGGCTTTACCGGAATCTGATAGTATCCTTTACTCAGATCCACTTTTGAGAAATATTTAGCTTTATTTAGTCTGGCAAACAGCTGATTTGTATCCGGCAATGGATCCACCTGTCCTTCTGTAATAGCATTCAGTCTCCTGTAATCTATACAGAGTCTATGTTCTCCAGAGGGCTTCCTTAAAAGTACAACACCGGAACTATACGAAGACTCACTGTGCGAAATAATTCCTTCCTTCAATAGATAGTCTATCTCTTCCTTCAAAGCTTTTTCCTTAGCAAACGGAATCGAATATGGTTTCATACAGACAGGTGTGGGGTCTATCAGTTTCATATCATATTCCAATAGGTTTGTATGCCCTGGTCGGTCTGTTAACACCTCTGCATGATTATTTAGAACCTGTTGCACTCTCTCTTTCTGAGTTTTCGTTAAATGTGTACTGATTTTCACCTGTGCTGCTGTCTCACAGGGGTGTAATGGATATTCAAATGATGAAAGTGGTTCCTTTTTCATCTCCATGGCGATGGACAAGGTCAACAAGTGTGTCTCTTCCTGATGTTCTCTTTCCAAATATTTCTTCAGGAGATTCACATGATAGATTTTTTCTTTCCCCTTCTTATCTATCTTATAATTTGTTCTAGACACCTTCTCTAAAACTGTATATGGACCCTGCCATCCAATTTGTAACTTATTCTGACTCCCAGGCAAAAGAAGCAGTACTTTCTCTCCCACAGCCAAATTTCTGTCTTTCGCCTTCCTGTTATAATAGGCAGCATGTTTCTTCCTGGCTTGTTTCAAATTTTCATTGGCAAGTTTCCAGCCAGTTTTCAACCAAGTGGTCAGCTCATTCACATATTGGTATGAAGATGTAATGTTTTCCTCTGCCTTTTCATCAGTCCACGTTCTTAACAAAGCTTCAAGTGGACCTTTTATTGGCCTTCCAAACAATAATGTTGCCGGGGCCATACCGGTTGAACTATGGGGTACCTCCCGATAAGCAAAGAGGGCGGCGTGCAGGTACTGGTCCCATGTATCTTGTTTTTCGTGTGCCAACTTTCTCAGGATCGACATCAATGTGCCGTTAAATCTTTCCACTTGGCCGTTCCCTTGGGGATGATACACACTACAATGGAAGTGTTTGGCCTGAAAGATCCTGAAAACTTCTTCAGTTAGTTTCCCCTTGAACTGAGAGCCATTATCAGTCAAGATTTTATTGGGAAAGCCTAACCTTGTGAAAATTGTGAGCAATGCCTCTGCCACATGTTTAGAATCAATCGATGACAGGGCTACTGCCTCTCCCCACATAGAACAAGTGTCCACCAGAGTCAGAATGTAGCTGTTCCTTCTCTTGGTTCGGGTGAGAGGTCCCACAAGATCCACGGCAACTCTCTCAAAGGGTGTTCCCACTATGGGCATTTCCCCCAGAGTTGCTGGTGCAGTCCAATGTTTAGGTGCTACTCGTTGGCACTCTGGACAGGATTTTACATATCGTTTGATATCTTCAGTTATTCCTGGCCAGAAATAGTGACAAGCTATTCGCTGTCCTGTTGCGCTGATTCCCATATGACCACTGAAGGGAATCGCATGCCCTAGTTCCAACACTTTAGTCCTATATGAAGTGGGAAGGACCAGCTGTCCGTGACCATTGGATTCAGATCCAGCCTTCCTATATATCAGTTTGTTCTTCATATAAAACTCTCCCTTGCCTGGAGGTGTATGAGATTTGGGCAACTTCTTGAAACATGGCTTGAGTGTTTTGTCCTCAGCCTGTGCCTTCCTCATCTCATCTGGGTGAGTATTTATGGGATTATCCTCCTCCTTCTTTGACTGTGATCTGGTCTGCACTGTTGCCAATATCACAGGTCTCTTGGGATTCCCCAAGAAGACATATCTACACCCCAATATTAGAGGGTAGATTGGCTCATTTATCACTGCTGCTTTTATGATTCCTTCCACATATCGCGTTTTCACTTTTATTCGGGCGACGGGAAGTGTCATGGTAGCTACATCCTTGGTTGCAGTTTGAATCTCCACTGTTTCTGTGGTGTATTGATCGGCCTGCACCAGGTGAGAACTCACAACGGAATCGTAATCTAAACCGGTATCATATAAACATCTTATAGTGACACCATTACAGATGACATCTTCACACACTGGGGGGTGGTATGGTTCCTGTAATTCTTCAGGTTTGCCCTTCTTTTCCTTTTTCCCCGATGTCATAGCAGCAAAATGAGGAGGTTTCCTTCTACAATGGTCAGTGTCATGATTGTTCATCTTACAATTTTTACACCACTTTTTCCTTGGTTGAAAGATTTTCTTTCATCATATTTCCTTTCATCGAATTGTGGGAATTTATTTTTATTTTCATACCGTGGCCTATCAAATTGGTGCTTACCTTTATTTTGATCCTTAGGATCAAATTTATTAAAGTTCTGTGGTGCCCTAAAGTTGTCCACCTGTTTCTTTTTATTACCTGTTACCTCTGCTTGAGCTGCTTGATACCTTTCAGCAACATTTAGCAACTCATCCAGCCTCTCTGCACCTTGTTCCATGAGAAACTTTCTCAGGTCTGGAGCCATGGACTCTCTTAATTGCTCTATAAGGACCATTTCCTTAAGATCTTGGGTTTTCCCCAGAGAAGTCCATTTCTCCAAGTATGTCTCTATTCGTGCAGAGAACTGGTGATAGGTTTCACCTGACAGTAGTTTAGCATTCCTAAATTTTTTTCTATAGAATTCTGCATTCTTTTCATACCTTAACAAAAGAGCCTGCTTTAGCATATCATAATTTTCCTGATCACCTCTGCTCATTTTTGCAAAAACTTCATAAGCTGCCCCACGAAGTCCCTGAGATAACTTTAAGCTCCACCTTTCTCTCTCTAACCCATACGTGGTAGCTAATAGTTCATACCTATTTAGGTAGCTCTCAATATCATCGTCTTTCTCAACAAAATGATCTAAATGAAAATTCATAGCTGAGGTTGAGGCTCCTTGAGTAACCGTAGCATCAGAGGCAAAGGGACTGGCACCATTTTCAGGAGCATGGCCTTGAAACTCAAACTCCCTTAGTCGTAATTCATGTTCCCTTTGTAATCTTTTCTCCTCCTTTTCTGCTTCCCTCTCTGCAGCTAATCTCCTCTCTTCCCTTTCTGCAGCTAATTTCTTCTCTTCTGCAGCTAATCTCCTCTCTTCCCTTTCTGCAGCTAATCTTTTGTCTTCTCTTTCTGCCTCCAATTTCTTAGCCTCAGCCTCAATCTGTAACTTCTTAATTTCCTTGTCAGCCTCTAACTTTCTTTCGGCTTCAAACCTTCTTTCTTCACGTTCAATAAATTTGTCACATTCCGTCGTGACATAGGCAACCATAACTTGCCCATCTAATCCTAACTCTTTTGCAGTCTGAACCGCAGCAGATCGAAATTTGGCCAGGTCCGCCATTGTCTATTATGTAAATTTATACAATGTCTAACCAACAATTCAATCTCTAATGGACAACACAGGCACCGTGAGCTCAACCTTATTTAATTCCACCCAAGGATACCTTTTAATTCTTATATTCCCTGAAGTGAATTACCCCCAATATTTTTAATAGGGAAAGATTCAAAATCCCGGACGAGCCCCCAATATATGTGGTGAAGTGGGATGTTATAAATATTTATAGGGGACTTAGTGTACTGACTGAGATCAGCTGTGAAGGTATATATATATCTAATAAGAGTAGTGTATTATATATCACCTTACTTGCTACCACATATCTATATATCTCAGTCAGAATTATTCTGGAATAGTGTGATGACTACGTTATGTGTCTAGGGTATGTGTATGATGAAGTGTAAGTCACAACAACAGACAGATAAACAATTTAATTTAATCCACTACTCTTAACAACACTGTGACACTCACATACATATAACACTCTATGAGAATATCTTAAAGAAGTCACTCGTAACTTTTCAAATAACAATATGTATTCATTACTGGCATGAATGAATATGTGTCCTGATTCAACTACAAGGGAACCAGGAATCACAATCAATTTAAATTACAAGTTATGTACAGAATGTATTTAATATGAATATTGTAGTGACATATATTATTACAAATGTTCTATGTGTGTCAGTTGTGTAGTAGTAAAATGAGGTAATACTGGTTTAGTTTTGTTCAAGCTCTGTTGGTATTTGTCATCATGACTTCAATAGTTTGTCTTTAGGGACTAGTATTGGAGA
This sequence comes from Oreohelix idahoensis, assembly GCA_024509875.1. Taxonomy (NCBI): domain Eukaryota; kingdom Metazoa; phylum Mollusca; class Gastropoda; order Stylommatophora; family Oreohelicidae; genus Oreohelix; species Oreohelix idahoensis. Next base: position 916,355 of record JAMPIV010004778.1, on the reverse strand, counting down.
TGTTCACAGTTCCTGATTTTAAGACAAGTAAATTCCCCTCTTAATGTTAATTTTACAAAGTCAGTTCAAGATGAGGGGACATAATGTTGAGCTCAGCTGGCCAAGTTAGCTTATCTGGCGTGATGGCGGCAGGAAAGGACTCCTCTGCTCGAATTCTCCTCTGGGCTCTGGAGACACCTCACTGATAGCTAAAAGGACCAAGGAGTATGCTGTCCGACACTGGATTCAGCAAAGCTCTGACCAGGTGCTGCTCAGTACCATCAAGACCACTGTCCCACAATTCATACGAATAAACACAGATACGTTGATTAGCAATGAATTCTGGCACAAACTGGCACAAATTCCCATCTGCTTATCTTCCAGGCTTTTATTTAGCCAAATATAAGCTGGCTTCAACGCACTGATGCTTTATCAATCTTATTTAAACAAGTGGTTTCGAACTAACGCTCCCAAGTGTGTATATCAGCGAGTCTGACCAATGAGCCCCGTTTCGACAAGTGTTTGAAAAAATGTTACCTTTCCCCGTTTCCCCTAACAACCAAGATAGTATTTATAGCCCGACCAATCGTGGTTAGGCTTTCATTTGTTGCGCTCCAATCAATTTGGAGTTTACATGGTAGGCTATTTCTGTAACGTAAATTTTTTTCAAACACGTTAAAAAAAAAAAATCTTATGAGCAGAAATGATTTTATGCTGTCAGGCACCCCCAATATTTTATTTTGGGTATAATTTATTAATTCCTGGACTATTTGCGTAACGTTTTACATATTATTTGTCAGCAAGCCCTAAGGAACCCAAAAATACAAATTTAAAGGAGCTACGTGGCTGCATTCAAAATATGCAATTTCTTCTACCTCCTGTTTCGAAGATGTGCTGTCTGGGTACTGTTATGTTTTCAAACGTAAACCCATCTATTGTTATCTTTTCTAATAAGAGTTTTTTTATGATTTATAAACCTAACTCTGGGAAAGGGTAGTGTATTTTATCACTGTCCGTCTGAAAAAAAATTAGTGCATGTAGACTTACACGCGTGATGGCAGCATTTGTGTATCGCGCGACGCGTGTTGCATGCGTTCCTGATTTTCATCCCTCCCCTCTCTCTTTATCCTTTTGTCCATCTGTTCGTTCGTTTTGGTAACGCAGTATAATTAATGTTAGGATTAATTTAGGTCATTACGCAGTACGTCTCAATGTTTTTCTTAGAAATGCAGCACCCGTTTCATTGAAGAAGGCGGGTAATAATACAGTAAGCTTTTATATCAACGTGAAAGCGTTACAATTTGCAGACGAAGCAGAAAACAAGGGGGATTTCGAGTACATTCTTTGTGACAGCACTGTTATTTTCCCATTGCTCTTCTCTTTATTAATTTTATTTGTTAGGCTTTATATTTACCTAATAATTTATATATGTGGATTAGAATATTTCATGACACCTTATCATCAGTTGCACATTAGTGACCTTGTAATCAGTTCCACATTGGTCACCTTGTCATGAGTTGCACATAAGTGATCTTGTCATACCATTTTAATCTTTCTATTCTGAGCAGCTGTCGTGGATGAATTATCAGATAGGTATAGATGTTTATAGCCCTGTCTGAGCAGAGGTGATAGTGATGACAGTGTGAAAGTAAGGGGTAAGATATAGTTTTTATCACGAGGGTGATCGTGTAAGATAAAAAACAGTCTCTGGATAGAATAATTTATCTAATCCAGCCTATCTGGACGACGATATTTAAATCAGACGCACTTTCTCTCCTTGTACGAAAATACAAGTTACACTGCACTCACATGCACAGAATTCTGTGACAAATACGCACGAACGTGAAAACAAACTATGGATAACATATAATGGATATGGGTTGACCGACACGATAACTAAAGGTTTAATAAAGTTTATTATCAATAAAAAGATCACAACAATAAGCATATACATTACTAGATCATGGTTTACAGACAAAATGGAAATTAATCAAATAGGTTCTCCCCTCTGGTAAAGGAAAAGAAAGGACGATCCCAACAGAGGTTAATTAAACCAAAAGATCAAAAGGTAACAATAAGTGATGAAATAGTCAAGATGGGAAAAGAATGGGTTCCTAATGTAATCTATCCCGTGACTAATCAGATTATTGAGATAAAAAAAAAAAAAAGAAAAAGAAAAGAAGAAACCATATAAGTATATGATGTTAACAAAAGACATAAGTTTCTTTCTCTGTTCATTCAATTCACATACACGCAGTGGCCACTTTCAGACTATGCTTACCCCAGTAGTTGTCGCAGGCATTCCAAGGAAATACACTAATCAGTAATACTACTATTAAGTGTCAAATTTTAGTTTTGCCAAATCCAGCCCAGACTCTCCGTAGTTGCTGACTGCAAATTTCACAGGAGTCGCTAGAGTCGGTGTTTTAATGTGTCATGGATACAATAAGTTACCTATGCCTTCAGTTGGTTGGAGCAGGGTTCATGCGTGGTGATCGCCGATGTAGGATGAATAGAACATATACAGTTCCTAGGTTGTTTAGCCTCAGGTGGCTGAAACGCTAGGTTAAGTTACACAAATGTTGCTGACACTATAGTTCGCCGCAGCTGGCTGATGAGATTGATATACATAAATCTGGTAATAGTTCTGGTCCAGTTAATATTATAACTTAATGTTTCTATTCTGCTTTCTCTCATGAAAATGAGGGAAATTGGACCGCACAGGTCACAGCAAGAAGTTCATCAATATTAAATATTCTTGGATGCTTATAATATTATAAGTTCGTATGATCATAAGTTCATATGGCCATAAGAAAAGCCGCTAGTACTCAGGTTTGATCACCCTATATTTTAGGAAAAGAAAATATAAACATTTAACCAAATTATCAATATCATATCTAACACGTGTTAAAAATAGGACCTTTACACCACTCTGTTATACATTATATTTAAAACACACGTGTCTAGCTTATCCTATCGTTCTTTTAATGCGTTATATGAACACTAGTCATTTATACAATTACATAAAATGGACAGAAGTAAATAATATATGCCGTCAGTAGACAGTTATTTAATGTATGTACTAGTCAATTTAAAACATCTCTTACTGGGAAATAGCGAGTAATTAAATTTACTTTACGGCTGGAAAATTTAGCTATAAGTTATTTAATTAGCACAGAAAATCTCAGTGAAATATAATGAAAACTTTAAACCCACTAAATCACTTTAAAGCTAGTATATAAATTACCGCAATCAGAAAAATGAAATACTCCACGGAATCTATTAATTTTCACTCTTCACGAGAAATCTTAAGATAACGAGCTAGTGAATTCAGATAGATTTCTGGGCAACTGATCATGGCTATCGGAGAGACATGGTATATATTGAAAAATTCCGTTCAATCGTTCTCTAATGCGAAAGTCAGACCCGAGCCAATTTGCCGTTCGATTCTTGAATCAACGGTAATTTTACCACCTCTGCCGCCGACAACCTCTCTGACTTGACTTTCATCATCTCCGTCTTGCCAAATATCAGCTACGCAATTAATTCCCCTGAAAGATTTACGATCCAAGGTCCGTCTCAAACTGAATATCTCGTGTGTTCCCCTGATCAAAGAATCTATTACGCCAATCTGTTTCACATAGGGCTTAATTGCCAGATGGCTCACGTGTTAATTGCACTGGTGAATCCTTCGTTCATGTAGCAAAAAATATAAACTAGATGGGGGAAGGCAAAATTGGATGATTACTGCGGCACTATTTCCATCTGTGACAGCAGCACCCAATTATTATTTTTTAATTTGTAATTTTTTGGTTATCATTTTTGTTGTTGTCTATGTTTCTCTTCAATAACAGAAGATGGCAGATGTGAAACAGTAATCAAGAAGAAAATAGGAATGGCCAAATCTACAATCAACAACATGAGACAGATATTAATATTTAAACAACTAACTCACAAATTCAAACTGAGAATCACCAAATGCTATATATATATATTCTTAATTTCTGTATGGTGTAGAAACATAGTCAATGAACAAGGAATTGGAAGAAAGGATTAGGGCCTTTGAGATGTGGATATATAGAAGAATGGGGCACGTCTTATGAAAAGAAAACACATAAAGAGGTTCTAGAAAACCTAGGAATGAAAAGAGAATTAATGAAGGAGATCAAAATTAGACAGCTAAAATACTTTGGCAATGTAAAAAGACATAACACCTTACTGAATGTGACGAAATGGACGACCTCTTAGCGATCTTTGGTTCTCTCCGGCGGTACATTTGTGGTACTGATTTTTATTATGTGCTGTCAATTATCGCACTTTTCTTTCTCTCTTTCCTCGTTATTTTCTGCTAAGTAGCGGAAATTTGATTTTATAAAAGCACCCTGTAGGTGATAAATATCACATTTGCAAGGAGCGGCTGATATGATACATCACATTAGCTTGACGGTACTGTGGCGAGAGGTTTTATTTTGGCTCTAAGATCAGTATAGTACTGACAATTACAGAAATAGAATTTCTGCAGAAAATGGTGAAGTCCCAGCGTCTGAGAGAACTACTGGTATCACAAATTAGTTACGGCTGTGAATGTTCTGATCTCGAAAAATTAGTAGAGAGGAGACCGACATAAAGCGCCACCTCCGCTGTGTAACTAACTGTGATAATAAAACAAGGAAACAGATTTTGCTTAACAATGATAAAATTGACAAGTCTTCAAATACAATTTCCTAAGTATTTATTTAGTATATACACTATCTACTCTTGTGCTGAAGGGTGAATGTTGAAAAATGGAAGGTAATGGATTTGTAAGTTTACATATGATTTACAAATGTTTATTTTTATAAAAAAATATATAAATATTTTACAACAAGTTTTCCAATTATAGGAACAAAAAATTATATCAGCTGTGCTGTTATTTAATTATAGTACATGGATCAGCTGTGCTGTTAATTAAGGATATAACACTTCTCAGCTATGCTATTAATTTGGTCTCTTGCTATGTTAAGTCACTTTCTCATCACTGACAGTTTCTATGCTCACAATGCTGACAGAAATGGTACTAATGTGTACTCATCTCTTAAAACGTTCTGTTCTCCTTAGTTTGGTTCACACCACTCCTGCCGAGGCAAGTTACTTTAGCCCACCCAAGACTGAGGGGGACTAAAATGTAGCTTCTGTACAATCTCTATGCTCCTGCGAAGTTCGAGGCAGCGGGATTGACTCGAACATACGACCTCAGGTTTTTAGGACACAAATAAACCTGTAACAAAGCAAAAATAGGGGCTAATTTCTGTCCTCAAGCCCACCTATTTCTAGTGTGAGTGAAATGAGCGTGTCTCAGATGTATGCATGTAGGATGAATGACAACATGGCTCAGTATGATTTAGCAATAGCGAGACAAGACATGTGTCTACTTGCAAAGCATTCTTTCTGATAAACTAATACATGGATACATTCAATAATATAGATTCAATACATGAATACATTTAATACATGAATACATCCCATAATATAAATCAATACATGAATGAATCCAATAATATGTACACCTAGGTGTGATACAACAATGTCCTTCCCCCTATACTATACCACGTCCTCTCTGTCAAGTGCTATACTAGCTGGTAACATATATCCTAACAATATTGTTATGTTCTTATGATAGGAGTATATGAGACGAGGACTGTTTGGTGATATATCAGGTGGGAGTTATAGGAGACAATAGATTGGAGTTAGATGCGACAATAGATTGAGTCCTGACAAGGACTGTTTTGGTTATATTGCAGTTGGAGTTAGATGAGACAATAGATTGAGTCCTAACAAGGACTGTTTTGGTTATATTGCAGTTGGTCTTATCTGAGACAATAGATTGAAGTATAGGAGACAATAGATTGAGTCCTAACAAGGACTGTTTTGGTTATATTTGCAGTTGGTTTTATCTGAGACAATAGATTGAGTCCTAACAAGGACTGTTATGGTTATATTTGCAGTTTGGAATTATCAGAGACAATAGACTGAATATAGGAGACAATAGATTGAAGTATGAGTCCTATTAGTCTTCGTCTATTCAATCATATACATTCATAGGGAACCCAAAATATATTAAATATATACAGGTGTAGGTAGTATAATGACACACAACAAATACCAACATTATATGCCTGCTGAAGGCCTATTTTCCTAAAGGTTATCGTAAATTTATAATTACCCTCCAAGATTTAAAAAACGGCCAGTTTGACTCGACTAGTGAAGTAGGTTGCAGGTCGATGCCCTCAGGTAAACAATCAATCAAGGTGACAGCTTCTTCCTCTTCAGTCAGTATCTCTGGCGTCAAGTTCGGGATTGCGTGTTTAGCATAAAATTCCGCCCTATTATATAGGCAGGTAACTGCTCAAGAAAGGCTTTCGGTTGGTTCCTGGCGGAGCAAAATGATTGGTTTCCTCCGGTTTCGTCTTTTGCTCATACAGCCTAATTTTATTCAGTTTTTAGCCGCCATCTTGCGTGAACTGCGTGAACAGTATAATTTATTCTGTCTCAGAGACTGGTGAACGGTGCAAGTTGATTGGTTGAAGCAAATCTGTATCTCGACATAGTGATTAACAAAGTAGTGGGTTACACTTCGTTTCACGACAGGTACCCAGATTTGTTGGTTATAGACGCGGCAGATTAACACGTACATCGGCCAGAGCTTCGGCTTAATCACCGATAAGACACGGAGTTTGCATACTCATACGACAGATAACGAGATTACTGTCTGTGTGACACATGTGGGCAGACAAGTGTGATATAATCGCTTCCGGTCACTAGGTTAAAAGTAATCATGGATTTACTAAATTTTAGACAATATGAGTCTACAAATGTGTTTGTGAGAGTGTATGCAAGGCATCAGATGTCCATATATGGTAATACGTGACCTTTACAGGCACGCACCTTATTTTACGTGGGACTATTTCGAAATATCAAACCCTATCTGCATGATTTGAAATGATTGGATCTTTCTGATTAGATTCATAACAACAACGCTTGGGAACCTTGGAATATAGGCTGACCATTTCGCATTTTATTTCACTGTGAATTTCCCGCTCGCCAAGACAACATCAGACCTCGCGAGAGTGAAGACTAGCTTTATAATTTCTTATTGTTAACTAGACCTTTTATTGGAGAACCAGATACGACTTTAAAAAGCACAGGAAATCTCTACATTTTAATAAGGAATCCCGGGACTAGGAAACTGAAGAAACACGGAGTCAGAGGGGAATCTATTGTAAAATTAAAGATATCACAGACACGTATAAGAGGCCTAACCCAGTGCCTTAACTTATTCATCTGAGCAAAAAGTCTGTAGCCAAGATTGGCGTAAGTAGTGCATTTTCATTCTATTTTATTACTAACATGTGAACTAACATATATGTATATAAAATGATGTATAATACTTACATTTTCAAAGCATTGTAAATGTCCCTATAAACATATTCACTTCAAAATTAATGTAAGTTTTTAAGCTTTAAACCAGTGTAAATGTCAATGTGAAAATATTAATTTAAAGTTAATAGAAGTTTCAAACTTTTCCATAAGTGTAAATTGAAATGAAACATAAACGAATTTATATTGTGAACATTTTTCAAACAGTGAAGATGTAAATGTAAAACACATTATATCTGCACGTTTAACCTTTTCATTTAAATGTAATGTAAAGCTAAAGCTATTCAGTTTAAAGGTAAAGGAAGTTTTATCCCGAGGGATTAAATTTAATTCTCATCGAGGGTAAATTTTGACATTGGATAGTAGAATAGAATAGGGGGGCACATAACTGTGTCGGAAAACGCCATTCTCAGAAGAGCGCTTCGTTTCTATTTCTATTACCAGTTATTGGTGTACCAGCAGAAAGTACTATCTCTGGAACCAAGTGAAGGTAGAAGTGGACTGACGTTGTAAGAGACGCCATCATAAGTGGATCTTATAGACAGACGCAGAACCAACTTGGCCGTTACTCCTTGACGTTCTGGGAACGTGCGGCGCCTGAACTTTGACCAGAGACGAGCAAGAGCAGAGTGAAAGAAACTAACCCAGCGGGAGAAGAAATTACCATTGGCAGCTAAGTGAAAATATCCGCTGCCAAAAGTGACCTTCTTTATTCAGTTAAATTTCATTCAAGTGATGAAATCATTAAATTATTTCTTTTAAACTGTTAAACTTAAAGTAATTATTAAATTTTGTTATTTGTAATGTTATAAATTTAACTTCGATTCAATCCTTTTAAATGTACTACATGTTTGTCTCAGTCAAAGTTACTAAACACACACTCTAAACAGAGCTATATATACAGTATAATAATTATTATTCCACTGATTAAATCAGGGGTGGGGGCTTAACGAGCTAGAATAACAATTGCTTAAATTCTTCATAAAAGTGTCGGCAGATTACAGAATTAACGTGCTTAGCGACAGCCAGCATTGTTTTCGCTTATCTGAATATCTTGTGAAGACTCCCATGTGATAAAAGCTTTACTGCTCTTCTATCTACATTTCTGCCAAGAGTAATCTGGTGTAAAGATAGACTCAATGGAAGCCTATAATAGAGTTTTGGCCACTGTTGGACCACTACTGCAAAGCAGGGGAGGCAATACCGTCACACTGAAGATTATAATAGAAGGCAGAGTTGAAGGCAAACGTGCAGGAGGAAGACAGCGCCATAAATTGGAAGATACGATCAAGAAATGGATAGGAAAAAGTCTATCAGAGTGCACCATCAAGACAAGAGACATAAGACGTTGGAGATTAATTGCAGCCGACTTTCTATGTGGAGATGACACTTAATGATGATGATGATGTTTCAGGGCCATACAACAGGTCTACCTTGACATTTGAACTGAAGATCCATATTTTTGTGTTGGGCTTTATTTCTTTTGATTTCCATATATTTCTCAGTTCTCTTGCCTTTTGTATTGAGGAATTGCGCGGTGATAAAACCGAGTTTTCCAGAATGTGTTCATTTCATCTCATTCCGTTATATTTCACTGTTTTTTTTTTTTTCTTGGATTGTTCTTATCCATTGTTCAAACATGCAATGGCTTGAAGTAATTCTTTCCTGTGTTCGTACTGATATATTTCTAAAATTCTTAAATAGATCGAAAACATCTGGGATTTTGGGAATCTAGATTTGTATTGTTATGTAAAACCGTGACCTCTGAGAATGGAGGACTTGTCAGCAAAGAAATTAGATTCATTTACAATTCACGTGCAAAGAGGCGAAGATTGCATTATTATGCAAATTTCAGCTGCATGGGATTAACAAGTCGATAATGAATTTTTGTTTTTATCGTTCTTTCAGTTGAGCAAATAAATTAATCCACCACTTAAAGACAAGGGTTGTATTTCAGACCATATAACATGGCATGAAGTACAGGCGTCGGACTGTGTGCCAGTTGTGAAAGGTTGAGAGGCATGTAGTATTGAGAGTGATTTATGACGAAAGTGAGACCAGTCCAATTCAATGTAATGACTTTGGCGTCTTTAAGAGACTAGAACAGCGGTTCTTAAATTGTGGTGCGTGCTGGCATCTTTCGGAGACTAGAGAAGGGGTTCTTAAACTGTGGGATGTGATGGCATCTTTCGGAGACTAGAGAAGGGGTTCTTAAATTGTGGGGTGTGCTGGCATCTTTAGGAGACTAGAGCAGCGGTTCTTAAACTGTGGTGCATGCTGGCATCTTTAGGCGACTAGAGCAGCGGTTCTTAAACTGTGGTGTTTGCTGGCATCTTTAGGCGACTAGAGCAGCGGTTCTTTAACTGTGGTGTGTGCTGGCATCTTTAGGCGACTAGAGCAGCGGTTCTTAAACTGTGGTGTAAGCTGGCATCTTTTTTGTGTGGGATGTGCTGGCATCTATCGGAGACTAGAGAAGGGGTTCTTAAATTGTGGTGTGTGCTGGCATCTTTAGGAGACTAGAGAAGGGGTTCTTAAACTGTGGGATGACTTGGCATCTTTAGGAGACTAGAGAAGGGGTTCTTAAATTGTGGGGTGTGCTGGCATCTTTAGGAGACTAGAGCACAGGTTTTTAAACTGTGGTGTATGCTGACATGCTTAGGAGACTAGAGAAGGGGTTCTTAAACTGTGGTGTATGCTGGCATCTTTAGGAGGCTAGAGAAGGGTTTTTTTAATTGTGGGGTGTGCTGGCATCTTTAGGAGACTAGAGCACAGGTTTTTAAACTGTGGTGTATGCTGGCATCTTTAGGAGGCTACAGAAGAGGTTCTTAAAGTGTGGGGTGTGCTGACATCTTTAGGAGACTAGAGAAGGGGTTCTTAAACGGTGGGGTGTGCTTCCTCAGGGCAGGTGCAAAGGAGATACAGGAAGGGTAGCGGCCTTACAGTTTACACTTTACGATTTCCAACTGCCGTGGGATTTTTAACGTGCGCAACTTGCACACGGGACCTCCTATTTTTTAGCCCTTATCCGAGATGGCTAGGCATCCGATCTCACTACCCAGGAGACCAGGGGGAGTATGGTATCATTAGGATTACTGATTCTGAAAAAAGAATTTCCATAAATTATATTCCCTCAACTTGGACTCGAACCCGGTACCTCTAGAATTCGAGGCGGACGTCATACCTCTTAGCCACCCCGACCCCCTGGCAAAATTAAAAAAAAAAAAAAAACAACTTAAAAATGAGAAACCTACCCACCACACAAATATTTATATAATGTTCGATTCATATATACACACACTGGGATTCTCGCCGGTACTACGGAGTTCGTGCACTGTGCTGTGATCCTCCTTGTGTGATCTAAGGGAGGAGTTCGGAGCACTGATGGAGTTGTCCGCGTGCAATGAAGATAGTCCTTAAAACCAAACCGAACCAAACAGGAGGGGTGTGAAGTACCCCCTATAAAATCTATCGGAATTATTTTCTCATCATCATCATCACCCTTCACCACCTCCACCCAAAGGTCATAGGTCTTCAGGTAATTTATGCCGTCTTCCTGTCTCGTGCCTTCAGCTCAGCGTTTTTCAAAGTCGTCTTCATCCCCTCACTGTATATCTCCACGTGTTTTTTTTTTCATTTCCCTCTACCTCTCTTAACCCGGGGATTACATAACAATGACTGCCTTGTACTGCTATCACTAGGTTTACTTAATGTATGTCCTAGCCATTGCTAGCGTTTTCTTCTCATCTCCTGACTGCCTTGTACTGCTATTACTAGGTTTACTTAATGTATGTCCTAGCCATTGCCAGCGTTTTCTTCTCATCTCCTGACTGCCTTGTACTGCTATCACTAGGTTTACTTAATGTATGTCCTAGCCATTGCCAGCGTTTTCTTCTCATCTCCTGTTCCACGGACTAACTTGTCTGGTTCTTGTTATCAGAACCACATTGGTGATCATGTCATAATAACTTTCTCACTGGCTAGAAATCGGTTTGATGCCAGACATGACATGCGCATAGAATCGTCTAAGTCTGTCCCTCGAATTTCTGTCCTTAATGACTAAAATCAGCAATAGCCATCTCATTAACTTTTTTTAAAAATACAATGGAGGAATTGGATAGAAAGAAAATCCCTAGAGTAATATCTTAATTATGTCTTGATTGGTTGAAGGGTTAATTTAGGGGAAGGACCGGGGAGCGGTGAACAGTCCAGTGGTGGTGTGTTGGCAAACTTGCTTGGTTAACTCTTAAAGGACTCTGTGGCTTTCCCATGTTTGACGAAAGTAATTTTCTATTTTTTTTTTATTTTTTTATAATGGTAGTGTTTGTATCAGTGCAATATGAGACACATAACATTAGTGCAATATGAGACATAACATTAGTTCAAAAACACCTTCCCCGAAACCGGCCCCCGGTCAAGAATGCCTTGGGGTAAATCGGCCCCGAATACTGGCCTATCGTCCTTTAAGAGTTAAGAATCCCTGGACTGGAGAAACAGCATAAATCTACACCACATTCAGATGGCAGAATTTTTGTACTTGGAAAAAATAAATAAATACCGTACATAAACAAAATAAATAAATAAAACACTAAAGAACCGGTTGTTGATCATGAAACTGATATGAAAAGTCATATGGTAAGGGATGTTAATCAACTATTTATGGAAGTAATAACTATCAGCAGCAATCACCCACGCACGTAAACACTGTCAAACATATGCGCATACCGACACAACTAATATTGCCACAGAACACGAAGACTGGAGCACGCATTAAAGTATATTTGCAGACTAGCACGAAATGTTCATTTTCACTTGGTAGATTTCATCTGAGTTGGCCAGAAAGAGGGAAAAATTGTTGATCAATATGATAAGGGACCGTTCATCATCATCATTCCTTTTCGTTCCCTGTGGAACATAGGGCAAAAACTGTTGCTCTCCATTGATTTCTATTCTGGGCTGTCTTTTTCATCTGTGCCCAAATCATTCCAATTTCCCTAGCCTCCTCTTCAACAGTTCTTCTCCAAGTTCTCTTTGGTCTCCCCACTCTTCTTTTCCCTTGTGGGTTCCAGTCAAGGGCAACTCTGGCTGTGCTTGATTTTTCTCTTCTGAGTGTATATCCATCCCCACTTTCTTACCTTAATTTCTGTCTGTATTGGCTGTTGTCCTCATCTTTTCCTTAGCTCTATATTTGTTATTACATCTGGCCATCTTATACGGAGGATCCATCGGAGACATCTATTTACAAATGTCTGTAATTTGGCGGTGATACTCTTTGAGACATGCCATGTCTCTGAGCCATACAGCAAGACTGACTTTACATTTGAGTTAAAGATTCTAATTTTGTTCCCTCTGGATATCGCTGAGGAGTTCCATATTGGTCGAAGGGCATTAAAAGCACATCTGGCTTTATTTATCTTTGAGCAGACGCCACTAGCAGTTCTCCCTCCTTTGTCAATGTTGCTCCCTAGATATGTTCAGTTTTCTACTTCTTCAATGATATGATAATTGATCTTCATCGATGTGACGTATAATGGAAATATAGCCTACTGTATCCGACAGCCTTTCGTGACCTCGGCGTAGTTTTATAATTCGTTAGCAAGCCATGCATTAACACCCTGCGATTACTCACTTTTAATCCATGCCTCTTTTTCTTGAGATGTAAACAAACAGACATATTACCAACTTCCGCGACCTGCCAACATAACAGGCAGCGAGCACTGATTTGTTTACCTAAGTTTCTCACGCGAGCTGATCTGTCAATTAACCGACATCAGGCAGATCGCACGTGGAATAAACACTTAACCCTTTGATCTTCAGATACAGTGGAATCTCTGACGCCGATTAGCAATTCATCTCGAGACGCGAGCGATTTTGAAAGAAACCCCGTTATCGGGACGAGGGCCTTTGATGTGGGTCATGCAGCGCTTGACGAGAGAAACGGTAGCTGGCTCAGAGGACTTTTCATCTGGTCCACAGTTTCTCAATTCTTATAGTTCGCACGTTAATGAGAAATTAACACCATTTGGGATCAGAGAGCCAATCAATATATATAAACAATGGTTCCTTAAACTCACTTATCAGTTGTCGCTCAGAAGTTTGGATAATCAAAGCTCGCTATTCTAAAACAGTTGCAAAAAAGATTACATCATTCGAAATGAAATGCTACAGAAGGATGTTGAGAATACCCTGGACAGAAAAAAAGACCAACAGAGAAGTACTGCACTCACTAAATGTACAGGAACATCGGCTCCTAAATACCATCGCAATAAGGAAGCTGAAATTTTTCGGTCATATAAAAAGACATAATAGTCTGGAAAAAACAGTGATGGAAGGCATGGTCCCTGGAAAAAGGGGAAGGGGTCGACCTAGACGACGGTGGACCCAGGACATCACAGAGAGTCTGAACTTGTCTTTGGCTGATGCAGGTCGACTTGCCCAGAATCGTGATGCGTTCAGAGCAGCTGTAATGGAAACAACGTTCTGGAAAGAATACGTCACATGATGATGATTCTAGAACCATTGTGGGAGTGTGTTAATAGCATTTCATGGGGATTGTTTCATTTCTGATTTGTGGTAATAGAAATTAGCATTTACGTGATTTAATGTGTTAAGTTTACCATTATAATTCACTGTGATTTCTAGCGTTAAAACTAGATAAATAAATAACTATTTTTCTTTGCCAGAGGTGTAGTTAGAATGATAATTTTATCACCCGCTTCTCACACCAGCATATACGGTTTATTTGACTGATTAAGTGTTAACCGAGACTATAGTAACCGAATAGGATTCACGTTTATTTCATGTTGTGTTTTATAGCTTATGACTAAACTAACAGGCGCCGACAATAAAATAACTATTAACGACAGACGATATTTGTAAGTGCGCGTAGGGGTAATTAAACAATTGTTGACAGTGTGAGCTGATCGTTAACGCGTGCGCAGAGGGGTGGGAAGATGCATACCTTGGTCCGAACCTGTAAGCGCAGCGCGGGCGAAAAGCTGACCGTATAGTTGTAAATAAAGTTACCGTGTGCCTTTTAACTTTAAGCGGGACTGCCGGAGAGGGAAAGAGATCGTCTCGTCCCCGTCCGTGTACATATAGAATAGTTGCATTTCTTTTTCATAATGTCTTGTTTATTTCTCGCAGACCTGACAGAGTGGCCAGCGGTTTTTCTTTATTATTGTCTCCAGTTACTGATGGGATTTATGTTGTCTTCTTCGTGGCTTACGAGTCCCCTAGTCCATGTTGTGAACAGGACTGGCTAAAAGACAAATAAACATTTAACTATTACGTTTAACTGGACTATCAATTCCCAGATATTCTTTTCCAAATAATATCAAGATCTAATTTTTGACAGACGCAGCACCGGATTTATTCAGAAAGTTGCGCTGTTTCAAAATCAGCACTCACCACAGAGCCAGCCAATAGGATTTACCAATCAATCAATTACCATCATCAGTAACAATTGTTAGCAACTGATAAGTGTATATTTTCTTATCACTGAAGAATGCTGTATACATGAAGCCACCACACTGATAAATGTAGAATGTAAATTGTAAATGCAAAGGCGTCACACTGATACATTACATTGATAAGGGTGACTGTGGTGCATGTAGTTTGTGTGTACTAGTCATCTTGATGAAGGTTGATGGTCAACTCGAACCGACACAGTGTTGGATATACCGGTCACCTTGTCCATAAAGCATTGAGGCCCTGGCAAGGGACAGTGTTTATATTGAGTGAGAGTACAGATGTGAGTTACGCGAATGGGTGTACTGTTCTGTAGAGTTGACAGGTAACAATGCACTCATACACTCGTATCTAGAAGTCAATGACGGCTGGAACTACTGTTAACAGTTTCATACAGTTTAATGGGACGCACACTCTGACAACACAGCTACAGTCACTGGAACAGGTTGGCAACAACATCACATGCTTGAAAATGGTTTACGACATCAAATATACATTCGTAAAGAATGTGAATATAACAGAACGTTAGTAGCTAGTCCCTCTGGGTTCTAGTTGTATTTACTTTCAAGCCTAACTAACTGATCGCGTCAGTTAATGTTCTCAAATATTTATCATCAATGGCTCCCTGACCGAACCTTTTCTGACGAAGAATTACAATAGTAAATTGGCAGGCTTTTATGACGACAATCTTAAAACCACCAGTAGTGGATTACAATAGTAGACATCTCTGTATCATCATCAGATAGTAAGGCATCCCTGTTCTCCGAACGATGATCCGCTTAGGCAAAGGCGAGATCCAAAAATGGCTCCTAACTTCGATGAGCTTCGCTCACTCCGAAGCTGCATAATGAAGCATAAGTAAAGGGCGCTGTCCATCATATCAATAATGCTGTGTAGATCATATGCATAATAATGCAATATATATCATACGAATAATGGTGCTGCTAGCAAAATGTCGTCTCGAAACTAGTCAATCATATACATGTGCAGACCATACCATGGCTGCAGATCTAGGCATTTGAAAAAGGTTCTGTAACTGTCTCTCTTTACCTTATCTTCCTAGAAAAACACTAGCAAATAGCACACGCCCTCCTTTGGCGTAAAGAATAGATGCTAGGGAGGAACATAGACATAATAGTCACACAGACGATGTCGCCTTCCCCCAGAATTTCACAGCACAGAACAAATCTTCGGACTTCTGTCCGTACAACGACCAGGATTCGCCATCATCACGGAAGTCTCTCTCGACAACCCCCGTTCGACACCTGCGCAGAAGCGCGTGACCCCCAGAGTTCAACTCAAGATGGGCCGACGTAAATCTTAGTATTCATATAAGACCCAAGAGAAAGTAACAGACATAATAAAATGTACCATCAACTAAAATCAAGGGTTATGTATCTTTGACTCTCAACAAAAAGTGTTAACAGACAAATAAATATCTTTCTATATATATATCTCTATATTCATTGCCTACAAAAGAATCTGTGCGTAACAGACTACCACACCCCCCGGAAAAAAAATGAAAATCATTTTTTTTCATCTAAGAGCAACATACAATAGGCTCACAACGCACGAATAATACGCAGATGAGAAATATCAGTAATTTATATAATGCCCAGTAGGCTAAGTCGACGAATAGATCGACAAGCGAGAATATATCTCGACATCTCAGAGAAAGTATTTCTCTAAGTATAAATATTTCCAGAGAGGTGTCACCAACTTATACTACAATACTGGCAATATCAAAATCCATACAAAAAATTCATACAATAATTCCATATTAGGTACTATGAGTTCATGATTAACAAGGAAGAAAAAAATCATCAAAGGACCAGCGGTAAATATACATTAATGAACCGCTAAGTGGTGATACAATCAATATATCATATATTACAAATGTGTACATATTTTGAAATAGAAAAGAACTGTTGTAGAGTTAGACATATTAGAAAGTCCAAGACATAACAGTTAGGGGGTATCATGTGGGCATCTAGACAAAATGTCTGCCATCACATTTTCTGAGCCACGGATAGCTCGCACCGAAAAATGAAAAGGTTGAAGAGCAATCGCGTATCGAGTTTATTTCGAGCTCTTCAAATTTTTACTTTTAATAGCTGTAAGAGCTTTCTGGTCAGTTTCCACAATGAAATGCGCGCCAAGAAGGAATCTTTGAAGTTTGAGAATTGACCAAACCATAGCCAATAATTCACGGTCTAAAACCGAGTAATTTCTTTCTGTAGCATTAAGTTTTCTGGAGATATACATTACAGGATGCAGAGTTTCTGAGTACTCTTGCATTAGTGCCGCTCCGATCCCAGTGGATGAAGCGTCACTATGAAGAACAAATGTCTTATCTGTAGTAGGTAACATTAAGATAGGTGGAGTTGAAAACAAAGTTTTAATCTTATCCAAAGAGGATTGGCATTCCTGAGACCAGTGGACCATATTAGGAGACCCTTTCTTTAGTAACGAAGAAAGAGGTGCCATGATAGAGGATAGATTCTGAATGAATCGTCCATAAAATTGTATAAGACCTAAGAGACTTCTCACTTGCTTTTTAGTCTTAGGAATAGAGATGTTAAGTATTTTACTGGTATTATAGTCCTCTGTCTTTAGGAAACCATGACCGACACGGTGACATAGGAAAGAAATTTCGCTAAAACCAATACAGGCTTTAGAGGGTTTCGCTGTCAACTTATGCTTGCGTAAAGTAGACAGTAATTCATATAACCCCAAATAGTGATCTTCCCAAGTATCACTGAAAAGACAGATGTCGTCTAGGTATGCAATGACATCTGACCGATAAGATAGGATTCGACGCATCATGCGTACGAATGTAGCTGGGGCGTTCATAAGGCCGAAAGGCATGAAATTCCATTGAAACAAACCCCTAGGTGTAGAAAAAGCAGTAAGAGGTTTGGCGTGTTCAGATAAAGGAACTTGCCAATATCCCTTAGACAAGTCAAGTTTAGTGAAGAAATGAGATTTAGAAAGCCTAGTAAGTAGCTCTTCTAATAAAGGCATAGGTTCAGCATCGAACTTCGTAACTTGATTCAATTTGCGATAATCAACGCAAAGACGTATGTTATTGTCTTTTTTCCGAACAATAACCATCGGCGAAGAATATGCTGAACTGGATGGTTCGACTATTTTTAATTCTATCATCCCATCCAACTCTTTCTCGACCTGTGCTTGAAAATGTATAGGGATAGGATAAGGTCTGACCCTAATAGGATTATGGTCAGTTAGAATAATGTCATGTTCAATGACATGGGTATGTCCAGGAATGTCAGTAAGGACATCCTGAAATGTTTATAACATTGACGAGACTTGTCGCTGTTCCGCCATAGATAAATTAGGAGAAGCAGTGACATTTTTCCATGATTCACTAGAATGAAGTGGAATCATCGGAAGAGGAAGATTAACATCTGAGAAACTTGTTTCCTCATCCTGTATTACGGACAGGGATGAGTAATGACCATGAGGGACTTGAGAATCGTACGTCGCCTGGAAAATAGGCTGCAAATAATCTGGACGTTCATGGAATTCCGTAAGCATGTTGATGTGGAAGGTTTTATGCTTCCCGTCAATATCGACAATATAGTCAACATCGGAAATTTTCGATATTATATCGTACGGACCTTTCCAAGAGATAAGAAGTCTGTTTTCCCTACAAGATAGCAAAACAAATGCTTTGTCACCCGGACAAAGTTGTCGTAAGCATCTCTTCTTATTGGCAAATTGCCTTGCCTTCTGTTTAGCAAATTCAGAAGAACAAGTTGCTAATTTGCATGCTTCAAAAATCTTGTGTCTAAGCGCGATGACATATTCGTAAGAAGATTTTGTGTCATCGTTAATATTATCAGCGGTTATAAGATCATGAAGCAAAGACATAGGGCCACGTGGTCGCGCGCCAAAGACAAGTTCAAAGGGAGAAAATCCTGTATGTTCATTGGGGACCTCTCTGTAAGCAAAGAGGGCCGCGGGTAAAACCCTGTCCCAATCTTGAGGATGATCCTCAGCTATCTTTCCAAGTTTTTGAGTGTTTTATTTAGGCGTTCGACCATCCCATTAGACATTGGGTGATAGATACTACTCAAAGATCTTTCTATCTGCAGAGTAGACATTACTTGAGACATGGTATCCGATACTAGTTGGGTGCCATGGTCTGATAATATTTCTCCGGGGAATCCCAGACGAGAAAATATGAGCCAAAGAGCGTCTGCAATATCAGCAGTAGAAATGCTCTTCAGAGGAATAGCCTCTGGCCAACGTGTGCACATGTCAACACACGTTAAGATAAACTGATGTCCTCTGGCAGATTTGATCTTAAACGGACCAATAATATCTATTGCCATTCTCTGAAACGGCCGAATAGGAATATCTGCAGCCTGAATAGGTGCAGCATGGCGTGGACCTTTAGATTTGACTTCTTGACATACTTTGCAAGATCGACAATAAATCCGTATGTCTTTGTTTACGAAAGGCCAAAAGAAAGCTGCAAGAACTCTTGACTTAGTACGGGAAAAACCCATATGTCCAGCACACTGAGAGTCATGAGCGTGCTGCAAAATTGTAACTCTCATATTCTTGGGTACAAGAATCTGAGAATGCATGGACTTAGTGGAGTCTTGAACCATACGTACAAGTACGCCATTCTTCATTGTAATCCAAGATTTACGATTTGTATCTTTATTTGGATCACCTTTTGTTGCAAGAGTGAAGAATTTCTTTAAAGAGGGACCATCTTCTTGCTGTTTTATAAACGAGTCACGAGAAATTACCAAGGGATCATCTTGGTTATGCGCTTCATTATCTTCAGTATATGAAGTTTGAGGCATATTAAGAGCTTGAGCTCTTGTGACTGCTGCATTAGCAGTTTGTATATTTTGATTTTTCCAAACAGCAATTTGTTGCGGAGTGCATTCTTTGACTCCATGAATACGACCGATGATAAGATCAGCGATCGGATTCGGCAGAAGACATGCGTGCACCTCTCCCGTAAAGAAAGGAGTAGCAATCTTAATCATAGCAGTAGAGTACTTCTCCAAAGTGCCGCCGAATGTTACACATTTGACTACTTTGCCTGTGGCACGGGAAGGATCTACGAGTGACTGCCTAACACCAATGGTGGTGCATCCAGAATCAAAAAGAACTGAGACTGGAGTATCATTTACTAGACCTTTATGCAAGACAAGAGAACCTCTTCCATCATGCGCGACTGACGCAGGAAGAGCGGGAAGAGGGTGGCCACAACTTAAAGTAGACACCGTAGTCTGTTCGAATAATGTTTTGCATTGGGGGCACTGAGATGCTCTCCCAAAATCAAAAGCAGAACATGCCATATTATTAGATTCTTTATTATCATTAGTCTGATTACAGGCTTCATGGGACTCTTGCTGTGCAGAGTTTGCCTGGTAGTGTGATTTATGTCTTTTGTATTGTGATCTACCTCGATTATTATTGCCTCTGCAATTATTATTGTTTGCTCTATTGTAACCCCTACTTGGGTTTGAATCATATTTTTCATGGTTACAATTATCATGCTCATTATAATGAGAATCTCTGTAAGTATGGTTTTGTTATCTCCCTGTTGGATAACTTGGATAGTTCCTATAATGACTTCCCCTGCGGAAATGTCTATAGTTGTGACAACCCCTGTATCTAGGGCTGTCAGCTCGTCTCCAGTTCTTCGAAGAAGAACCCTGATATGATTGGTTACCTTGGTCTTGATAATTTTTCCAGTTACCCTTTTTATCAAACTTATTTTGCGCTCCTTGAAATTTGTGTGAGTAATTAGGATTGTATGGTGTTGCTGAAGCAACTGGCATACTCTCCTTAATCTTAGTGTTGCCAAAAGTTACGTCAGGGTGTGCAGTGACATATTGGCAACAATATTCTTCCATTTGTTTTAGTGTTTTGGGTTTACGCTCATGTAGGAATTCAAGGAATTGTTTATTTACACAAGACATGATCTTGTCTCTAAGCAACAAGTCCATAAGTGCTTCATATGTTTTTTCTGTTTTGGATAGCTCAATCCATCGTGTAAATGTAAGACGTGCTTTTGCAATGAATTCTGAGAATTCTACCCCTATTTCAGGTACCATTGTCTTAAACAAAAGACGGTAACCTTCCTCTGTCAATTAATATTTTTTTATCAAGGCTGCTCTAATAACATCATAATTATCCGTCAGCCTCTTCTACCAAGCTTAAACTAGTCAGAGAATCACCTTTCAAATTTTCTGATAACTGATTAGCATATTGTGATTTATCCACATTATGAGTTCGACAAGAACGTTCAAATCTATCCAGCCAGAATGTTATGTCGTCACTGGAAGGATTGAACGCTGGTAGCTTGACCTTATAAGTAGAAGGTTTTCCATTAGTACTAGATGACTCATTAACACCTCTCACATTTGTCAATTTCAATTTCTCTATCTCAAAAGCTAAGAGTTTCTGTTCATGTTCCATCTTTGCTTTTTCTCTTCTTTATTCAGATTCTATTTCTAGTCTTTTATTTTCTGATTCTCTGTCTAATCTCCTTTGTTCAGCTTCTCTGTCTAGCTGCATTTTCATCTTTTATTCTTCTGATTCTCTGTCTAGCTGCATTTGAATCTCCTTCTCTTCAGCCTCCCTTTCCTGTTGTAACTTTTTCTCTTCAGCCTTCTGTGCTTTGGCATATTGAGCAAGTGCAAACTCTTCTAATCTCTCCTCAGTTTTACCCAAGGCTATCCCTTGCTTGATAAAGTAGTCTAAAGTCGCCATAAAGTTTAATAATATGTGACTAGTTACCTGCAATAATAATGCAATCTATTTCGAAGTAAATGGAAACAAGTTCTTAATAAACTTGATTAATCAGCTCACTTTATCCCAATCTCTGTGGGAGACAAGCCTTTATTAAGGTCTTGTATAATCAACTGTATAATAATAATAATAATCCACCACCAGTTGATTTTATACCACAAGTGCAATACACAACTAATAGTGCATCATAAATAGTATATGTCAACCAACAACATAATAGCATATGTCAACCAACAACATAAAAAAGGACAATCATAAAAGACAATATGAAAACATTCGCAGGAATCAAATAAATCAAATAGGAAAACTAAAGAAAATTATCACAGAACCTGTGATGAAACTGCGAGGAAATAAACAACACAAATGACGTCACAATGTATAAATATAAAGGGTGTTTATAACTAAATGAAAGGAAAGAGGAGACCTACAAATATAAACAAATCAAAACAAAACTGAAGAACAGAAAAAATATTACAAAAACAACGATGTGTACATCTCGTCACAGCTAACAAAAATAGCAACAAATGTTGCCGGCAAATTTTCAATCAAGAAAATTGCACCTACAGAACACTAATATAGGACCTCTTTGGCGTGGTATCCCTATATTAGTCACCTGTCCAACCTACCCGCAGAAATATACACAACAATATCACTTGTAAACATATAAACATAAATACATATAGCATACAATAGAATGTGTTGCAAAGAAGGCTCAGTTGTTACAATATAATGATGCAGTTTTCAATATCATGAACTGCCACTTAATAAATAACTAATTCTTAATATTGTAAAGTTCAACACAACCTAGAGCAATGCAGGAAGATCCACCGTTGACAGTTCCTAAGAATAACAAGTAGGACTTCTCACTTCAGTTGCACTGTACTTCTTGCTAACACAGTTAAATATGTGATTAAATACTGATGTGTAGACTGTCTGTTCGATGAAGACAACCTCTGACCTAATTATAGCATTCGCTTGACAGGACAGGTCACGTGACAAAAAATGCTGACATCGACTGAAGACTTGTACTGCTGGTGTTCGTATGTCGTATCAGGCGTCAGGAAACAATCAGTAGTTGACTTCTAACTGGCAACACTGCGAAGGTTAGACCCAGAAATCTGGCCACCACATTGATAAGTGTATATTTTCTTATCACTGAAGAATGCTGTATACATGAAGCCACCACACTGATAAATGTAGAATGTAAATTGTAAATGCAAAGGCGTCACACTGATACATTACATTGATAAGGGTGACTGTGGTGCATGTAGTTTGTGTGTACTAGTCATCTTGATGAAGGTTGATGGTCAACTCGAACCGACACAGTGTTGGATATACCGGTCACCTTGTCCATAAAGCATTGAGGCCCTGGCAAGGGACAGTGTTTATATTGAGTGAGAGTACAGATGTGAGTTACGCGAATGGGTGTACTGTTCTGTAGAGTTGACAGGTAACAATGCACTCATACACTCGTATCTAGAAGTCAATGACGGCTGGAACTACTGTTAACAGTTTCATACAGTTTAATGGGACGCACACTCTGACAACACAGCTACAGTCACTGGAACAGGTTGGCAACAACATCACATGCTTGAAAATGGTTTACGACATCAAATATACATTCGTAAAGAATGTGAATATAACAGAACGTTAGTAGCTAGTCCCTCTGGGTTCTAGTTGTATTTACTTTCAAGCCTAACTGACTGATCGCGTCAGTTAATGTTCTCAAATATTTATCATCAATGGCTCCCTGGCAGAACCTCTTCTGACGAAGAATTACAATAGTAAATTGGCAGGCTTTTATGACGACAATCTTAAAACCACCAGTAGTGGATTACAATAGTAGACATCTCTGTATCATCATCAGATAGTAAGGCATCCCTGTTCTCCGAACGATGATCCGCTTAGGCAAAGGCGAGATCCAAAAATGGCTCCTAACTTCGATGAGCTTCGCTCACTCCGAAGCTGCATAATGAAGCATAAGTAAAGGGCGCTGTCCATCATATCAATAATGCTGTGTAGATCATATGCATAATAATGCAATATATATCATACGAATAATGGTGCTGCTAGCAAAATGTCGTCTCGAAACTAGTCAATCATATACATGTGCAGACCATACCATGGCTGCAGATCTAGGCATTTGAAAAAGGTACTGTAACTGTCTCTCTTTACCTTATCTTCCTAGAAAAACACTAGCAAATAGCACACGCCCTCCTTTGGCGTAAAGAATAGATGCTAGGGAGGAACATAGACATAATAGTCACACAGACGATGTCGCCTTCCCCCAGAATTTCACAGCACAGAACAAATCTTCGGACTTCTGTCCGTACAACGACCAGGATTCGCCATCATCACGGAAGTCTCTCTCGACAACCCCCGTTCGACACCTGCGCATAAGCGCGTGACCCCCAGAGTTCAACTCAAGATGGGCCGACGTAAATCTTAGTATTCATATAAGACCCAAGAGAAAGTAACAGACATAATAAAATGTACCATCAACTAAAATCAAGGGTTATGTACCTTTCACTCTCAACAAAAAGTGTTAACAGACAAATAAATATCTTTCTATATATATATATCTCTATATTCATTGCCTACAAAAGAATCTGTGCGTAACAGCAACTAGTTGTGTCCAAATACCAGAAGTATTTGTTTTTCCATTCTTTGCTGTGCACACAAGATCTCGATTTTTTTCTACCATTAACTCTTCGAGGTGACATTATTGATCCAGGATTACATCACCAAACTTGGCGTTTACCTTATAAAGTTATTGTCAAGGCTGGACTGAAGCCAAATTACGCACTGAACACTGACATTATCTATCTCGATAAATATATTCAGAATAACTGTATATTCCAGGAAATATCACCAAGATTAGGTAAGGAGCGAGAGCATGGCCACGTATGTCAGAGAGAGAGAGAGATTGAATATTTTCTTGTTACGTTAGCTTGTACCAAACTAGTTATTTTGCTTTAAAAATTGTTTACTTTACGGAGTAGCACGTATTAGGAAGTTTGTTTTTCTTTACTGTATATACTGTAACCTAGTGCTAAACTTTTAAACCTTTAAGGTTATTAACTTGTTGGGTTCTTATCTTCTCAATGAGGGGAGGGCACAGGTATTCTGTTAATTCTCTATATATATGTAATTCTGATTTATTTGATCTTTCTTTTAGATATTCGATGTTGTAAAGTTTAATGATAATAAATAACAAAGGAACTAAACGTTGTGTGTTGGTCAGACCCATACCCATTTAACCATAGTTTTGTCACGTTTGTGTGTCTTGTTGTCACATAGCTGTGTGTGTGTGTGTGTTTAGTGTAACTTATATTTCTACATATAAGGAGGTGTAAGATTGTCTTATACTAAATTATAGTCGTATAGATAGGCTGGACTAGAGAAACTACTCAGTCCAGAGACAGATCTTCCCCTTAAACTATTCACTCGTGGAAAATCTATTTCTTACATCTTTACTCCTCACGTATCATCATCTTCTCCTATACTCAGGCGGGACTTTAAATAACTTTAAAACCTATCTAAACGCGATAGTCGAGTCCGTCTGCGTATTATTTATTCTCATTTCTTTTGTTTTATTTACATTTATGTGCAGTCCCATCTTTGCTGCTTCTGTTACTAATCTATTTGTTTTCTCCTGCATATCTTGCTGTCTGTGTGACAGAAGGCACAAATCATCTGCAAAGTTTAGATCCTCCAGCTGGGTGTTAAATGTCCACTGTATTCCAGTTTTCTCTCCCTCTGATCTGTCTCATAACCCAGTCTATGACCATGAGCGAAATTGTTGGTGATAGCAGACATCCTTGTCTGACTCCACTTTATACTGTGAAGAGCTCTGTTAGCTTTCGTTTGTGTACTACTTTACATGAGGCCTCCTGATTGAAATCAGGCATTAAAGTATGTTTGCTGACTAGCACGAAATGTTCATTGTCACTTGGTAGATTTAATCTGAGTTGACCAAAAAGAGGGAAAAATTATTGATCAATATGATAAGGGACCGTTGGAAGTCTAATAAATTTTGTATGATTTGTTCCAACATTTTACTAACAGATGATTTGACTTTAGAAGGAAATTAATAAATTATTTACTCAGGGCTGCTACGGCCAGCGGGAAGCAAACCACTTTCTTTGGGCTTGTTATGAGAAGAAGAAAGCTTAAGTATATCGTGAAAACAGGAAAGACATAAGAAAACAGAGATAGGGGACAACAAAGAGAGAAGGTACAACACAGTTTGACATCGTGGCGTGAGGAAAAAGTCAACAATGGAATCGATAAAGAGCATTAAAGACAGGAAGTGTGGAGAAGCATGATGACCTACGCTGCCAGGCATGGTTCTTAAGGAAGAAGTAGAAGCTTTGACAGGCTAGATAACACGGATTAAGGGATGATGCAGAGCCTAGAATATTTTATTTCCTAATTAACCTGCAGAATGTAATTATCCATTTTTTAAAACACTCTTATTTAATTTGATTTTAACGTTGTTTGGATGTTTCAAATCTTTTAACCCAATTTTCACTAGGTTTCAGATAACCTAGGAAGCTGAAAGTTTAATCATGACCCTCTATCGTGGTACATTTTAAACTATCAAAATCTGAAGGAACCTCGGGTGACCTGTCTTTGCCCGCAATACAAAAATTAAAGCAAAAAAGTCATAGAAATTTTACAAAAATACAGCTGTATTCATAAAACTTAGTGACGTTATACGCAAAATTGTGAACAGGATCAGAGAACTTTTCCATTTTTAGTACATTTTAATACAAAAGTGTGTAGCCTAAAACGTGTGTCTCTCTTTTTCTCTCTCTTACCCCCCTTTTAACATCCGTTATTTGTTGAGAGTATTGTTAATGCGGCTTATTTCATATCTTGGTATTATTTGTTACAATGTTAGAAAGCAAGAACTGGCTTGTATAGCAGCGCAAAAGCTGCCTTTAAAATTTAAGAATGTTTTAAAAGACACAAAAACATAACTACTGCTCCCTCGTGCATGTCGTACAATAATTTGAGATTATACCTGGGGATGGCAACCTCATCATGTCAAACAAATTACTACAGTAACCACTGCCGTAAGAGCGTGTGAATGGTTTGCGCGTGCTTCCTGGTACAGGGTTAGCTACAGGGGTGGCTCCATGCTCCATAGGGAGTAAAAGGGAACATGATGATGATGATGACACAGTCTTTGTAAAATTAGACTTCAACTTAATTGACACAAACACACTTTACTCACATCATATTTTACCTCTGCATATTTGGAGAGTCCCCTTGGATGGCGAGGAATGCACAGTATGCCACGCGCTTCCTCATTCTAGCTTGGGACCAGATGTGATGATCCTTTAAATGCAAGGCAAGCTGGAGAAACTGGAGCTCATGACTTTAACTCAACACGTTTCGGAATGTCAGAAAAGCCACAGGAAAAGCCTAGATCTACAGTGTAGATAATACCAAGGAGTCTTCAACTTGGTATTGGCTGCTAAAGAGTGAGAAGCTCAGCAGTCCTAGTTAAACAACAACAACAACAATTCACACATCATCATCAACAACATCATTTTCCTGTTCCCACTTTATGACGCATGGAGCCATGTTGTAGCTGGTCCACTTGTAGGACGCCTACACCAAGCATTAACATACACTTGCAGCTGTGGTGTCTGTAGCAGTGTGTTTTACAAGACAATGTTGCCAACTCCATGCTCCACCTCATATTAGTCTCGTGGTACGACATGCGAGGGCAAACAGTAGTCCTATTCATTCTATGTCCCTCCAGAGACACCCCCCCCCCCCCCCCCCCCCACCCCGGGAACTACACGGAGTTTTACAGATCTACCCATCCATTAAAACACAGCGCACCATCAGTTTCATCAAATAAACACTCAGCTGTGTCAATAATACACTGGCATACAGCCTGTGTACGAATAACTGACTACGGTACTGCGCCCCTTCAGTTTCATCAAATAAACACTCAGCTGTGTCAATAATACACAGGCATACAGCCTGTGTACGAATAACTGACTACGGGATTGTGCCCCTTGAGTTGGCAGCCGTCGGCTGCTTATTTTCCTGGTGTTTCTTTCGACGTTTTCTCATGTCTTCTGCTTGTCGCGAGAGCTTCTTTTCACCCAATCTGAGGTGGCGCCGTAGAGAGCATCGCCACTTGGTGCGAGTGGCAGTTTCATCCTCCCAGGTTGCTGGATTTATGTCCAGTGCCCTCATGTCTCTCTTGCACACATCTTTGAACCTCAGCTGTGGTCGCGCAACTATTCTGTTGCCATCTGCCAGTTTTTCATAGAAGATATCTCTCGGGATGCGACCATCTTCCTTGCGGCGGACATGGCCAAGCCAGCGGAGTCTGCGATGTCAAAGCAGTGTATACATGCTTTAAGGCCAGTACGTGACAACACCTCGACATTTCTCACTTTGTCCATCCACGAAATATCGAGGATGTAGCGTAAACACCGTAGATGAAAGGTCAATACCTCTTAATAAAATTAAGCTTCAACTTAAATGACACATAAGGAAGGGAAACCACGAGGCCTGTAAACAGTGAATTAATATGAAACAAATATAAAGTATTAAGGTCTTTGTCTTGTTGGACTGACCAATACTGATATATAGGGGAACAACAGAAGTGATTGCGTCATTAATAGGCTGAACTGCCCATGATAAACTTCCGGTGTTATGTATAGAGGTTCGCACTAATGATATGTCATTGAAACATCCTTTTTTGGGGATGCGTAGATGGCAGGGAGGACAGTGTGATTCTCTTGCATAGCTAGGCGGTGTTGTCGCACGGAAGGTCTAGGGTTCAAATCCTGGGTAAGCCACTCATGTCTGTTGTTTTTCTGTTGTCTAGTGTTCTACTTCTTTATTTCCTACGAGTGCCTTATAACATACCTTTATATTTGTTTCATATTAATTTAAATGACACATACACGGTTTACTCACACATCTGATTAAGATAATCAGTATCTGGCGAGATGAACGAATACCACATAGACAGTAATCCCCAGCGCCCAGTAGAACCCGGAAAATAGTGGGGCAGAAGCACCTTTCGCCTTTATATACAGACAGTTCTCGACTTACGACGTATGCGACTTACGATCACTCGTACTTACGATGGCCACTCCATTAATCCTATTATAGTATTTTCGACTCCAACATTCGGTCGTCAATTTTATTGATTCATTGATTATTTATTACAGAACAGTACAGTCAAGCGTCCGATTGGCAGAGTGGTCAGAGCGCTGGTCTGTCGCGGCAAAGGTACCGGGCTCGGAATCACGGTACCAACACGCTCTACACAGTAAACCCAGCTATAAATGGGTACCTGACTCTTCTTTTTGAGTTAGGGAAGGAAAAGGTAGCCAAGAAGGGAACTGTTCACTCCCCCTCTCGATGCTGGACATAATATAGTGAAGTCTCTAACACTTCACTCCCCATACGGTAGTATCTGCTATGGGACTACCTTTGTTTACTGTCCAGTAATTCTGTTATATTATTACATTGTATTATTTCACTATAAACAAAGATTATATTTAGTTTTAAAATGTAACAAAGCATATTTTAACATTTAGGCATTTTAATTAACATATCCTTGTGGTTCATATAGCACAGGAGTTCTCAACCAGTTTTTTGCTCATGGTCCCTCTTCTGAGCCTCATTTACTACTGTGCCCCCCCCCCCCCCCCCCACCCCACATAGTCGCTGTTAGCTGAAAAAAGATACTTTACCATCTTACTGTGGCCCCCTAGAACTATGGCATGGTCCACACTGAGAACCACTGATACAACATGTAGTGCTTTCAGAATTACGACGGCGTCGTCGGAACAAAACCCCGCCGTAAATCTAGGACAGTCTGTCTGTCCAGTTGATTTCTTTCGTTCATGTGTTAAACGTCATATGTATAGCATTTCCTACTTTGTGGAGATAAAGAACATATGGTGAGATCTTGTGCATATGGCACAAGACAGGAAAACCTGGCACAATTTGTTGAAAGCCTATGCTCCTTAGGGGATCTAAAGCGTACTGAAGACGATGCAGTAAGTGGTTACATTTGCTATAGATTTGCCACATACAGTATTAATTATAGTTGTTGAGCGCGTTCTACAAGGAGGACCCCACTTACTTTCTATCTGGTGGCCCCTTACAGTGTTGCCACCCTGACTTTTTAAGAAAAAAAACCTAGATGGTACCTTAAAAATCACCTAGATACACCTAGAATTTGAATTTTGGGCTACATTTGAGCTACTTGGGCTACTTTAAACGGTTTTTTGGGGGGAGAGGGAGGGGCTATTTTGGGCACTTTGGACGAACAACAGAAAACCGAAAGTTGGTCTAGGTGGCCAACTAATGAAGGAAACTGACACCTAGACGGGACCAAAAAACTTAGATCTAGGTGAATCCACCTAGGAGCGGCAACACTGGCCCCTTACATTGTAGTTACACCACTGGACAAATCGACTCTTCTTTACCCTCAACCAGCAACCTTTGAAAGCGGAATTTTTCTATTTGATGCCTCCATCCTGGACAAATAGGTGGTAAGAGAGATTCTTTTGTCGTTTGAAGATGCTAAAGCTAGCTTAGTGTGCACTGCCTTTCGGTATGCTAAGCGTTCTTTTAAGTTTCCAGTGTTGTCTGCGTTCTCTGATCGAGTGAACCGGAGACGAGATGGGAGGTAAGCCGTATCAAAACGTTTATCCCTGTGTACACGTGAGGACCAGATGCAGAACTAAAATCTGCTAAATCGTCCACTCTACTATGTCACTTTAGCGTCCGATTGGCACGGGGTTAGAGCACTTGCCTCTCGCGGCAGTTACCAATTTCGGGTTCGAAACCGGGTAGTGTCACGCTCACGTCTACCAGGCTTTAAATGGGTCCTTGATTCAGCTGTTGAGTCAACGAAGCCAAAGACAGCGAGGAAATGAACCGGTCATTCCCATCTAATAAAGCTTCACCTAGTATACAATGAAGTCTTTAACACTTCACTGCCCTAGGTAAATATAACTTTATCTGCTATGGAAATAAATTTAACTTTTTTTTTTACTATGTCACTAAGAACAAATCACTTGTCAATACTACTTGATACTTTCCTATATTTATATATTGAACCTGCCCATTACGAGACATTCAACGGACATACCTTTGGAGGGAAAAGGGAATCGGAAGTAAGAATAAAACGAAATATCCATACTTAAAAGATTAAGTACCAGTTGTACGAAATTTAAACTGAATTTACTCATTCTATAAGCAAATATGGACATAAGAAAGTATATTTCGGCGAATCGAATCTGCACCCTGCAAATTTGCGATGTAAAGATCTAGAACATTCCTAAGACGTATTAAAAGGCGCGAACACATAATTTATTTATAGGCACACAAAATGTCTTTCAAACAGTAAGTTAATTTATACATAAATTTAAATGGAGTAAACAAAGAAATGTGCGGCAAGATTAAGTTTGTCAAATAATTAATATGTGACAAGAAAGTAAAACGATATGACATGGTCATACAGAGATTCATTAACTTTCAGCTCCCTATGAAGTATAGGACCTCAATAAACTCATATTCAGAAAAGAGCACATCAAATTTTATGTGATAATTTTTCCCTTTATGAGAAAAGAAATACATTAAAGCTTTGCGTGAGAACATTGACACCAGTGATGTACTCAAAAATGTTTGCTTCTTCTTCTTCTTCTTCTTCTTCTTCTTCTTCTTCTTCTTCTTCTTCTTCTTCTTCTTCTTCTTCTTCTTCTTCTTCTTCTTCTTCTTCCTACACTCTCATACATCTACTTGAATATTTACAAAGAAAGCAGTAGTCAGCTTGAGGCTGTTTGTATCTCCAGAGTTTTTTCAGGAATGGTACTGGTAACGGCCATATGTGCTTTCTCTGTTCCTCATATGTTGGGCATCTTTGAAGCAGATGTTCAGTAGTCATTTTATCGGTGCCACAGTTATATTCAACTATAGTTCCGATCTTTAGCTTACTGAATAGATAGTATCCTAATCTGCTCTGGCCAGTGCCACTCGTTCACCTCTGCTGAGCTGGTATTTTGCAACATTTTTGTGAAGTGGTGATCTGGATGCTCTGTTTCGGTATCGGCTTCTGATAGAACTATGTGCCTCTACCAGGCTGAGGTAACTCCACCTTCCTTTGCCAATCTGTCAGCCTCTTCATTGCCGGTGATGTTGTAATGAGATGGGATCCACTGCATCACAACTCTTTAAAATTGCGCTGAAAGATTAAAAAACCACTGTTCCTAAGTGAGGCCCTTGAAATTTGGATACATAGAAGAATGGGGCATATCTCATGGAGAGAGCAGAAAACGAATACATAGAGCGGCTAGACTTTAAAAGAGAAGTAATGAAGGAGATCAAAGATAGCTACAAAATTTTCGCCATATAAATAGACAAACCACATCGCTGGAAACCATAATTTAAGGAAACGTTGAAATTAAACGTGCTAGAGGGAAATATAAGTATATAAACCAATAAAATGGTATTGAATCAGTTCTACAAATAACGGTTCACATGAAACAAGGGACGTTTCGGGTTTTACCCTTCGTCAGCCACAGTTACAAACAGGTGACAGGGACAAGAATCACATATAGAAAAAAGGTAAAGGAACCCGTTACACGCCCATTGAGGCATATTGGGAATATGGTGTTAGGCCCATATTATCTTGACCGTCGGCAAGAATCACATATAGGTACTACAAAAACATACGATGATGAGAAACATTCACCAAATGAGCGATACAAGCAGATGGAAAAAGTAAACACCCACAGTGATGAACGAAAAAAGAACAATAATAATACAAGAACATCGTAAAACCTAAAAGAAATACCGAAACAAGTAAGTAAATAATCAACGAAACGAAAAAAAGAATGAACAAAAGATAGTACGCTAATGCTAGAGGGAAACAGTGATGTAAATTGGAAGATAACATCAAGAGATCGACAGAAAAAAGTCTGTCAGAGTGTACCATTGGAGATCCATTGCAGTCGACCTTCGCAGCTGATGATGATGATGATTCTAATCATCCCTATTTCAACAATGGGATGTGAGACAACGTTTATCTCAGTGTATAAAATAATGACGGACACAAGAATTGCATTACACATGGAACGAGCTATGAGACTTATTTTAATGACAATTTTGGACCGTATCTTTAAACCTATTCCCTCATGTGCAACAACATCAACATAGAACGAGCTATGAGACTTATTTTAATGACAATTTTGGACCGTATCTTTAAACCTATTCCCTCATGTGCAACAACATCCACATGGGACAATCCTTGTTCTGGAACCACCATTGTAAAAGAAGAGAGGCCGACAGAAGAGCACACGAAGAAGAAAACCGGAGACAAAAATGAAAATGATAATAAAGATGTAGAAAGACCTTGAACTGATGGCACGTGACTGGACTTGGCATGTATTTGTTGAAGGCCTATGCTAAAAGTTAAAAGGTATTGATTGATTGGTTGATTAAGGACCAGTTACAAGTAAGAAACATTAAAAGCATCTTACGTTCTTACATTTTCTGTTGACATTTGACCTGAAGCGTTGTGGGATACTGATGTTTTAGTTATTGAGCCAAATGTGTTGCATTGGCTAGTGTGAGCCTGAAGTGATGTAGGATTTCCGTAATATTATCTATCAGCTGCCCTGTCGGTCTTCCCTGTGCTCTAAAACCAGAATTTCTACGGTTGTAGGTAATAAGGCACTCCCGTAGTAGATACAGCCATAGGGGAGGGAAGTGTAGAGACTTCACAATACTAGGTCCAGCACCGAGAGGTTGGAGGATGGGGGGTACCAGTTCGCTTCATCACTGTTTTTTCCCTAACTTCAGAGAAAAGTCAGGTACCCATTTACAGCTGGGTAGACTGGAGCGTGTCGATACCGCGACTCGAACCGACACCTTTGCCGCGAGAGACCAGCGCTTTAACTGCTCGGTCAATCGGACGCTCACGGTTGTAGGTACGTAGTGGTAACTGATCGGGCTCCATTCTCGTAACATAGTCAAACCACTTTATTTTCTGTGTATATATTTGTTCCAGGATGTAGTTCTTACAATTTTGATGAGGTCACCATTTTTCATTCCGCCTCTCCTGTCAACATTAATAGCACGAGTTACTTAAAAACCTCACCATTATCGGATCACATAAAAAGTTTCACTAAGGTAATTCAACTAATCAACTGATATATTTTTCTTCAGTGATATTACTATTCAATTCTAACTATTACATGTTTTTAGAGATAGAAAGAAGACTTAAAAATATTTGAAGATGAGACTTGGAAACAGTATTGAAAAGGATAATTTCACGGAAAAACCTTCAGCGAATGGCACAGTACATGTATTTGTTGAAGGTCTATGCCCTATGGGGAGCTGACAGATAATGAATGGATTTAATATTGTTGACAGTCTCTTCAGTTTTTTGTTCTCTTACAGACCGAGCTTGAACATGTTTGTTTAATTTCATCTGGGCCATTATATATATATATACACATACATACAGCGGCGTAGTAAGGGGGGAAGGGTGTGTGAGGGGAGGGCGGTCCACCACAGGTGACATCCTGGAAGGGGGTGCCCTCGGACAATATTATGATAGTACTTACTGTTAAAAGTATACTTGCAAATGTATTTCTTTATGAGGAGTTTCGCCTGGGGCTCAAGTGACTTCTCCAATATAGTGTGCAATGCTGGGATCTCCACAGGAGCAATTCCTGGAAGTGTGTGGATGATTTCAACGACAATGTAATTAGCCTCACAGACAGAGGTTCACTTCCACGTACATATATTGTGCCACTGTGCATAGCTGATGGTCATATACCTTGTAAGTATAACTCCAGATATGCCTCCATGCATATCATCAGCATAACCATCAGCATCATCATCAGCATTATCATCAACATCATCATCAGCATCACTTTCATCATTATCATCATCACCATCAGCATCGTCATCACCATCATCAGCATCATCATCACTGTCCCGGGATTTCTCCCCTTGCTCTGCAGTGATTGTCCAACAGTGATCAAACTTCAGAGTATCTACTGAGGGTCTTCAAAGGTATCTACCTTTAGCTCAAGATTACTCTTGGTAGAGATGTGAATTGAAGAATGGTGCTTCAATTCTTGGGAGTCTCATAGGAATTTAATAAATCAATTACTACAGCTGATAGGATCCAGGACGTGTAAACTTTCTATCTTCCCAGACCTTCTATGAGGAGTAAGAATTGTGCTCGTTTTGATGAGCCGCGAACTGATTTAACTCAGTAAAATATTACACAAACTACAGAACTATAGCTCTTATAAGCCATGCCAGCAAAATACTTTTACAAATCATAATGAAAAGGATGCAACAAAAGCTAGAAACAGAAATAAATGAAGTACAGGCGGGTTTTCGACCAGGTAGAGGCACTAGAGATCATATATTCAACATGAGGATCATCATAGAAAAGTGTAGAGAATTCAACGTTGACCTACATACTTGTTTCATTGATTACACCAAAGCTTTCGATTGTGTACAACATCAGCAGTTATGGGCTATTATGAAAAATATGGGATTTCCAAACCACCTTATACAACTCATCGCGCTGCTGTGCCGGGGGCGGCGGGCGGCCGTGGGAGTGGAGGGGGAGGCGTCGGGGTGGTTTGGGGTGCAGAGGGGAGTGGGACAGGGCTGTACCCTTTCTCCTTGCCTGTTTAACATTTGTGCCGAGAGTGTCGTGAGAGACGTGGGAGATGGCCGGGAGCACACAGAGTTTGACTCATTTGGCATCGGCGGGTGCCAGATCCCGGGGGTCGGATGTGCTGACGACACGGTCCTCCTGTCGACCAACCCAGAAGGACTTGAACAATTACTTCTGTCCACCAGGAAACACAGCGAGGCCCAGAATCTATACCTAAACACCGGGAGGACCAAAGTGTTGACAGCAGACAGGGTGGGGACCAAACCAGGGATTGAAATTGGTGGCGAAGAACTGGAGGGTGTCAGTGGATTCGAGTGCTTAGGATCGGTCGTTGACAGCTCTGGCGACTGTGCAGTAGAGGTTGAAAGAAGACTTGCAATTGCTTCGCATGAGCTGGTGCAGATGGGAGGCCTGTGGCAGGGCACAAGCAAAGAAACAAAGTTACAACTGATCAGGGCATGTGTGTTCCCAGTGGCAACATACGGCTGCGAGACTTGGACACTCAATAAAACAGTTGCAAAAAAGATTGCATCGTTCGGGGTGGAATGCTGCGGAGGGATGTTGAGGGTACCCTGGACAGAAGGGGAGACCAACGGGGAGGTGCTGCACTCACTGGGCGTACAGGAACGTTGGCTCCTGGGTGCCATCGCAGTGGGGAGGCTGGGGTTTTTCGGTCATATAAAAAGACATAATAGTCTGGAAAGGACAGTGATGGAGGGCGTGGTCCCTGGGGAGGGGGGAGGGGGTCGACCTGGGCGACGGTGGACCCAGGACATCACAGAGAGTCTGAACTTGTCTTTGGCTGATGCAGGTCGACTTGCCCAGAATCGTGATGCGTTCAGAGCAGCTGTAATGGAGACAACGTTCTGGAAAGAATATGTCACATGATGATGAAAATATTACTTTAATAGCTCTGTTATAAATATTTAAATTTGACTGAGACATACAGGGGCAGTTCACTAAAAAAAAAATGATGAAATCAACTATAAATTAGTACTGAGACATAAGTATAGTTAACACGGTAAAATAAATAATGGTGGGGTGAATTAAAAATCTTCTTTAAAATTTCATCACTGCTGATGATCTGGGTAGGGTGTATTTTTTCGAATTTTCTTAAAGAAAAGAAGTGTTCACTTGATAGCTCTGAATGTGTACTTAACTGCCACAGGGCCGGATTAAGCTAGTGCGGGGCCTGTAGCATATGTTAAGAAAGGGGCCCTATATTTAAAATAAAACAACACAAACATATTTGAACACATACATGTTTAATTTGCATAGTAATTATCATTATCAATTAATTCGTGCTTGTAATACTATAAACTTGCCACTCGTGTTGCTGGCGTTGTCATAACTTTGACCACGGCAGTCTTTAATATCAATGTCATTTGCCTTTAAAAAATTAAGTAGACTTTTAGTAAGCTGTTCAGCACTATGACCTTCCATATCCAAAAATGTCACAAATCTTTCAACTGGTCCAGATGGCAAAACATAGTGCAGAGTCAAAGTCAGCTGGTCCATATTAGATATATCTGGAGTAGAATCCAATGAAACGGAATAATACTTGTATTTCTTCACTTTACAGAGAATGTGATCCAGTATGCTGAATCCAATCAGATTGATGAATTCCTCACACGTTGTTTTAGATAGATATGATGTATGTCCAAATCCTTTGTTTGCATGAGTACTTATATGCTCTGCCAGAAAAGCGTCAAACTTGGCCAGTAATTCTAACAACCCTAAGTAATTCCCGTTATAAGGGTACCCAACAATTTCATCACTGCCACGAAATGAAAGGCCTCGTTCTGCTAAAAACTTCACAACTTCAATTATTCGCTCTAGAAGTTTGTGCCAATACTTTTCTTGAATGTCCATTTGTTTCACAAAATGGGAATCAACACGTTCACCTTTGTTTTTACGCATCAACAGTGAAATTAAAGCTTGTCTATGTGAGGAGCTTTCTTCATGTCGACGCAATAGATTGCTTGCATTTTTCCAGTCATTAAACCCTTCCACAGTAAACTTTGATGAACATTCTGAACTCATAAGCTTGCATGGGAAACAGAATAGGCGCCCTTTACTTTCTGAATAGCATAACCATTTTCTTGCATGTTGCTTGTTTGTAAGTTTATGAATATGTGTAAAATAAGACTTCTGACAGTATCGAGTTTTCTTTTCAGTGTCATACAATCGCACGGATGAAGAGAAGGCACTATCAACATGTTGACATTTTTCACTTCCCTTGGATATGCAATATTCACGCTCACAGTCATCTATATTGTTCGGCCAGTCACCAATATCATTAGAGTACTTCTTCGTTTCACTTATTCTTTCACATTCAGACTCAGTGTATACTGGGTTTTGCTGTATGTTTTCTGCTGCACAGCCTGCACTAGTACTAGTTGTTCCTGTACTTCCAGCTTCAGCGGTTAGAGTACCACCACCATGAACATCAAAATATTCTGTCAGCTTACGTGTTTTTGATATCACAAGTTGATCTCTTCTTTCTTTTTCTTCCTTCGCTTTACGTTTTTCACTTCCAGAAGCATAATTACGTCCAATATCTCTGTGTCTACTGCTCATTTTTTGAGTCTTCTAACCTTACAAATCAAGAAATTTTAATCAAGATCGAAAGAGAGTGCGAGCACGCCGTATACCTCAATTAAAACAGGAAGTTTCCGTTTCCTAAATTCGAGTTTTTATTGTTAATGCAAATTCATTTAACAAAGAACGAAACAAAATTAGAGGGGCAGTCGCCTAGAGCCAAAAAAGTGGCTTCCGTCCAAACGTGACCAAATTTTCAACGCCACTTAAATGGCTTCCGTCCGCAAACAGTTAAGATTAAAATAATGAAGAGTCACACTAAGTCACCCTCTTATGCTCTTTCTCTCACAATTTCGTGACACCAAATGAAAAGGCGCTAAAGATTGCATAAATCACAAGATCATTGGTTTAACGCTGTTATTTTTTTTTCTTCTCTCTAACCAGCGGCACTCGAGCTTTCCAGCTCTTTTGGCCCAATGACATGTCATTGCGAGGCTGGGGGGTCAGTGGACTTTCCTTCCAACCCGGTCAGGAGCTTCGCTCCTTCCCATCAACGCTCGTATTAGATGACCAAAAAATTATGTACATATTTATTGGCGCGGGGCCCCTAAAAGCGCGGAGCCCGTAGCATATGCTACTTGTGCTACTACGTTAATCCGGCTCTGAACTGCCAGTAAGATGTTGGTTGACCCCTCTCCAGCCTATGTTTGTTCTTTGCAGGCTTTTTTTTTTTTCGTACGCCCGCTAATACTCGAGGCGAAATCTCAGGTTATTATTTATGTCTAACCTGACATTGATTTTACGTGAGTATCCCTTTAT
The DNA here is from genome assembly GCA_024509875.1 of Oreohelix idahoensis. Lineage (NCBI taxonomy): Eukaryota > Metazoa > Mollusca > Gastropoda > Stylommatophora > Oreohelicidae > Oreohelix > Oreohelix idahoensis. The sequence goes on along the minus strand of JAMPIV010004778.1, from coordinate 877,627 downwards.
TTCTTGTACAGAGACAGGTGTCCCTCGCCATTCAGGCAAATACTCGCCGATTTCGGAGGTACCCATTGCAGCTGGGTCGGCTCAGGAGCCGCCAGTCCCTGGTCGACGACACTCCTTCAAATGTCCTCGCCAGGTCTCGAGTTAATCCAGTCCAAATCCCGGTCGACGAAAAATCCTCAAATGCCGTCGCCCGGGTTTGATCCTGTATCACCCGGTCGCCAGAGCGGTGTTGTAACCACTACGCTAGCGCGGCTCCCTTTGCAGGTTATGGACTGGTTCTTCTCGTCACTGGTCAAATCTGGTGGCGCAACACGTCCCTCGTAGCATCGTGGGGTAATTGTGAAGGTGGTCCAGCGTCTGTTAAGACCCGTCTGATGTTGGTGTCTAGCTTTGACTGAAGGCCACTTATACCACACACATATTCCACAGACTAATACCACCAATTGGTACCACCGACCAGTATAATGAAATAAGAGAGAAACAAATGCCCTCCTGCGTATTGGGTTTCCTGACGCGAAAATCAGGTGTGTCCCCCTTTCATTCCACCATCACATCTGCCTCAGAACTTTACCCTCCCTGAGCTTTAATGTTAATCCCAGTGAGCAGAACCCCCCCCCCCCCTCACATTGCCTTAATATAAAACATGTTTACATATACATTTGCACTGGTTGAAAAAGTTAATATAATATTTATGTACACTATTTCTGTCATCATCCGCTCCTTGCTCCATATGGAACTTGGGACTACGTCTACTTTTGGTTATCTTTGAGAAACCTGCGTGAAGCAAATACCAGCTCTTGCAGTGGTGGCTCATGAAACCATCATTCTATATGCTGAGGCTGCCAGCCTTGTATGAACTTGGACACCCACTAGCAATTTTACATGTTAATAATGCAAAATATAGAATTATAAAATGTACAACTCACCCCAAATATCTTTGGGAATACAGGTTTCTGGCTCAGAGAAATGGGTTCGGAAACTTGGTTAAGATGCCTCTTACACGTGGTCTGGTTGCATGGATGCATATCTGGAGTCATCCTTATATGACCACCCGCTATGCACAATGCTACAATACACATATGTGGAAGTGAACCTCTGTCTGTTAGGCTAATTACACACTCATTGACTCTTGAAATCATCCATACATTTCCAGGGATTCCCCCTGTGGTGAAACCTGTTGAGAACCCAGTATTACACACTAAGCTTGGAGAAGTCATTTGAGCACCAGATGTGATTCTTTTGCTTTGACCTGGTTGACTATGCAGAAGGATTTCACTGTGGACCCAGTGATAGGCAAGGGGAGCTGAAAAGTGGCTCTGTGCAGGACGTGACAATTCCTTGGGAGAGCCCAGAACCAGAGTACAGTATTTTAGCTTTGCATAGTTGGAGAGTCCCCTTGCATGGCGGGGAATGCACAGTATGCCACGCACTTCTTACTCCTAACTTGGGACCAGATGTGACGATCCTTTAAATGCAAGCCAAGCTGGAGAAACTGGAGCTTATGACTTCAACTCAACACATTTCGGAATGGCAGAAATGCCACAGGAAAGCTGAGATCTACAGTGTAGATAACACTAAGAAGTCTTCAACTTGGTATTGGCTGCTAAAGAGCAAGAAGCTCAGCAGCCCTAGTTAAACAGCAACAATGATGACGCTGATGATGATAATGATGGTGATGCTGATGATGATGATGACGATGATGATGACGCCGATGATGATGATGATGACGATGATTTTAATTCTTATAAAATATAAAATGCACTCATCATAGCAAGTTAATTAATCTCAAAATAAAGTTATCTTTGCTATTAATTTCAGATTTATTCTGATAGAAAATGCCCTTCTAAATTATTCAGGATTTTCCTTTCATAGAAGTAAAGGACTTTTGGAAAACCCTGATCACAATAGCCAACAAGGGAGAAGAAGAAACCATGGCCAACTCCGGCCATTGTATCTGACCACCTGTTCTAGAATGTTTCATCAAGGATTAGGGTCAGATAATGACAAAAGGCGGGGGGAAATCTAATTTACGAGAGGTGCTAGTGAAGAAATCCTCTCTCGTGAACAATTGGATACGTGACCAGGCACACTACCGTCAGGTGGTGAAAGTTACCCTTAAGTCTGAGTGCTTTTTTTGTTGCCAGTACTTTTCTAGTGGGCCTTCTCGGCTTGGACAATGGAAGGCAAACACATTTGCTAGTTTTCAATCTAAAACTCCCGCTTGTCCCGTTCTCTCAGTAGCTGGACGAGTATGGGTGACACCTTTTATCAGAAACGGGAAAAATCTGAAAGCACATCCCTCCATACTTCAATATCTGTCAGGGCGGCGAATATCCGGAGTTAGAGGAACGCAAAATACACCAACGTAATGGGAATAGCTTATGAACTGTTTCTATCTATCTATCTATCTATCTATCTATCTATCTATCTATCTATCTATCTATCTATCTATCTATCTATCTATCTATCTATCTATCTATCTATCTATCTGGCCTGCGTGCCCAATTCTCAACCCTTTGAAAATAAAGTTCTATCTATCTATCTATCTATCTATCTATCTATCTATCTATCTATCTATCTATCTATCTATCTATCTATCTATCTATCTATCTATCTATCTATCTATCTATCTATCTATCTATCTATCTATCTATCTATCTATCTATCTATCTATCTATCTAGCTAGCTAGCTAGCTAGCTATCTATCTATCTATCTATCTATCTATCTATCTATCTATCTATCTATCTATCTATCTATCTATCTATCTATCTAGCTATCTATCTATCTATCTATCTATCTATCTATCTATCTATCTATCTATCTATCTATCTATCTATCTATCTATCTGATTCTCCCCTCCCTTCCTCAGTGTATCTCTTCTTCTCTCTATCTCTCCTAAATTTTCTTTCTGATCAGGGGTGTGAACAATATACTATTAAGATTCCTTTCACCAAGTAGGTTTGATCTCACGAGCGTGGGTCCCCGAGTGTTTGACCAAGGCGAACACGTCTTTGAGTGTGTAAACCCTAAAATTGAACTTGAAGTTACCGAAACTCATTCACTCCCTGAAAGCTGAAGTGTCCCCGAACAAACATCTCTACCTGGGAGGGACACGAAATACCCGCGTAGCCTAAAGTTTTTTGACAATGAATTTCAAGGCCCCTCCGCAAATTGCCAGCTTTTTGTCCAGACTTCTGTGTCAAGTTTATATGCTTATGAAAATAAAATGGTATTGAACCTCGCGCGAAAAATTGAGATTGGTCATGTTTGCATATGCTGTAGGCTTTGTTCCTGTCAAAAATTGACAGATGAGGTGAATGTAAGAATGTTTGCTTATAAGATGTTGTATGGGGATTATATAGATTGAGTTCAACGGATATAAATTTAAAAAAAAAAATCTCATAGGTTTGATCACCACCATACTCCATCCAGTTTGTTCCTCGGGAACAGTGTATCCCAAATTTTATAATCGCGTACCTTTTGTGAGAATTTAGTTCGGTTAGTCCGCTGATGATACAGTCTTAACAGCAAAAAAGTGAATAGGAGCTGCAGGAAATGGTTGATACAATAGTGATAGAAAGTGAAAAGCCTCAGCCTTAATAGCAAATAGACAGAAGTAATGGTCGTCACAAAGAAAATTACTTCCACAGAATGCAGTAAATGGAACAGTTTTAAAACAGGTCAATAGATTCAAATACCTGGGCATATTAATAATAATGGATGGAAGATGCATCTCAGAAGTGAAAAGCAGAATAGCTCAGGCAAAAATAGCATTCTATAAAATGAAGAGTATTTTACGCAAGAATTCTTTGTCATTGGAAGTAAGAAAGAGAGTTCTTCAGTTATATAGAACCAATTTTGACATATGGGAGTGAGTCATGGTCAGTTACTAAACAAGTGGGGAAGGCACTAGAGGCAACAGAGATGTGGTTTTACACGGACAGCCAAAAAGAGTAATGAGGATGTCCTGAAAGAGGCCAATGCACAAAGAAAACTTATTTCACAAGTTAGAAAGAAGTAATCCACTTTTTTGGGCATGTTATGAGAAGAGGAAAGATGGAATATATCTGGACAGTTTGACATCGTGGCATGGAAAGAAGTTAACAACAGAATTGATAAATTGTACTGGAGACGGGAAGTTGTGGAGAGGCATGATCTCCTAAGCAACTAGGCATGGAAATCTGGTTAATATGTATGCTCTCTGCGATGCCTTGTCTTTGTTGTTCCACGCATGGCAGATTCTGATATGGCTGAAACATTATAATAAGACAGCCTTTCTCGTCAACTATGATTTTAAGGTAATGGTAATCCCATAACACATATTGCACCAGGGGAGTGAAGTGTTAGAGATTTTACGTATACTTGCGAAGAGAACTGTGGACAAAAATGAAAATGATGAGCTGATGGCATATGACAGGAAGACGGCATGTGTTTGTTGAAGGCCTATACTCCTTCGGGAGCTAGAGGTTATTGACTGACTTTACTAGCTTGACTGGTCTCAGGTTTATGAACCGTAATGACCAGTGTCCTTCCCCGCTACCTTTGACTGCCAAACGCAAAGCAAAGCCAGGTACCCATTTTTAGAGCTGAGTAGACCGGAGCATTATTTTCTATAAAACTTCGCCTCGTTTTGGCGAGGTGCGCCCCGTTCAACCTAGACACAGTTATATTAGCGGTATATTAGGGTGCGTATCCAAATATAAAAGATCACGTGGTCTGATATTTACCGGTGCATAAAGGATTTTACATTCATAGAAACTTTACAAGGTGACGGCTGTGAAAGGATCACAGAATTTAGTTCCGTCGTACACACAATTGTGACAAATAAGGGAGGGAAACCTGAGGCCTGTAAACAGTAAATTAATATGAAACAAATATAAAGGTATGTTATCAGGCACTCGCAGGAAATAAAGAAGTAGAACACCAGACAACAGAAAAACAACAGACGTTGTTTTTCTGTTGTCTGGTGTTCTACTTCTTTATTTCCTGCGAGTGCCTGATAACATACCTTTATATTTGTTTCATATTAATACACAATTGTGAGCAGGATCGCAACATTTAATGATGTGCACAAAATTTTTATCAGGATCACAGAATCTTTCTTTTTTTAGTACATTTGAAAATAAAAGTGTGTAGCTTAAAATGTGTTTTAATTTTCCTTATTTGTTTCAGGGCTTTAAAAAAAAGGATACAAAAATTATGTATTGATGAAAGAGTTCATACTCCTACAAAGATTGCAAAAAGTGTTTGCAAAATGAAGGTGGCCATTTTGAATACCTGTTAAAATAAAGCATCAGAAATGATAACCACTAGCACAGAAGAGAACACCAGTGGGGGTGAAGATGACATAAATATGGAAGAACTGGAGAAAATCAAGATGGGCAAAGCAGCAGGGCATGCTGGTATAACACCAGAAATGGTTAAGTACATGGGAGCAGCAGGTGACCTATTACTCTTAAGGATCCTACAGGCAGTGTGGTGCAACAAGACCATACCAAAGAATTGGGAGATTGCCATCATAGCACCGATTTTCAAAAAGTGTGACAATCGACAATGTGGAAACCATAGAGGCATATCTCTTCTCAGTGTCCCTGGTAAAATCTACTCTAGAATCCTAGAGCAGAGACTCAGATGCCTAGCTGAGCTACAATTGGATAAGGTCCAGTGTGGATTCCGAGAAAACCGAAGTACTCAAGACCTAATCTTCACACTCAGACAGCTGAGTGAAAAGGCTCTTGAGTATAAGAGTGAGATCCATCTCTGTTTCATAGATCTGGAAAAGGCGTTTGACAAGGTCCCCTGGACAAACTTTGGGATTGTTTGGCAAGGAAGAACATTCCAGCACCTCTGATCCATGCTATACAGAGCTTCTACAAGTCTTGCAGAAATTATGTGAAGTCAGAAGAGTTTAGGACCACCACTGGTGTAAGACAAGGTGATATCCTGTCACCTTGTCTTTTCATACTCCTCATGGACGATGTCATCAAGGCATGTAAGGAGAGAATTCAGTGGGGTACTGGAAGATGAGACAGGTCTGTATTTCAGAGCTGGCATTTGCTGATGATGTTGCCCTGATTGCTAAATCAGACGCACATCTCCAATTCAACCTGCAAGTCTGGATGGAAGAGCTGGAGAAGAGAGGGATGGTCATAAGCAGCTCTAAAACAAAAACCATAGTGATATCACGAGAAGAAAGAAGACATCAGATTAAGCTGGGAGAACAGGTCCTGGAGCAGGTCGACCACTTTAAATACATCGGAGCTGTTATAGACCGGAAGGGAGGCATCAAAGAAGAGTTGGCCACTCGAAAAGCAGCAGCTGGGAGACTTTTTCAGGCAATAAATCGAGGATTCCTCAGCAAGAGAGAAGTTGGTAAGAAAACGAAGATGGCTGTATACCGCTCCACCTATGTCCCAGTCTTGACGTATGGATGCGAGTCATGTGCATTGACTACAACCCACAAAAGCCAGATCCAGACCTCAGAAATGAGGTATTTGAGGAAGGTGGTTGAAGTAACAAGAAGAGACGTGGTCCGCAACCAGACGATACGTCAAGGCCTAAAATCCCACCCCCTGCAGACCCAAGTAGAACAGTCCCAACTAAGATGGTTTGGCCATGTCTGCAGAATGGGAGAAGATCGGCTACCACGACAAGCATGGGAAACAAAGAGCCAGGGATCCAGATCTCCAGGACAACATTAGACAATCTTTGATGAACCGGGGACTAGAATGGAGCCAGGCCAGGAGGAAGACAGCCGATAGGATAGTCTGGCGCTCTCTCTTCCAAACCTCTACACCTCTCTCACGGTAGAAGGGGAACGACCAAGTAAGTAAGTTAAAATAAAAGTAATTTATTTCATGGTGTGCGACTTTTGACTTAACCCTGAATATGTTATGTTCACCGACACCTGATCTGCCGCGTGTTGTTTCCTGGGGGTATGTTATGATACAAAGAAAGAATATGCCGACTGCCCCCTCAATCATATCGTGCGAGACGACTAATATGAGGTTATGATTGAGGTTAGCGACCTCATCATGTAAAATGAATAGTTGCAGACGCCACCGCTGCAAGAGCGTGTGAATTCTTTGTTCAGGCTTCCTGCAAGAGGGCCAGCTGAATTGGAAGCGCCATGTTCTTTGGGGAACGCAAATGAACGTGACGATGGTTGTACACTAAAAAACTACAGATTTTCATCAGTCGATGCTTGCGCAGAACAGAGCGATTGATGTGGTATAACAAGGTTACTAATGTATAACTGATGACAAGATCACTAACGTGGAACTGATGACAATATCACTAATGTGGAACTGATGATAAGATCACTAATGTAGAACTGATGACAAGATCACTAATGTGGAACTGATGACAAGATCACTAATGTGGAACTGATGACAAGACCATTAATGTGGAACTGATGACAAGATCCCTAATGTGGAGCTGATGACAAGATCGCTAATGTGAAACTGATGACAAGATCACTAATGTGTAACTGATGACAAGATCACTAATTTGGAACTGATGACAAGATCACTAATGTGTAACTGATGACAAGACCATTAATGTGGAACTGATGACAAGATCACTAATGTGGAACTGATGACAAGATCGCTAATGTGAAACTGGCGACAAGAACCAGACAAGTGCCAGTGGAATAAGAAATGAGAAGAAGATTATGGAGGAAACAATTGAAGGAAACCTGTTGATAGCATTACCATGCAGTCCTTGCTTGGGAATCCCCAGGGTAAGAGAGGCAGACGAAGACAAAAAAAAAAACACACACACACGAAGAAGAGAAGAAGACAGACATGAAGGGCAATGGAGAAGACGTGGAAAGACCTTAAGCAGATGGCACAGGACAGAAACACGTGACATAAATTTGTTAAAGCCCTTTGCCTCTTTGGCAGCTGAAGGGTGATGATGATGAACTGCTAATCTGTTGTCATAGATAACAAAGTGGTGGTCCTGGAAACAGGCTGCATCATTGCAATCTGGCTGAGTGAGTAGGGATCGAAGTGGGAAGGCAAACCCGGTCCTAAAAAATGCCGTGCCGAAGTCGGATGTGTCGGGCCGAAAGGCGCAGATACCGCAGCTTTTCTGTAAATGGCGACACAACGCAACCAACGTCCTTTTCAGGACGAACGAAGAAGAAGAAGTCAAAGATAACAAATGTTGCTCTTGCGTAAACTTTGCCCATAAACATAGGTCACTGTGGCACTAGCTAACCACATTGACCATGTCAATGTAAGGTAATGACATTGCTCTAGAAGAATGTCTATTCTATAAAGCTCATGAAATACATTTCGATTTGACAAAATCCACTAGTCGTCAGCCAGTTTATTTATGATATTTAGATACGGTCCCGTATTTACACAGCCCCCAGTAGTCCCTCCCCCCTTCCCCCAGGGCGGGGGTTTCTGAAGAGACAAAGAAATAATAGGACTTCTGCTTCCCCCAGTGAGGCTACTAATACAAGGTTGTAAAAGGAACCCGTTACACGCCCATTGAGGCATATTGGGAATATGGTATTAGGCCCATATTATCTTGACCATCGGCACACGAGGGGTGATGTGGTCGGCATCACGCCGGCCGCCTTAACCTTCCCAGAGTTGCTCTGGTACCCATTTGGGGCTGGGTCGACCCAGGAGCCGTTTGTGGCCTAAAAAATTCCCGCCTCATTTGGGGATCGAACCATAGACCACTGCGCTAGGAAGCCAGTGCACTAATCACTATACTACCACGGCTAATACGAGGTTGTGCATGGTGTTAAAAACTTCATCATGTCAAATAAGTTGCTTCAGAAACCACAACAGCAAGAGTATTTGAATGCCTTGATGCAGGCTACCTGCAAGGGGACAGGCTGCTGTGATGGCACCATGCTTCATCATTCATTTAGCTCTCCTCGGAGCCACCACCACAGCTGGTTCTCTTTCAGGAAGAATGCCCCATATATTCTCGTACTCCTGCAGCTGTGGTTACGGCAGTTATGTGTTTTACATGATGACGTTGCCAGCTCCCATGCATAACCTCATATTAATTGCCATGTACATTCTTTCTGTGTCTTATCAGAAACTCCCGGGAACTATACGGGGCTTCACTGCTCAATAAAGATACAACAAAGGGAAATGGTGATTGTGAGACTGTACATTCTTTCTGTGTCTTATCAGAAACTCCCAGGAACTATACGGGGCTTCACTGCTCAATAAAGATACAACAAAGGGAAATGGTAATCGTGAGACTGTACATTCTTTCTGTGTCTTATCAGAAACTCCCAGGAACTATACGGGGCTTCACTGCTCAATAAAGATACAACAAAGGGAAATGGTAATTGTGAGACTGTACATTCTTTCTGTGTCTTATCAGAAACTCCCAGGAACTATACGGGGCTTCACTGCTCAATAAAGATACAACAAAGGGAAATGGTAATTGTGAGACTGTACATTCTTTCTGTGTCTTATCAGAAACTCCCGGGAACTATACGGGGCTTCACTGCTCAATAAAGATACAACAAAGGGAAATGGTAATTGTGAGACTGTACATTCTTTCTGTGTCTTATCAGAAACTCCCGGGAACTATACGGGGCTTCACTGCTCAATAAAGATACAACGAAGGGAAATGGTAATTGTGAGACTGTACATTCTTTCTGTGTCTTATCAGAAACCCCCAGGAACTATACGGGGCTTCATTGCTCAATAAAGATACAACAAAGGGAAATGGTGATTGTGAGACTGTACATTCTTTCTGTGTCTTATCAGAAACTCCCGGGAACTATTCGGGGCTTCACTGCTCAATAAAGATACAACAAAGGGAAATGGTAATTGTGAGACTGTACATTCTTTCTGTGTCTTATCAGAAACTCCCGGGAACTATACGGGGCTTCACTGCTCAATAAAGATACAACAAAGGGAAATGGTAATTGTGAGACTGTACATTCTTTCTGTGTCTTATCAGAAACCCCCAGGAACTATACGGGGCTTCATTGCTCAATAAAGATACAACAAAGGGAAATGGTAATTGTGAGACTGTACATTCTTTCTGTGTCTTATCAGAAACTCCCGGGAACTATACGGGGCTTCATTGCTCAATAAAGATACAACAAAGGGAAATGGTGATTGTGAGACTGTACATTCTTTCTGTGTCTTATCAGAAACTCCCGGGAACTATACGGGGCTTCATTGCTCAATAAAGATACAACAAAGGGAAATGGTGATTGTGAGACTGTACATTCTTTCTGTGTCTTATCAGAAACTCCCGGGAACTATACGGGGCTTCATTGCTCAATAAAGATACAACAAAGGGAAATGGTGATTGTGAGACTGTACATTCTTTCTGTGTCTTATCAGAAACTCCCGGGAACTATACGGGGCTTCATTGCTCAATAAAGATACAACAAAGGGAAATGGTGATTGTGAGACTGTACGTTCTTTCTGTGTCTTATCAGAAACTCCCGGGAACTATACGGGGCTTCATTGCTCAATAAAGATACAACAAAGGGAAATGGTGATTGTGAGACTGTACGTTCTTTCTGTGTCTTATCAGAAACTCCCGGGAACTATACGGGGCTTCACTGCTCAATAAAGATACAACAAAGGGAAATGGTAATTGTGAGACTGTACATTCTTTCTGTGTCTTATCAGAAACTCCCAGGAACTATACGGGGCTTCATTGCTCAATAAAGATACAACAAAGGGAAATGGTAATTGTGAGACTGTACATTCTTTCTGTGTCTTATCAGAAACTCCCAGGAACTATACGGGGCTTCATTGCTCAATAAAGATACAACAAAGGGAAATGGTGATTGTGAGACTGTACATTCTTTCTGTGTCTTATCAGAAACCCCCAGGAACTATACGGGGCTTCATTGCTCAATAAAGATACAACAAACGGAAATGGTGATTGTGAGACTGGCAACTTCATCATCTTTCCTATATAAAAAATCCCAGCTTTTTCTGTCAGTAACGCTAAGGGATGCAACTTTGGTTGAAAGTTAGACATTAATTGTATTGTTTCCCTTGTATGTACTCTCCCGAAAATAGTAACACTTACCAAAGAAGAATGCGCAAATGACTGTGTGCACAAAAATATTTATAGAATGTGTGATCACGTATACACACATTGGGATCCTCGCTGCTGCTACGTAGTTCGTGTACTGTGGTGATGCACAGTGGGTTTTTTAAATACTTTTGAATAAGTAAAATTGCCGTTAGGTATTGGTGCTTTTGAATTTAATTCCCGTCTTATGACGGGCTTTTACACTAGTATAAAATAAATTGCTACAGCGATCACTATTGGAGGAACAACAGATTTGATCCAGGCTTCTTGCGAGAGGCTATCTGCTGTGTTAGCTCCATGCTCCGTAAAGAGTTAAGATGGAGAAGAAGACAGAAGGAAGGTACCAGAAACAAACATCTAATGTCATGGACAGGGACGAGGTCATTGACCCAAAAAAGATGAGCATTAGAAAGATGTCCACTATTCTCGAGATTATCCAACGCATGTACAGAAAGATTATGAATGGATGCGAAATTGATGACAAAGGAACGCTGAAATGTCAACAACGTAGGATATGCAAACGATCCAGTTTACATAGACACAAGAGATTGTTGTGATGGGAGGGGGGTTAACTGCTGAAAAGCCATGAATGGGCAAAGCGGACCGATGGGAAGGGAGATAAAACATAACAAAGACAAGATTTATGACTTTGAGCAAACAGAAGAAAGACAACGTGATGGCTTGCAAGATTGCTGGGATGTGGATCTATACATTAGGGACAATATGCAGAAGAATATGTCATTCGTCGAAAGGTTCTGAACATATAACATAGTGAGACATTAGGGACAATACGGGAAGGAAAATGGCACCTACGCACAGGTTCTGAACATATAACATAGTGAGACATTTGGGACGATATGAAGAAGAATTGGTCATACACTCACAGGTTCTGAACAAATAACATAGTGAGATATTATGAAGAATATAGGGAAGAATATGGCACATACTCACAGGTTCTGGACATATAACATAGTGAGACATTAGGGAGAATATTGGGAAGAATATGGCACATACACACAGGTTCTGAACATATAACACAGTGAGACATTAGATACTATATGGGGAAGAACATGGGGAAGAATATGGCACATACTCACAAGTTCTGAACATATAACAAAGCGAGACATTAGGGAGAATATGGGGACGAATATGGTACATACTCACAGATTCTGAACATATAAGATAGCGAGACATTAGAGAGAATATGGGGAATAATATGGCGCATACTCACAGGTTCTGAACATATAACATAGCGAGACATTAGGGACAATACGGGAAAGAATATGGCACCTACGCACAGATTCTGAACATATAACATAGCGAGACATTAGGGACAATACGGGAGAAGAATTGGTCATACACTCACAGGTTCTAAACATATAACATAGAGAGTCATGCTTGTTCTTTGCCTTTCAGCTCTCTGTGGTGTATAGGATTTCAGTTGGTGATTGCCAATCAGTCATAGTTTGTGCCATTCGTTCAAGTTTTTTTTCCCATGTTTTTCTTTATCTTGATATATGTTTCCTGTCTCTTTCTCCAAATGTTTTCGGGTCTTCTCCCTCTATTTGTTTTACCCTGACAATTCGAGAAAAAGCTCTGCCTTGTGATACAGTTATCTGTTGTCTTCACTCATCTTTTCTCCACCACAGGCGTCTTTTTTCTTTCTTCTTGTACCACCAGCATTTCTTTGGTTTATTCCATCAATTCTCACATTCGTGATCTCGTCGTAACAACTTCATAGTTATATTCTGTGCAATGATATCTTGGTTGTAATTTTTTTGTTGCTGTCCATGATTCCGAGTCGTATGTGACGGTATTGCCTCCCCTGCTTTGTAGTAGTGGTCCAACAGTGGCCAAAACTCAAAGAGTATCTAATATGGGCTTCAAAGGTGTCTACCTTCGCACAAGATTACTCTTGGCAGATATGTAAATAGAAGAAAGAAAACGCTTCTATCTCCAAGGAGTCTTCACAAGATATTCAGAATGAGCGAGAACAATACTGTTTTGGCTGAGTATGTTAACTCTGTAGTTCTGCCGACGCTTTTGTGAAGGATTTAAGCACTTATTAATTTCAGCTCGTTTAAGCCACCACCCCTGATTTACTCAGTGGAATTCTATTATTCTAGTATAGCTCTGTTTAGAGTGTGTGTAGTAAATTGACTGAGACAAACATGCAGTAACTTTAAAATGATTCAACCGAAGTTAAATTTGTATAATTACAAATAACAAAATTTAATAATAACTTAAGTTTTAACAGTTGAAAAATAATTTGAATAGTTATGGATCAAGAAAAGTTATCATCACACTCTTCATGGATTGTGAAATGTTACAAGAAGTTCAAGTGGCAGCAAATATTTGAACTTAGCTGCCAATGACGGTTCTACTCCTTCTTATGAGTTGGTTCTTTTCACACTGCTCACGCTCGTCTCTGGTCAAGGTTGTTGGGTGTAGCTCGTTTCCCAGAAATGTCCAGGAGAGTCTACCAGGTGGGTCCTTCGTCTTAAAGCTTAGGCCACTGTTCCCTTCTTGTTCCAGAGGTAGTACTTTCTGCTGGTACCACCAAAAACTATGGTAAAAGAATAGAACGAAACGCTCTTCTGGGTATGACGTTTTCAACCCCATAGTTATGGGTTCCTATCTTCCCATACCACCATCCCAATTAACTCAGAATTTACCATCGATGATAATTAAATTTCATCCCTCGGGATAAAACTTTCTTTACATTTAAATAGAATAGCTTTATATTTAAATGAAAATGTTAATAATACAGATAGTCTGTTTACATATACATCTCCACTGATTGAAAAGTGTTCACAGTATAAATTGAATATGTTTTCATTTATGTTTTACACTGATTGAAAAAAATTTGAAATTTACATTAATTTTAAAGTGAATATGTTTATATGGACATTTACACTGCTTTCAAAATGTAAGTATTATACTTAGAATGTACATAATTTCTTTCATCTTTCCCTCCTTGCTCAGTATGGAACCTGGAACTACTTTATGCTTTTAGTTCTCTTTACGAAACTAGCAATAAAGCAATCACCAGTCCTTGCACTGATGGTTCATGAATCATCATTCTATATGCTGAGGTTGCCAGCCTCAAATGACTTTGACATCCGCTAGCGAGTTTCACATATTAACATTCACATGGTAATATATACATATATATATATGTATGTTAGTTCACATGTCAGTAATAACACAAGAAATGTAAATCACATCTTACGCCAATCCTGGCTCACAGACTTTTTGCTCAGATGAATAAAAGAGACTTGAATCGGCCTCTTACACGCGTCTGGGCTGTCGTTAATTTAATGTTCCTTCTCTGACTTCGTGTGTGGTCCTTCAGTTTCCTCAGTCCCGGTTTCTTTATTTAATATGAAATAGATGTCCTAGGCTATAAAAGTCCGTCCAAAATTCTCCAATAAAAGGTGTCCGGTATGTTAAGAAGGAATTCTGAATTCTAAATTCTTCACTGTAGCAAGGTCTGGTATCTTGGCGAGCGATTTCGCAAGTGAAATAGCTGGAGAAAATGGTCAGATTATATTCACTGCCTTCCCACGCCTTTGTTATGCGCGCCTCAAAAGGATTAGCCAATCTGATTTGAATATGTTGCATGACTCAGCTAATGCAAAATTTCAAACATTACTTTTCTGAAAATGGGCAGTAAACATCCGGCTGCCCTGTGTACCAACTTACAAACACGTCGATAAACTCATATGAAAACGTGTTCCCAATGTAACAATCAATACTTTTATCAGAGAGTAATATCTTATCTGTGTCTGTCCATCAGTTGTCTCCCCGTATTCCAAGCTTTGGTGATGCGCGTACCCGCGTGTTATCAGTGATTAAGCACTGCGCTGAGGCGATTTAAGTGTTAATCTGTATACTGATATCGCTGCGCCCACGATAGCCAACATGATTAGGTCGCTGCCACTCCTTGCAACGCAGGGAGAAATGGATAACAACCAGACATGTTTACTTATCCCTGAGAAGGGCGTAAGAAGGAAAATACATAATATCTGCTACATATAGCAGAAAAAGAAAGCACGAAAGTGCGACAAATGAAAGCACACAATTAAATCAGTACCACAAATGTACCGATACTGCCGGAGTGAAACAAAGATCGATAATCACACCGTTCAACAGGACAGATTAGACTCTTGAGTAGTAAATTATTATCTTTGTTTTGGATTTGTTGTTGTTGTTGTTGTTTTCGTCTACTATGTTGTTGTAATACCCTGTTCAACCTGAAAGTTTGGTTGTAATTGGGGTATATAGGGTGTTATCGTCTTCACTGGTATCTCGTTCGTAGTCCTGGAGGTGATCGGTCCTGAAAAGGACCACTAGCTGGCTGTCTGGGTTCCTCTTTGTCCGTTTGTGGTGCCGTGTCGCGCTTATGGTGTTTTTTATGTCCTGCCTCAACTATTTGACTGCAACGGACCACTAGTTGTCTGCTTGGTCCTTTCTCGTTGTTGTCTGATTCGTTGTGCGTTGTCCCATGACTGTCTTTAGTGTGTTTGGTAGGGCCTCATTCATGGCTGCACATGCTCTTTCTTGATTGCGTATCATTTGTTGTACGATTTCGATTCTCATTTTGTCTTTCGTTTCTTTGTTTTGTTCTCTAGTTTTTGTAAGGATATCCTCAACGATCCTTCTCTCTGTTTCAATTCTTTGGAGGATTTCTTCGTTCTCTTCTTTTAGCTTTGTGAGTTTGGCGATGTCGACTTCTATCTCGTGTTTGATGGATTTTGTTTCCTGTAGCATTGCCTGGGCGCTCTGTACCATTTCTCTGACGCTCTGCATACCTATTACGTCTTCACCTCTGTCCTTGTCGTCTTCGGGAGCCTGCTTGCTTCTGTTTTCGTTCTGCAGTTTCCTTTTCATTTCGTTGATTTCAGCGGTCAGCTTGTGTAGCTGTCGTCTGTCAATCGTGCGCTGTTTTTCTGCAGCATCCGCAGTCACTCTGTGTTTGGCCTCTTTGAAGGGTATGTTTTTAGACACGGCCTCCTTCAAGATGCTCTTAGTTTCCTGGAACACAGGGCATCCTCTGTACCTTGCCCCGTGGTTTCCGTGGCAGTTTGCACAGGTACGGTTTGCGTTAGTTTCTTTGTAGTTGCGGTCCTCCTTTGCCCTGGGGCAGTCGCCATATTGGTGACTACCCGCACAATACCGGCAAACTGCATCTCTCCTGCACGTTTTCTTTGTGTGCGAAAACTGCTGGCAGTTAGAGCACTGCATGACCGGCGGGATAAAAGCCTCTGTCTTTTTTGAAATAGTTTCGAGCGTCAGTTTCTCAGGTCTTGTCGGCCCTTCGACGGTTACCACAATCAGGTTTGTGTCTTTGTTGTTCCATGTTTTTAGCCTTTCGACCTGAGTGAATTTGATGTCTGCGTTTTCGGTCTGAAGTTTGTTGTGAACCTCGCTTGCGGGCCATCTGGTGTCCACCCCTCTTACGACAAACTTCTTTGTAGTCTTGTTGGTCTCCATCACTACTTTTATCTGGTGAGGCAACATGAATTCTTTCGGTCCTGCCTCCAGTTCTGTCATCAGTGCAGTTGATTTTTCCGTGCTGTTGAGCGAAAGCACAACTTCCTTTTCGTGCCTCCGTACCTTAGCGATGCCTCTCTTGCCAGTTATTGCTTCTAGGATAGTGATTACTTTGTCATCTGGTAGGGCCCTGAGCGAGGCCTCACCTCCAGGCATCTGTGTGATCTTGACAATCCTCTCCTGTAGTACCACGTTAGAGACGGCATTTTGTTGCTTGCGAAGTTGGCACGTTCCAACTTCTGTCTCCGATTGAGTGTGCGGTCTGCGGGGCGGATTCGCATTCTGGCTCGTCTGCCTCTGGTCAAGTTTCACCGGAGTTGGCTGGTCACTGTATGATGGAGACTCGACAATGACATCTCGTTTTGTCGGTGGATTGATTTTGTTGGGTTTCAATGCTTTGTTACCCTCTGTCTTCGATGTTGCCTTGTCACTGCACAATGTAGCTACCGCCTCGACACCTTGTTTCAGCGGTGATGTTGCTAAGTCTGGTTTCGGAGCTTGTTTGTCATCTGCCTTCGAATCTTTGGGTCGATCATCGGTCGTAGTATCAGAGGTTACGTTGTTCGTCTTCTGAGAAGGACTGGCCACGACGCTAGGAGTATCCGTGCTCTCTGGATGCCTCTGTTTGCTCTTTGTAGGTTCTTGCTTGATGCTGCTGACAAGTGTTTGAGGGCTTGTATAGACTTTCCTCTTTTTAGCTTGTTGCTTGGTACGAGTCATTTTTGTAAATTCTGACGGCTGTGTTCGCCCTGAAAAGGACGCTCGTTTTAGTATAGTGCTGTCTTCGAGATCGATGATGGAAAGAAAAAACTGTCGATTTCCTTATATATCCCAGCTTATTGAAGTAACACGTGACTTCGAGTATCTTTGGATTGGATGCTGTTGTTCCGTTTCCACTAATCTCGATATGGCGCTACCATGTTATACAAGCATGAGATGAGTCTCATCCTGTAGGGATGTCATTTTAATTGCTCTAAGCTTCTCATTTACCACGTGTTTCATGATCTTAGGATACTCTTTGTGACTGGTTGTTTTATTTATTTACTTCCTGTACTCAGCAGTTCAAAATTTGTGGGCTTTCTTCTTTCGGCGTGACTATCCTCCTTGCTGGAAGGCAATCTACCAACTTTGATGACTGATATTAATGCCTTGCTCCGTGTCGCTCCACGGGGGGCTCTGAAGAGACTAAGCAAGTATAGGACTACTGCACCCTTAGGCATGTCGTATAAGGCTACTAACATGAGGTTGTGCATGAGGCTGGCAACCTCAACATATAAAACAAAGTGCCACAAAAACCACTGTTGTAAGAGTATGTGAATGCCTAGTGCAGGCTTCCTGCAAATGACCAGCTGTAGTGGTTGTTACACGTTCTGCATGGAGCGCAAAGGAAAATGATGATGATTAATGATTTGCTCATGATCTCGTTCAAGCTAGCAAAGTTCTCTTACACGATGTGATAGCCAGCGTCTTGCCCAACCCTCCTTAATCGCCTGTTACGACTGTTAGTAGGTTGTAGATACCATATTCATTGCTCCCTTTTCGAACTGTGTATATACACAACAAGGGGTGAGCGAGACAATCATTGGTTTGGTTTGGTTTTAAAGACCATCTTCACTGCACACAGACAGCTCCATCAGTGCTCCGATAGCCTCCCACAGATCACACAAGGAGAATCTCAGCACAGTGCATGAACTCTGTAGCACCGGCGAGGATCCCATTGTGTGTATACAGAAATCACATATTCTATAAATATTCGTGTGGTGAGCAAGTTTTGCTAATTTTGTAAATGTTGCCAGGGCAGTGGCCGTATGGCCTACGCTTTACGATTTCCAACTGCCGAGGGATTTTTAACGTGCGCAACTTGCACACGGGATCTCCTATTTTTCGCACTTATCCGAGAAGGCTAGGCATCCTATCTCACTATCCAGGAGCCCGGGGGAGAATATGACATCATTAGGACCCCCTGGTTCTGAAAAAAATTTCAGTAAAATATATTCCCTCTACTGGGAACCGAACCCAGGATCTTTAGAATTAGAGGCGAACACAATACCTCTTAGCCGCTCCAACATCCAAACAATCATTAATATTGAACACCCAGAGACAGTAGAAAAGTGAAAAACCTAGGAGTACACGGAAACAGAAAATTATGGGAGAGAAGAACTCACCTAGAAGGATATAAAACATGAATCCAAGAAGAGGCGAATCTGGACAGATCTTGTCCATGGGTTATATTCCCACAAGGAAACACATCCAGGAGGTTCAACAGGTGTTGATTGACCGCTTCCGCGGATTAGAGGAAATATTCATCATCATCATCTTCATAATTATTGTTCTTTCTCGTGGAACGTATTGTTGCGAATATATACATACGAATATATGTACAGGGTGTCCATAAAGTCTCTTTACAATTTAACAAATTTATTACAAAGGCAATTGATGAGATATCTTAATCAGATTTGTTCTATGTACTCAGTGGTTATCAAAGTTTTTAATCACATACCTTTATCGTATTTCAGGTACCCTGTTGATGAAAGAGGTACTGTTAAATAAACCCCTACAAAAATGGTTACTCCTCAAGAGAAGGCACAATGTGTATCATGGTTTATTGAAACAAAATCGGATAGGCAGACTCAGCAAAACTACAGAACTAAGTATGGAAGAGATCCACCGTCACGTTCGTCAATTTATGCATGGCACAAGAAATGTATGAAGACAGGGACAGTGTTGGATAAAGGGAGGAGTAGACGACCAAGAACATCTGAGGAAAACATCGAGCGTGTAAGACAAGCCTTTTATCATTCTCCCACAAAGTCCATCCGTACTGCTGCCAGACAGTTAGAGCTACCACGTTCAACAGTGCACAAAGTCCTACACAAGAACTTGCGATTCTACGCTTACAACGTGCAACTCTTACAGGCACTCGAGCCAAATGATAAACCAAGACGAAAAGAGTTTGCAGTTAACATGATGGAACGAATTTCTGAGGATGAAACGTTCCTCACCCGAGTTTGTTTTAGTGATGAGGCAACCTTTCATTTTTCAGGGAAACTGAACACACATAATGTGAGATTCTGGGGATCAGAACACCCCCATGTGACTAGGGAACTTCACCGAGATAGACCAAAGCTGAATGTGTGGTGTGGGATCATGATACACATTGTGACTTCTCTTGAGGAGTAGCCATTTTTTAGGGTTTCATTAAACAGTACCTCTTTCATCAACAGGGTACCAGAAATACGATAAAGGTATGTGATTAAAAACTTTGATAACCACTGAGTACACAGAACAAATCTGATTAAGATATCTCATCAATTGCCTTTGTAATAAATTTGTTAAATTGTAAAGAAATTTTATGGACACCCTGTATATCTCCATTGATTTCTATTTTATTACGTTTTCATCGCTTCCTTCTAGAGCAGGGGACCTCAACCTTTTTTTCACCGCTGGCATATTTTAAATTTATGAAGGCACGAACCAATATCGCGACTTACTTATTTTTAAAAAAAAGTTCATTTTTACAACAAAATATGCAAAATACTTATATAAGGCTGAGTAAACGCATTTAATGATAGGAAATAATCAGGATTTAAAAAAAAATTAACCTTCAAATTATTTAGTCAAAAGAATAATAAGTGTGACCTTTGACACTGGTGTCACTGGCCAACTATTCATGGTTAGGAGTGTCTATCGGAAAAGTTTCAGAAATTTTATTGAGACCACTAACCGCAAATACCAAACAATTGTAGTAGAGGGTATGGTATAATTTCTGACCATCAAGCAAAATTGTATATTTATTCTTTCATCTGCAAATTATCCGCGGGCACACAAATAACAATTGGCCTGAAATCCCAAGTGCCGCTGGCAAAAAAAAAAATTAATTCTGTCAGTAATATTTACTTGACCCATCGAAATCTACGGGCCCGCTTTCTACGACTCGGTACTAATGTGAAAACATTCATTATTTGTCCCGGGGAATGCACTCGAATGAATGCAGTAAATTTGTTTATGTCGTAAACGCTTTTCTTTTATTTTACCATCCCTCTGCCGGGCGCGTTAATACAACAATAAAGTAACTTCAGAACAAAACAAAAAACAGACCTCAAAAAGAAAAGTTTTACGACCCTATCTTATCAAACATCAACAATTCACTGCCAGTTTTTGTCTTGTAGTTCCGTTCCTTTTCATGTTTCATAGTTTTATCATAATAAGGCTCATATTACTTATGGGCCGCGAAAGCTTTCTCAGATCAGTAAAGATTTAAAGATATCTGGCCAGATTTTTATGTTTTAACGGGTAGAAAACGTCTTACTTGCACACAACTTCAAGCAGAAATAGCGCGTTGTGGCCAAACGAGATTAATATCTATACTTTAGGAGGCTTCAACCAGACAAAGTGACGGGCGCGGAGAATTCTTGTCAGACGACAGAACAACTAAGTCAACGTGGCGGCGACGAAACAGAGGTGACATTTGTGGTGGGAATCACGACTGTGATGGTGATGATGATAAGCCTGTGATAAACGGAAGTTTGTCGAAATGAATTGATGGTTGAGTGATGTATTTGTTGATATATTGTTGGATGGAAGGACAAGTACACGAACTGGCTGAGTGGTGGATAAAAATATGGATCGCTACGTGGACGAATAAACGTATTGAAATTTCAGTCAAGATGTTGGATGGACAAGTTAAGGGATAAGTGAATGGGCCCATTCTGTTGGGTTTTCACAACGATAGGCAGGTGGGTAGGTGTGTAGGTAAGTAGGTAAATAGGTGGGTAGGTAGGTAGGTAAGTCGGGAGGTCGGTAGATAAATAGGTGTGTAGGAAGGTAAGGAGGTGGGTAGGTAGATAGATAGGTAAGTAAGTTGATAGTTTGGTTGGTTGGTAGGTAGGTAAGTGAGTAGTTAGGTAAGAGGTGGGCTGATATGTAAGTAGTGAGACCGGAAGGAAGGGAGGAGGTGAGTACGGAGACAAGTAGGTAGACAGACATATGGAAGACAAACAGACAGACAGACGGACAGACAGACAGACATATAGGTTGATGGATAGATCTAGATAGATAGATAGATAGATAGATAGATAGATAGATAGATAGATAGATAAGTAGGTAGATAGATAGATAGATAGCTAGCTAGATAGATAGATAGATAGATAGATAGATAGATAGATAGATAGATAGATAGATAGATAGATAGATAGATAGATAGATAGATAGATAGATAGATAGATAGATAGATAGATAGATAGATAGATAGATAGATAGATAATTGTTAGAATAAACTATGCGTGAACAGATATCGTAAGGAACCAAAAGTTCCCCTTTTGAGAAACTGACATTTAAATAGAGCCGCAGCTAAAAAAAAAAGAAAAGAAATAAATAACACCCTTTGGCTGTCATAAATTTCAGTTTATCCATCGATCGGCTTGAAAGCGCATGACACAAATGGCGTCTATTCAAACTGGTTTTCAAAAACATCGGCGTTCCAAAATATGTTATATGTTTGTGTGTAAACGTCCGTGCTTGTAGTTGAATTATGGATTTTATTTCACTCGCGTGTAACTTCACGTTATAGTAGTTTCCATACGTATTTTGTTTCATTGCTTTTTCTCTGAGTAAAATTGATGGTTATGTCAATGGTATGTGCTTTGAATGCATAAAATAATATTTTATGTTAAGTTTGTCGTATAGGTGCTCGAATACGTGTTTTTTCGTTCTTACGTATGTTTTCTTTGAGTTAGTACGCTTTCAACAATGATTTATTTATATTTACTTAATATGTTTTCTGTTCCCGGGGGTCTCCGAGAAGAGGCTCACTGTTCCCTCTGGCAATTCGTAGAAGGCGACACTTGTAATCATGTGCACGGGGGCTGGCGACTTCGTGATGTAAAATAAATTGTTGCGAAAACAACTGCTGCAGAAGCAGCGCTTTAACGCAGTCTTCGTGCAAGTAAGCTAACAGCAGTGGTGTCTCCTTGCTCCTTTATGAGTGAAAAAGGAGATAAATGGAACATTGTCTTTAGTTCTCCTCTCCATGTGTTCTTCGGCCTACCTCTACCTTTTATATCTTGGGATTCTAGAACAATGTAATGCTATCAACAGGTTTACTCAGTGTGTGTCCAATCAATTTCCAGTGTCACCTTCTCATCTCATGTTCCCCTGAAATCTGTCTAATTCATATAATCAGTTTCACATTGGTGATCTTGAACCATTACGATGCTTCTATTCTAATGTCACGGATTGCCTCCCCTGCTTTGCAGTAGTGGTCCAACAGTACCAAAACTCAAGAGTATCTAATATTGGCTTCCAAGGTATCTACCTGCGCGCAAGATTACTCTTGGCAGAGATGTAGATAGAAGATTAATGACACTTCTACACCTCCCTACTGGGAATATCTTGTGGGTAGGGGCGTTTTTTTTAAATTTGAAAAATATCACGTGTTTCCTAATATTAAATTTAATATCCACGCGTGACCTCTTACAGTGATGTCATATCGTTGCGTCATACTTCAGTCGGCATCTTGTGCACAACTCATAAACACCATCTGTGAACTCATTTGATGTCCAGATGCTACCTATCGCCAATATTGTCTCTCCAGACAAATTATCGTGATAATCACACACAGGGATGGTCCCGTGAAACGGTAAACGCATCTACCACCTCTGTAATCTGCCCACCTCAGACGTCTATCTCAGATAGACAATAGTGGCTTCTATAGATGTTGATCGGTCGAGACCGTCTTTTCATGATAAGAATCTCGCTCGCTGACCGGTGATAATGACTGGGTATAGATACGATAATACCCAGTTCACCTGGCGGAACGTCAATAAGTCTGAGGAGTAGTAAACAAGATACAGACAGTCCCATAGCAAATACTTCCGTAGGGGAGTGGAGTGTTAGAGACTTCACCCAACTGGTCCAGCATAGAGAGTAAATAATGGTGCATAGAATATGCCACATAATAATGACAGGGGAGAGAAAAATAAGAAAATATCACTCACACGGGAATGTAATGCAATCCTGCCGGAGTGGACTTGAGATCGCACAACCGTATCCTCACATCTAAGCAAGCACCCATTTATGAAAGTCTGTAACTGCTTGGTGGTGACTGTTGCTGTTGTTCTCCGTGTTTCAGAACCATACAGTAGGACACCCTTGAGTTCTTGACACTGGAGTTAATTACTTTATAACGGCAAGGGCAGCTGATGGAAGTCAGAGATAGATACTGCCTACACTGGAGTCTAACAAAATTGCACGAGAAAAGTCAATAGTACAACCTATAAACAACACAAACAACCACCAGAAAGAGTCACCGTGCAAGGAGTGCTAACATGACAATCTACATTAACTGTGTACATCGCAGTTTCAACCGGGGGGGGGGGGGGTGGGGGAGGGGGGGGGGGAAATTCCTTAATCTGAGGGAGAATACAATTATTTTCTGTGGTCATGCAACATCGCTGTTAAAAAGCATGTATACATATATTTGTATTTTTATATTTATGTGCTTGTTTTATATGCTTGAGTATGTTTGTAAGTGTGTGTTCTATTTGGTAGCGCCAAAAGAACTGATTGCCTAGCGCATCACAAAAACCCAGCACCGGCCCCCGTTGTGTACTGTGTACATGTACTTAGTACATTACGTGTTGGCCTTTTCAAATATATTTATTTTTTATATCCAAAATTCACCATTCACCGTCGATGCGGAAATGTGTACTGGTCAACATATGGTGGGAAACGGGAGATAAGCGAAATGTTCCGACAGCCAGCTTCGCAAACACGTCGGCCCAAATTAAGGGGGATGAAATGTGTTCCGAATCACCATCAATCGTTGCACGTGTTCTTATTGCTGAGAACTAGCCTAGAAGGACTCACTCTAATTAGTGGCTGTGATTCAAAACGCAAGTTCCCTGTCTCAGAATCCACATGGCGCTTGCAGTGACTTCGCGTGCATTTTCGCACATGGCCGCAAGTCTTGCTGTGTGCGGGGGCAAAGTTGAGGGTCGTTCTGCCTGGGGGATAAAGAGGAAAATAAGACGTGAAAAGGTAAATGTGAGGGGGAAAAGGAAAGTAGAAACGCATTTAAAGAAATTTTTAAAAAGATAGCTCTTAGATGTTTAAAACAGAGAGCTTAAAGTGAAACTGGGGAGGGGAGAAAGCACATTTCACCAATTGTTAAGATGCCCAGTAAAGGAAGAGAAAGAAGGGAGTCCGTGAGAGAGAGAGAGAGAGAGAGAGAGAGAGAGAGAGAGAGAGAGAGAGAGAGAGAGAGAGAGAGAGAAAAGATCGATTTCAGGTGGGTCGGAAAGCTAGGGGACAAATATATATAAACTATAGCGGACCATGAAAGTATTGGGGCGTATCTAGCATTTTTTTCCCCAAGGTAATATACCCTCCTTGCATTAGGACGCTAGACGAAATAAAATATTGAGAACAGCATTAGAAATGGAACTAGGAATATTTTACTGGCGCCCTAATAAACGTAATGGAGCCGCGGTAGCACAGTGGTTAGCGCACTGGCTTCTTAGCTCGGTGGTCCATGGTTCGATCCCCAGTTGATGCGCGATTTTGTAGACCGCAAACGGCTCCGGGGTCGACCCAGCCTCATGAATTGGGTACCAGAGCAACTCTGGGAAGGTAAAGGCGGCCGGCGTGAAGCTGACCACGTGTTAAGATATTATTATGTATATTACATGTTGGCCTGATTTAGATTTGTTACTAGTTTAAATTTACGCGCTAACATTTTTATCTGAAGTCAACATGATGTATTTTACACTATAAGATATTGCTGGTGAACGCGATTATATGTTGACGTCACTAGGAAACCATGACGTAATGAGGTGCTGCACTAATGCATGCAAACGGTCTTTCTTGGCCTTTCGTCGTTTGAATCCGTCTAAGCAAGACGTGGATTATTACTGCTCCCAAAGTTATTGAAGTTTACAGATCTCCTACGTGGCTTATAATGAAACGAAGGTCGCCACTTTTATTCTACATGATGCAGTAGTTGAGCATCCTATATTGATGAGCATGTTGATGAAGAAGGAAGTTCAGGGAGTATAATTATATATTTGCCATCGCCAGCTGTCGATTATCACTACTTCAATGAGTCCGCTTGCCGGCATTGCTAGTATACAGGCCAGACATGTGACGATGAAGCACTGAATACAGGAGACTGATTTAATGTATGTATAAGATGATTGCCATGAACTTGATGTAATGCCTCGTCATTAAATGTATTTGTCCGTGGACCCTACCACGAATATTGTTGTGAAGTTCACTCAAGTTGATAAAATGTTGTTGGACACCCACATCGCAAGAACCATCAATTAGCACGATTCTCTAGTAGAACTCTCAATCCCCGATGTAACACCACGTCACCTCTAGTATGCCGATGGTCAAGAAAATAAGGGCCTAACACCATATTCCCAATATGCCTCAATGGGCGTGTAACGGGATACTAATAAACGCAGGAATCGCATTCCACCTGTACCAATGCCCTATTTAATCTCAGCTCAACAATCATGTGAACGGAATCCAACCACAACACACTCCAGAGTGCTAGCTATGTAATTAACCCTATGCAACTGTTGACCACCACCTCTCTGAGTGCTCAGCACTCGATGATGTTAGGAAAATGCTTCTTCTACAGAGGTCAGATAAGTGGAACACCTTATATGGAGCGAATGAAGAACTTGCGAACACATGCAGTTACCACTTCATGGCACTGGGCTGGAGGGCGAGAGCCCAGACACCGATGGATCGACAACATTTAAACTCCACATTTATAGTCACGTTTTTCTTCGAAATCGGTGCACTGGACGATGAACTAATTTGACATCAAGCATTATCTCAGTGCACGGTTGAGTGGAGGGGGTTTTTAAAAAAAAGTAATATATCTTGCTATGACAAAGACGAAAAAAACCTACGTTTCGGCCACAAAGCCTTCATCACGGACATAAGAACTAAAACAGAAAGGATATTAAGATCTCTTGGCAGCAGGCTAGGTAGATGTGGAAAGAAGTGAGAAAAATGGCTCAACACTTAAAATAGGAGTGGTTGTAAGAAAAAGAATATTAATTTTCATCAGATACCACTTGAGTGTCGATTGGCAGAGTGCGAAGGGCGCTTGCTTCTAGAGGCAGCGTTACCGGGTTCGAAACTTTGTAACGTCACACTCCAGTCTACCCAGCTTAAATGGGTACCTGGCTCTGCTCTTAAGTCTTTGAAAGGTAAAGGGAGCGAGAACGGGATCTGACCACCAAGTTTAAAAAAGGTTGGACCTGGTATAGTGAAGTCCATAACTCTTCAAGTAAATAAAGGTAAATTACTGGCAATCTTTAGACAGAGAGAAGGAGGACTTCAGACAACATAAAAGAAATATAAGTGATGGGCTCACCGGGAATCGAACAAGTAACCATTCAAACGGAACCATCGCCTTGCTGCGAAAGTAAATCGTGAAAGGACACACACACACAATTCAGTACCCCAAAAAAAAGGGACTGGTCATGGTCATTTTTCCCGATACCAAACTAAACT
This sequence comes from Oreohelix idahoensis, assembly GCA_024509875.1. Classification (NCBI taxonomy): domain Eukaryota; kingdom Metazoa; phylum Mollusca; class Gastropoda; order Stylommatophora; family Oreohelicidae; genus Oreohelix; species Oreohelix idahoensis. Next base: position 850,491 of record JAMPIV010004778.1, on the reverse strand, counting down.
AGGAAATATAAGGTCCGTTAATGACCCAAACATTTATAGATTCAGTCACTAATATAACTTTCCTACTGATAATGTCATTATCTTTGAAGACAAATCAACCAAACGAGTACAGTTTTAGAACCCTTTAATTTGCAAGTTCAATCCATTCTCCTTTTATGCATTACCAAAATGGCAAAACTTATTTATTTGGTTTAGTTTGGTTTCAAGGACCATCTTCATTGCACGCGCACAACTCCATCAGTTCTCCGATCTCCTCCCTTAGTCACACACGGAGGATCTCAGCACAGTGCACGAATTCCGTCGCACCGGCGAGGATCCCAATGTGTGTATACACGAATCACATTCTATAAATATTTTTGTGGTGGGTAGGTTTCCTAATTTTGTAAATTTTGCCAGGGCAGAGACCGTATGGCCTACTCTTTACGATTTCAAACTGCCGAGGGATTTTTAACGTGCGCAACTTGCACACGGGACCTCCAATTTTTTCGCCCTTACTCGAGAAGTCTAGGTATCCGATCTCACTACCCAAGAGATCAGGGGGAAGTATGACATCATTACGAACCACTGATTCTGAAAAAAATTCAATCAATTATATTCCCTGTACTGGGAGAGAACCCGGTGCCTGTAGAATCAGAGCCGTACGCTATACCTCTTAGCCACTCCGATCCGCACTCATTGATTTACATATTACAGGTGACTGAAATGTCACTCCCTTTTATTAAATAATTATTTCTTCATTCCTGTCCAACTAAATTACATAAAATAACCGTCAAAATAAAGAGAACTTAACCGCCATTTTATCACATAGAATGCTTTAACATAATAACATTACAACTCAGCTTGTGCTCTTGTTTGTTATTATACAGGGCAGCAACTTTTGCTATGTCGTGTTACATCCGTCTATTTGTCATTTTAGATGTTATTTGTGTTTTATTTGATTTCTGTGAATTTAAAAAAAAAAAAAAAAAGTATTAGTCAAACGGCAGTTATTTCTCCTTATTTTTTTTTTTAAAAATATTTGTTTCATGTATATCCAATGGATAAAAGTAAGGATATAAAAGTGTAAACGTAATAAGTAACTTTTCAATCACCATGTAGGCCAGTTTGTAATTTCTTCACATTTGGCCTACTCGTGGTGCCATTTTACATTCTTTTACATTCTTTTATCCAAATCACCCGGAATTAATCACTAGATCCAAAGACAGTTTAGCATCTGAATAGGTGTCTTGTGTATTGCATATCTGTAATTTCAGTTTCTGACTTCCAATCTAGTTTTTATTCGCCCAGAAGTTATGGAATTGCCATCTTTTTGCCTGGAAGGACCGCCATTTTCGTTGTTTGCTGGTGAATAAACCTGGTCGAGTTGCCTCCCCCTAAAGCTGGCACAATCATTGGATGATGTTACTCGGTACCCGATAGCGGGACTTTATTATGTTAAATCTATAGAAATAAAATACGTATGGCGCAGCTATGGTCGAAGAGGCAGATGTTCAGAGTTGGTGCAAACATTTTGAAACCATATGCTTTGCTAAAGATTCCAAGATGTAAGTTTTCTTGTGCAAGCCTAAGTTCTCAGACTACTCGAGAAAACGAGTGCGTGGATACTGTTGCTGTTTCTAGTAAAATGGGTAAAGTCCGTGAAGTTCTCTTCTTGGTTTTTGTGGATAGAGCCGGTTTTTGGGCGGTGCCTGCACTGTCTTATATTGCGGCCGCACAGGGCACCATCTTCTATGGGGGCGCGACGTTAAAAAGAATGTGGAAATTTGACCCAACTCAGTAGTATAAAATTAACTTTGACTCCGGAACAACGCTCAGAACGTTGGTCAGATTTGATACCCGTGGCGAAACAACTCTCTGAGCGTTGTTTTTAGTCTATCAAGAATTAAAATTACGGCACAGAGTGGAAAATAATTGTAGAGTCAAAGAGTTAACCATCAAAAGAGAACAATACAGTAAGGCACTTGATCAAAACGAGACCTCGTATCGCCTTTCACAGTCCGTAGGTCGACTGTGCATATGAATGTTTGTTTGGTCGATTCGTCTAACTTATAAAGACGGCTACCGGAAAACTGGAAATAAAGCAAAATAATTAAATAAATAAAATGATATCATTAATGTTGAGTCAAACTATAAGACTTGATAGAGAAATTGAAACCAGATGTGAAAAAGCTAGCGCAGTGACTTACCAATTGTCACCACTAATCAAACATCAGAATATATGCAAGGAAACTAAACAGCAAATGATAAACAGTGTATTCTTACCAACTCTTCTCATCGGTGTACAACATGGTCCCCGTCCAAAGTCAGGAGAGAAAAATCACATCCTGTGAGATGAGATGTTTAAGAAAAGCCATTAATGTTACCAGGGGAGACAGAATGACAAATAATGACATCAGAAAAATTGTAGGAACTATATCCTGCATTAAATATATAGAGAAACAGAAAATTTATTAATTTGGTCATCTCATGGGAATGGAGGCCGATAATTTACCACTACTCGCCTACAACAGTTGAAGATCTGGTTTCAAATCACTAGGAAGACATAGAGGTAGGTGGATAGATAACGTTACAGGCATCTTACAACAACATGGGATCACAACAGCAAGTGCGGCACACTTGACTCAATTCCCAACTATGCTTCAGTGGACTCTAAAGGGACGTTGAGAGAGCTTCTGTATTTCACTCTGTATGAAGCATGGGTGGGAGCTGGCAATCTCATCATGTAAAACAAGTTGCAACAGAATGACCGCAGCAAGAGCATGTGAATACGTGGAGCAGGCTTCTACAAGGGGACCTGCTGCAGTAATGACACAACGATCTGTAAGCTGCGCACAGAAACAAAATGATAATGATGATGAAGCATTGGACTACCACTTCAGCTTGTCATCTTGGCATGAAGCATTGGACTACCACTTCAGCTTGTCATCTTGGCATGAAGCATTGGACTACCACTTCAGCTTGTCATCTTGGCATGAAGCACTGGACTACCACTTCAGCTTGTCATCTTGGCATAAAGCATTGGACTACCACTTCAGCTTGTCATCTTGGCATGAAGCATTGGACTACCACTTCAGCTTGTCATCTTGGCATAAAGCATTGGACTACCACTTCAGCTTGTCATCTTGGCATAAAGCATTGGACTACCACTTCAGCTTGTCATCTTGGCATGAAGCATTGGACTACCACTTCAGCTTGTCATCTTGGCATGAAGCATTGGACTACCACTTCAGCTTGTCATCTTGCATGAAGCATTGGACTACCACTTCAGCTTGTCATCTTGGCATAAAGCATTGGACTACCACTTCAGCTTGTCATCTTGGCATGAAGCATTGGACTACCACTTCAGCTTGTCATCTTGGCATGAAGCATTGGACTACCACTTCAGCTTGTCATCTTGCATGAAGCATTGGACTACCACTTCAGCTTGTCATCTTGGCATGAAGCATTGGACTACCACTTCAGCTTATCATCTTGGCATGAAGCATTGGACTACCACTTCAGCTTGTCATCTTGGCATGAAGCACTGGACTACCACTTCAGCTTGTCATCTTGGCATAAAGCATTGGACTACCACTTCAGCTTGTCATCTTGGCATGAAGCATTGGACTACCACTTCAGCTTGTCATCTTGGCATAAAGCATTGGACTACCACTTCAGCTTGTCATCTTGGCATAAAGCATTGGACTACCACTTCAGCTTGTCATCTTGGCATGAAGCATTGGACTACCACTTCAGCTTGTCATCTTGGCATGAAGCATTGGACTACCACTTCAGCTTGTCATCTTGGCATGAAGCATTGGACTACCACTTCAGCTTGTCATCTTGGCATGAAGCCTGCACTACAGCATTCATATACTCTTGCAGTGGTAGCTTCAGCTGCAATTTGTTTCACGTGATGATGTCGACAGTTTATGCCCAACCTCATGTTAGTTGATTCATACGACATGCCTCAGGGAGCAGTCGTCGCATTCTTTCTCTCTCTCCTCAGACACACCCGGGGACTTCACCCGGAATTCTAGCAATAGATTAACACTAGCTCACTTCCGCGTCAAACCAACAAGTTAAAGGTACTCATCCACTCCAACGTTATAGTGATAAAGAAGTAGAGTAAAAGGAACAGGAACACACATAGAAGATATTGAGTTCCTTTATGTGGTTCCTGAGTTCCATGTTCCTGTATGCGGTTCCTGAGTTCCATGTTCCGGTATGTGGTTCCTGAGTTCCATGTTCCGGTATGTGGTTCCTGAGTTCCATGTTCCTGTATGTGGTTCCTGAGTTCCATGTTCCTGTATGTGGTTCCTGAGTTCCATGTTCCTGTATGTGGTTCCTGAGTTCCATGTTCCTGTATGCGGTTCCTGACTTCCATATTCCGGTATGTGGTTCCTGAGTTCCATGTTCCTGTATGTGGTTCCTGAGTTCCATGTTCCTGTATGTTGTTCCTGAGTTCCATGTTCCTGTATGTGGTTCCTGAGTTCCATATTCCTGTATGTGGTTCCTGAGTTCCATGTTCCTGTATGTAGTTCCTGAGTTCCATGTTCCTGTATGCGGTTCCTGACTTCCATGTTCCGGTATGTGGTTCCTGAGTTCCATGTTCCTGTATGTGGTTCCTGAGTTCCATGTTCCTGTATGTGGTTCCTGAGTTCCATGTTCCGGTATGTGATTCCTGAGTTCCATGTTCCGGTATGTGGTTCCTGAGTTCCATGTTCCTGTATGCGGTTCCTGAGTTCCATGTTCCGGTATGTGGTTCCTGAGTTCCATGTTCCGGTATGTGGTTCCTGAGTTCCATGTTCCGGTATGTGGTTCCTGAGTTCCATGTTCCGGTATGTGGTTCCTGAGTTCCATGTTCCGGTATGCGGTTCCTGAGTTCCATGTTCCGGTATGTGGTTCCTGAGTTCCATGTTCCGGTATGTGGTTCCTGAGTTCCATGTTCCGGTATGTGGTTCCTGAGTTCCATGTTCCTGTATGTGGTTCCTGAGTTCCATGTTCCTGCATGTGGTTCCTGAGTTCCATGTTCCTGTATGTGGTTCCTGAGTTCCATGTTCCGGTATGTGGTTCCTGAGTTCCATGTTCATGTATGTGGTTCCTGAGTTCCATGTTCCTTTATGTGGTTCCTGAGTTCCATGTTCCTGTATTCCCGTATTTCCCTCTAAAAATAGCACAGACTCATCAAATATCAAATTAGAACAGTAGAATGACCTAAAACTGGAGCCTACTTAATATTTAAAAGAACAGCTGTTCAACCACAGCTGAGATACAAAGATATGTGCAAGTGAGACATGAAGGCACAGGATATAAATCCAGCAACCTGGAAGGATGAAGCTGCCGATCGCACCATGTGGCGATGCTCCCCAGGGTGCTACTTCAGATTCGGCGAAAACAAGCACTTACAACAAGCAGAAGAGAAAAGAACACACCAGGGGTAAAAATAAGCAGCTGAGGACTATCATCTCCAGGTCGCATCATTCCCATAGTCAGTTATGACTGAATGGAGCCTACAACTTCAAATGTATTCTTTAGATTTAATAAAAAATGCTGTTCCGCTTCCGTTTACATTGCAGTCTGTCTGGTTTTACTCTCTTACTAGTGTATGACCTAGTATGAAGCAGCGAAACTATGAAGAAACAACTTTGGAGCGTCTACTTCAAGTTGTTATGGGTAATGAAGCAAAGAGCGCCGCCATGCGGCTGTTTCCGCCATTACAGAAAGCGCACTCAGGCGGGCATAGCAACGGGGGGTGGTAACTCTGCTTAATTAGTTGATCAGAGTGGAGGAAAAAAAACGTCTTCACCAGAACTCAGTTCTTGTGTTAGCTCATCTTTTATCCCTCCATCACTAGCTGGTTTTTTACGTTTAAGAAAGCGATAATTTAGAGAGAGATGTAGCACACGGCACAGATTCGCCAGGGGAGAAACACTAGCTCACGCATCCAAATTAATTGAGAGATACATGCTAATCAAGACTGTCAGATGATGTATTTAGTTTCCTTGGTTAGACATTTAAGGTTATAGTCTGCGTTTAAAAAAAAAAAAATTAAGTAGTGTGCCAAAATTAAATTCCTCCTTCTCTTCCTTCTCCTGATCATCATCATCATCATCATCATCATCATCATCATCATCATCATCATCATCATCATCATCATCATCATCATTGTTAAGAACCAGATTTATATTTCTCTTAAAGGCCGGAACGACGCTGGTAGCGTACATCCGCAAAACCCCTAAAAGCCGAAACGACGTTGGAAACGTCACTTTTGTGTTCCGTGAAATTTGTTCCGTATTTTCGTTATGACTCATAACTGAATACTATATGTAGAATATCACTAAAAATCCTTCATATTCTAATTCTACATTCATTTATCTTTACTGTGATGTATAATATGTGTGTCTTTGTTGTGTAATAACTCAGAAACTTTAGAATTTATAAATGTACTGCTTTAAGGTACAAAAATAATTCTGGCAAAACTGATGAAAAAATTCCGGCCTGCAAGAGTTGTCAAGGATTATTCTCACTTTCTCGTTCTGATCAAATATTGGCTCAATGAATAAATATTACTTTTGAATTACTATTCGTGTTTGAGTGTTTCTTTCCAACTTTCCTGTTTAAATCTGGCTTAGCCATTCCAATATAATCGTTTGTATTTTTATATGTATTTGTGTCTATTACCGTGAAGAACTCTCAACTTGATATATCGAATAATGAATCACAACATACTCCAATGAACTTACTATTAGCCTAGGTACTCAGTAGTGCGAATCGACTTCTTATATTTATATATTTCCTTTCTACACAAATCTCCTATTTCGATAACTTTGACGATACTTGTAATAACATTTTTCCTGTGTATTTCTTATATATAATTTTCTGTGTCCACTACTCTACTCTGGTTATGGTCATTCTCGACACCTTTCATTGTTCTTTTACGATCGACGTAATACTTTATATCATGTGCCTTTCTTGTACATATATTTCTACGTGCATTAATTTCTTCTCGTTTTGGTCATTATCGACGTAATAAGAAAGTTTCATCACTTTGTAATATTTTACATATGTTCACATAGGTGCTGCTGACCTTGGGAACATTTCGAATTTCTTGAGAAGTCATCTCTCTTTATATTCATAGCCATTTCGGCAAAATTTACACAGCGAATAATACACTTACTTTAGAGTCAAATCCAGACTCATGAAATACACATAGAAGTAGACTATGCTACACTTTGTTAAGTGGACTTGGCCACATATTCTGATACGTCTGTACTCTGTAAGGCGTGGACACAATCTCCTGACGTAATCCTTAGATACCCCCCTTTGTCATAGCTACTAATTCAAATTTTATGCGTTTTGGTGAGGAACATCATGGTGCACAGCAATCCATCTAAATATAACTTTATCAGGATTGCCCTGCCCCATGATGTGCCCTCAACAATCATCATCATCATTATCATCATCATCATCATTATTATTATAATTATCATCATTTTCATCATCATGATCATTATCATCAAAATTATTATCATCACCATTATCATCATCATCATTATTATTATCATCATCATTATCAACATCACTATCATTTTTACCATCAGTATTATCATTATCATCATCATCATTATTATCATCGTCATCATTATCATTTTCATCATCAGCACAATCATCATCATTACCAACGTCATCATTGCCATTATCATCATCTTTCTTACAATTATCATCATTATCATTGTCATCATTATCATCACCATCATCATAATTATCGTCATCCTTACCATTATCATCATTTACATCATCATCACCATCATCATCATTACCATCATCATCATCATTATTATCATCACATTTATTATCATCATCATCATTATCATCATTATTATCTTCATCATTATCACAGAATGGCCGTGCTATCGTTTTATTGTGTTCTACCTGTTTTCTTCTCTCACATTGTGCCTTCTTCTTATTTCTTCATAAACCTGTATTTTCTCTCATAATTATCATCATCATTATTATCATCATAATTATTATCATCATCATTATTATCATCATAATTATTATCATCATCACCATTATTATCATTATCATCATCATTATCATAATCGTCATTATTATCTTTACAATTATTGTCATCATCATCGTCACAGAATGGCCGTGCTATCATTTTATTGTGTTCTCCGTGTTTTCTTCTCTCACATTGTGCCGTCTTATTATTTCTTCATACATCCATATGTTCTCTTATACTGAATACATGACTCGGGTTTCATGTTATTATTTTGCATGATCTATCCTGGGAAGAGACAACAAACAAACCCAACTGGGAGCAAAAAGATAAACACCGCCTTGCCTTGTTAAAATAGACAAGCCAGGCGGATTGTTCTCGCGTGCCAATCTGGTGCCCACACTGCTTGTATTGACAGTTGGAAAATAAACACGAATTGTCGGCGGGAGAGTTGCATAACCCACCAGGGGATGGACACTCGTGTTTGTCAACATTCATAATAACAAATTAAACGGAAAGTTTGTTGTGAAGTACAGACATGAATCATCTAAAAGTGGAAGTGCCCATACCTTATATGGGAGGCATTTGAAGTTACCTGTGTCTGCGGAATTTCATGAGAGAAAGGGAGAGAAGATATACACTAAAGTCAAACATTTGAATTAGCTTGGTCTAGCCAAGATGTATTAAAATAGGCTGCGTTTGATTGGAGATCCTCGCCGCGTAAAAAGCTTACAGAGCGTGGGCGCAAGGCCCCATGTAATGTAGCATATTTTCCGACTGCAGCACTATGTTCCTTTGAGTCAAGACGACACTCTCAGATTAACCAGGACCGAAGAAATATAGGACTAATTAACGAGGAATGGAACAAGTATTAAAGATCTACTGAAATTAAACAGGAAGAAAACTCGACGTTATAATACTGGAAACTACAAATTCCTCGGAACTTATAACAGGGATTATCATTAAAGTAATTCTCGACTACCAGTAAGACGGCCCCCAAAACCGTGGTCTTACGTTATTTGGAACTCTTCCTGCACCAGACGTCTGTATATATACAAACCGATACGTGGTGAGTTGTAACATACATTTTATCATTTTACATGTTTAACCTGCTGGTGGTTGTACAATTTCATACGAGGCTGGCAAATTCAGCATATGAAAATGATTGAATCATGAACCACCACAGCACGCGCCTGTGCCTGCTTCATACCGGAACTCTCACAGGGAGCCAAAAAGCAGAGGTAGCCGCAGGCTCAAAGTGGAGCAGGGAGTGGATGATGATGACATAATAGTGTACATAATTATTATATTAACAATTTTAAAAGTTTGTATGTATATTTAAACATGTGTAAACGGAGAAAATTTCGTTGTCCAGCCACGTTTTCCTCCGTCTGAATACCTGAATTAACGACGATTTTCATCCTATCCACTAGGTGTATCATTGATGATCAGGGAGGGTAAAATTATTGAGAAAAAGGGAAGGGTTGGTGGAACGGACAGCAGGGAAGGCGCATGACTTAGTGTCAGGAAACAAATACTTAGCAGAGGTATTTGTTTTCTTTAAAGTTTGCGGTACAAGCTGGTGATACCAGTTTGTGGTACAAGTATGTAATACCAGCTTGATACTAGTCTGTGGATCAGGAGCTTGTGGTCTATGCTGGATGCCTGCCTTTGATGTGTTATGAAGATCCTTACCTTTCCGTTAGCAGACGTTACCCCTGCAACTACGCATGGGACGTGCCGTCGTCACAGAAGTCGAAAATTGACGGAGCAGTCAGCAAACCAGTGCAACATCTGGCCAGATAAGTGATTTTAATCTGGCCAAAATAAAAGAACTCAGCACCCAAACAAACCACCATCTGAACTAATTTCGGAGAAGAAAAACTCTACATTTGTTTTTATCCACCAACTTCACTTATTTATTTACGCATGTTAAAGAATAAATGATTATTAAATATGTTATTTGTATTTATAAATCAGTAGTTCATTTAATTCTTACAGAGAGACGTGCACACGTATGGATCAGTTATCTTAAATATACAAACAACAGAGCTACTTAAGGAATATTTTACTGAATAAGATGATTGGAAACTCTATACAGAGCGATACAACAGGAGGCAATCTGATCATCAGAAGGTTCCCCTGCGATCAAGTGCTTCGGCCCCTTAATCTCTTTTATATTCTAATGGGACGATCCCACTTAGGTCATGACTCCCACGTGTCAGCCTCTTGTTGTCAAGAGCAGAGAATTGAACCAACTCCACCTTGGTTGCAGCTTTCAAATTCACTCCTATTTTCTGCCAGCTGGAGGCAATCGTGAAAGTAACCCCTATGTTGAAAACAAATTACTGTTTCGAGTTCCATAGCCCGTTGCGGTTGTTCCACAGACAGCACGATGCCTTTTCCGCAGTTTCGCTGTGCCTCTTAAGGGCCCTTGTTCTTGACTGTCCCCTCAACCCCAACATTTTCAGTAGATCATACACTGAGGCAGCCGCGAGACCTCTTGCACCCACCTCAACAGCCATGACCCTGCAGTAGAACCTTTCGCGTCTCAAGTCCGCGGCCAGATCATTATTCTTGGCTACTTTAAACGGGTGTTGCTCGTCCAACCTGGATTCCAATGGCACGGTCAGCCCAATCATTATAATCTGGTGCGATGATGAGGAATGCAGCACTATATCTGGCCGTCTGCGAGATATTATGATACTCTCTGGATATGCCCCTAGACCCGGTAGGTCTACTGCCATATCCCAGTCCTGTGCACAGTCAAGAAGAGATGGTAAACTGCTACTTGGTTTGGGATGTGCTGACTTTCCTGCTCTCAGAAAGTATGAATTTTCAGTGCTCGGTCTGACTTTGCTGTTTGCCTTCACCCTTCCCAGGTCTCCGGTAGCAGCCGGCTCATTTAGTACTTTGCTGTGGCGCCATGTGTATCGCCCTTGCCATAATGACTCCCTGCAAGCTGAAAGCACATGTTCAAGTGTCTGTCTCTCATGGCACAGGGGGCACTGAGCATCATCAGACTTTCCCCATCTCTCAAGGTTTGTGGACGATGGCAGGAGGTCATACATTGATCTTATAATGAAGCTGATGGGAGCCGCGTTAGCGTAGTGGTTACAACACCGCTCTGGCGACCGGGTGATACAGGATCAAACCCGGGCGACGGCATTTGAGGATTTTTCTTCGACCGGGATTTGGACTGGATTAACTCGAGACCTGGCGAGGACATTTGAAGGAGTGTCGTCGACCAGGGACTGGCGGCTCCTGAGCCGACCCAGCTGCAATGGGTACCTCCTAAATCGGCGAGTATTTGCCTGAATGGCGAGGGACACCTGTCTCTGTACAAGAAATAAAGGGATACTCACGTAAAATCAATGTCAGGTTAGACATAAATAATAACCTGAGATTTCGCCTCGAGTATTAGCGGGCGTACGCAAAAAAAAAATAATAATAATAATAAGGAAGCTGAATCTAAGAGGTGCCATAAGCCATATGTCATTCCATGTCAAGACCCTTTGCAGGGCTCCTTCCCATGTAGTCCATTGGCCTTGTTGTGCCTGCTGCACCGCTTTTAGCATCATCTTATCATTCTCAGCTGCTCGTATCTCCTGAATTACCATATCTCTGCGTTCCCTGTTTGATGCCATGGACCACCAGCGGATGTCACCATGGCCAAATTCCCGTATATTCGTATGTGTATATCCGATTACCTCCCTCATCTTGAGCGACTGTTGGGCAGCACCAAACAGCTTCATCCACTGTCCACTTCCTTCCAGTTTTCAGTGTGGGCTGAATGGACTTAACTACGTCATTTGCTGAATCGCACAGCATCATTGCGAGCCTTGACTTTCCTGCTTTGTATTCTTCAACAACTGAATAGAAGGGAAGCACAAGCTTTGCCTTCTTGCAGCACAGTGCTACGTCTTACAGACCTGGTGGTACTCCTAGATATTTCCTCATGAACTTGTTGACTTTTTGCTCTATAGCTTCCACTGTACTGGGGCTTTTTTCATATATAAGCAGTGGCCATAGCAATTTAGGTATTGTTATGATTAAAATTCATAACATGTCTGTCGATATCAAAATGGTTCGACAAAGGATTCACATTTGTTTATTATCGGTAGTCCGTGGTAACAGGAAGTTACGTCACTACCTCGGGGTTCAGTTAGCAGAAGATACGGTCTGTATCTCCAAAAGTGCACGATCGTCTGCTGATGACCTGGTCTTTTGGACAGAAGGGAAGTCCCTTTTGCAACTGCAAAAGAAACTAAACCGAACACTGGCTGCTCTAACAACCTACTGCAGCTTCTGGAAGATGGTAATCAACACGAGTAAGACAGTCTACACTATATTCACGCTCAGCAATAAAACAGTAAGAAAAGAACTGGATTTAAAACTTAATGATACAAAGCTAGCTAAAGAGAACAATCCGACTTATCTAGGGATACATCTAGATAACAGACTCACATACAAAACACATGTTGAGTCCCTAACTGCAAAAGCCTCTAGAAGGCTAAACCTCATAAAGCGATTGGCAAGCACTGATTGGGGAGCCAATCAGAGCACCCTACGAAAACTGTACTTGTGATACGTGCGCTCAGTTATGGATTACTCTCTACCCCTGCAAGCCACTGCTAGCCCAACACTTAGATTGAAACTAGATCGCATACAAAACCAGGCACTCAGATTCATCTGTGGAGGCTTGCGAACTACTCCGACCAGCACATGCGAGATTTCCGCCAATGTGGAACCCCTAGAACTAAGGAGAGAGAAAGCAGTTATCATCACGGCAGAAAGGTTCTTGCGAGCTGACAAGGATGACCCCTGCAAAAATGTTGTCAGTGACCACAACTCCAAGTACCATTACCGCATTAAAAAGACCTCTTTCACTAGAAGGTACCAAGAGATTTCAGGGAAGCACTACATACCAGAGAGTAGACTGCCTACTCAAGCTGTACCTGACCTACCACCTCACATAGAACTAAAAAGACCAATAATACGTACAAACCTTCTGCAACCCGTAAATGAAAGCCTCATACCTACACTGCTGAAAACACTTGCCATGGAAACCATCTGCCAATATGATGAAGACATTATCCATGCTTACACAGACGGATCAGCTTTCAAAGGAGTCATAAATGCTGGATATGGGGCCATAATCATCCCACCCAGCACAGAAGAACCCATCAAAATTGCAGGCCCCTGTGGTACCTGGTGCACAAACTACGAAGCCGAAGTAGTCACCATCCAGACAACCCTAACTAGAATTTTTGAATTCCTTGAGTCAGATGAAATGGAACCAAATGATGTTGTAGTATTCTCAGACTCGCAGGCTGCCCTCTTGGCAATAGGAAACTGGAAAACCAACTCTATCAATACTATCCAGAAGATCCAAGAAACATGCCACAAAATTATGAACTTGTATGGAACAGAAATATACATGCAATGGATACCTGGCCACATAAACATCACATTGAACGAAGTTGCTGATAGACTGGCAAAGAAGGGAGCAAAAATGCCACAGATTGACCAACCATTGAATATGTTAACAATTAAACAAATAGTCAAAAACAACTGTAAAGAAGTTTGTCTGAACACGTGGACACAGGCTAAAACAGGAAGAAGACTCTTCATACACTAAACAGCCCCAAATAAGGAAGATGCTTTGAACAATATCGAACGAAGATACCAAACCAAAATTTTCAGATTGAGAACAGGTCACTCTACACTAAATGGCCACAGAAACAGAATATGTTCACAGAATATAGCAAAATGTAGACACTGCCCAAACCCGTTGGAGACAGTAGAACACCACCTACTACAGTGCCCTGCACTCCAGGGACTGAGACATCAACTGCTACTACATAACCCATCCATAGACAATACACTGTATGGCAGCTCAGAACAACTTATACGAACAGCGCAGTACCATATAATGGCATCAAGGTCACCAAGAGCTGACGCTCAGTGACAGTGGATCAAAGTCAAGTCATGTATGAAAGGAATTATATTTCTGTGAAGAACGTGAGTAATTAAAAATTGTGTAAACCTGTCGAGGACAGCGTTTTTAGCTACAGACGATACTGAGCTTTCCTGATGACTGTATATCTATATTATGCCAACGGATATAATGGCTTTCCAGATGATATTTGTGGAGCAACGTTTGTGAGAATAAACTGTCTATTCATTTGTCCAACCTGGCCTTTGTGGTGTCATTAATAGTTGGTGGAGAAGGGTTGTGTGCGGGGTCCACTTACATACCCCTATGTGGACTTGGCCTGAGTAAACGTATTACTCATCATATAATAATATAAAAGACCCGCAACAGGTATCAACATGAACTGAAGGCACCACAGTTTGAACTTTCCTAGGAGTCTGCTTTGGTCTATGATCTGTAGTCCTCTGTCTGCGATTTCTATTGTCTGTTGAACTGTTGGGGCTCAGAACAAGCTAATACATTTTTCTCGTCATAGTAGGGACGGGCAGGTGCAAAGTTCACAATAGCCTGGGAAAATTCAACGTTGTGCTTGATTTCCTAAATATCCTATGAAGACTCCCTAAATTGGAGCACTGTCCTTCTAATTACAACTCTGCCAAGAGTAATCTTGAGCGAAAGTAGATACCTTTAAAGACCTTGATTGTACACTCTAAATTTTAGCCATTGTTGAACCATCACTGCATTGCAGTGGAGACAACATGTGACAATCATCATCATTATAATCTTCAACATCATTATTATCATCATCACTATCATCATCATCAGTGTCGTGGAATATTCTAATCCACATATATAAATTATCAAGTAAATATAAAGCCTAATAAATACATATAATAAATAAAGGAAGAAGAATGGTAAAGAACAGTGCTGTCACAATGACAGTACTCGAAATCCCCCTTCTTTTCTACTTCGTCGGCAAATTGTAACGCTTTCACGTTGATATTAAAGGCCTTCTGCAACATACAAGCGTTTCCCAAACACACAATAAAATGTGCTGCCTTTCTAAGAAAAACCTTGAAATATGCAAGTTGACCTAAATTTTAAATTCCATTCATGTCTTTTTCTACACTATGTTACCAAAAACAAAAGACAGATGGACTAAAGGATAGCGAGAAGGGAGAGGCAGAAAGCCGAACATTAAACACGCGTCTCGCTATTAATGCCACCCCCAACAAGCGTAACGCGATACACAATTACTACTATCACGCGTGTAAGGCTGCATGCACTAACTTTTTCGGACGGACAGTGATAAATTCACTACCCTTCCCAGAGTTAGGTTTTAAAATCACAAAAAAACGCTTATTAGGAAAGATAACAATAGATGGGTTTACGTTTGAAAACATTACAGTACCCAGACAGCACATCTTCGAAACAGGAGGTAGAAGAAATTGCATATTCTGAACGCAGCCACTTAGCTCTATTGAATATATATATTTGGGTTCCTTAGGGTTTGCTGACAAAGAATATGTACGGCGTTATGCAAATAGTCTAGGAATTAACAAGTTATAGCCAAAATAAAATGATGGTGCTGTCAGACAACACCCAAAATCAGAATCGCTCAGTGGTAGATTTTTTTACACCACCATTGTACGGGAAATGGGCCACAAGTTACATTTGAACTGATTGGCTGGAATGATATGTAAGGCTAAACACGATTAGTCGGGCTATAAATACTATCTTTGGTTGTTAGGGGAGACGTAGGAAGTTAAAATTTTTTCAAATACTTGTCGAAACGTGGCTCCATTGGCTAGACTCGCTGATATACTCACTTGGGAGCGTTAGTTCGAGACCACTAGTCAAATAAGCTTGATAAAGCAACAGTGCGTTGAAGCCAGCTCATATTTTTGCTAAATAAAAGCCTGGAACATAAGCAGATGGGAATTTGTGCCAGTAGTTGTGCCAGAATTCATTGCTAATCAACGTATCTGTGTTTGTTTCCATGAATTGTGGTAAGCTTGAAACATTCAGTATCTTTTAATGAAAATTGAATGTGAATTGTTAATTTATGCCTGTATATAAGTGTAGTTCAGTAGCAAACATGATGTAAAGCCTATAATGCTCCCGCCTGAACAGAAGGTGTCGGAGGAAAGTAAAACTGCATGGAATGGCCAAACAGTACACTGACACCTAGATTATTGATTAGACAGAAATAATGCTGGAAGTGCAGAGGCGTGGTAACCATTAAGGAGGTAAATACTGGTATAAAATATTTCAGATGAAGCTGACAGTTGGCCTAACGCTCTGAACTCAATGTTTGTGATGTATTGTGCTCAGTGTAAAAAGAGAGTATAAATTAGTTATGAAGTAGAAGGTACATCCTTCTTGTTTTCAGGGACCGTGGTCTTGATGGTATTGAGCAGCACCTGGTCAGAGCTTTGCTGAATCCAGAGTCGGACAGCATACTCCTTGGTCCATTTAGCTATCAGTGAGGTGTCTCCAGAGCCGAGGGGAGAATCGAGCAGAGGAGTCTGTTCCTGCCGCCATCACGCAAGATAAGCTGATGTGGCCAGCTGAGCTCAAAATTATGTACCCCCAGCTTAAAATGACCTTGTAAAAATAACATTAAGAGGGGAATTAAATTGTGTTAATATCAGGAACTGAGAACATCTCCAATAATAGTTCCCATAAAGACAAACTATTGAAGTCATGATGACAAATACCAACAGAGCTTGAACAAAACAAAACCAGTATTACCTCATATTACTACTACACAACTGACACACATAGGATACTTTTAATAATATATGTCATTACCATATTCATATTGATAAATTCTGTACATATAACTTGTAAGTAAAATTGATTGTGATTCCTGGTTCCCTTTGTATTTGAATCAGGACACATATTCATTCATAACAGCAATGAATACATATTTTTATTTGAAAAGTTATCAGTGACTCCTTTAAGATATCCTTTAGAGTGTTAAATGTATGTGAGTGTCACAGTGTTGTCAAGTGTGGTGGGATAAATTAAATTGTTTATCTGTCTGTTGTTGTTATGACTTACACTTCATCATACACATACCCTAGACATACAACGTAGTCATCACACTATTCCAGAATAATTCTGACTGAGGTATACATATGTGGCAGCAAGCAAGGTTATATATAATACACTACTCTTATTAGATATATATACCTTCACAGCTGATCTCAGTCAGTACACTAAGTCCCCTATAAATATTTATAACATCTCACTTCACCACATATATTGGGGTCTCGCTCTTGGGATTTTGAATCTTTCTCTATTAAAAATATTGGGGGTAATTCACTTCAGGGAATATAAGAATTAAAAGGTATCCTTGGGTGGAATTAAATAAGGTGAGCTCACGGTGCCTGTGTTGTCCATTAGATATATATTTAGAGATTAAATTGTTGGTTAGACATTGTATAAACTTACCTGATAGACAATGGCGGACCTGGCCAAGTTTCGATCTGCTGCTGTTCAGACTGCAAAAGAGTTAGGATTAGATGGGCAAGTTATGGTTGCCTATGTCACTACGGAATGTGACAAATTTATTGAACGCGAAGAAAGAAGATTAGAAAAAGAGGCCGAAAGAAAGTTAGAGGCTGAGACTAAGAGGTTGCAGGCTGAGGCTGAGACTAAGAGGTTGCAGATTGAGGCTGACAAAGAGGCTAAAGCATTGGAAGCCGAGGAAAGAAGACAGGCTGCAGAAAGGGAAGAGAAGAAATTAGCTGCAGAAAGGGAAGAGAAGAAATTAGCTGCAGAGAGGGAAGCAGAAAAGGAGGAGAAGAGATTACAAAGGGACATGAGTTACGACTAAGGGAGTTTGAGTTTCAGGGCCATGCTCCTGAAAATGGTGCCAGTCCCTTTGCCTCTGATGCCACTGCTAGCCAAGGAGCCTCAACCTCAGCTATGAATTTTCATTTAGATCATTTTGTTGAGAAAGACGATGATATAGAGAGCTACCTAAATAGGTATGAACTATTAGCTACCACGTATGGGTTAGAGAGAGAAAGGTGGAGCTTAAAGTTATCTCAGGGACTTCGTGGGGCAGCTTATGAAGTTTTTGCAAAAATGAGTAGAGGTGATCAGGAAAATTATGACATGTTAAAGCAGGCTCTTTTGTTAAGATATGAAAAGAATGCAGAATTCTATAGGAAAAAATTTAGGAATGCTAAACTACTGTCAGGTGAAACCTATCACCAGTTCTCTGCACGAATAGAGACATACTTGGAGAAATGGACTTCTCTGGGGAAAACCCAAGATCTTAAGGAAATGGTCCTTATAGAGCAATTAAGAGAGTCCATGGCTCCAGACCTGAGAAAGTTTCTCATGGAACAAGGTGCAGAGAGGCTGGGTGAGTTGCTAAATGTTGCTGAAAGGTATCAAGCAGCTCAAGCAGAGGTAACAGGTAATAAAAAGAAACAAGTGGATAACTTTAGGGCACCACAGAACTTTAATAAATTTGATCCTAAGGATCAAAATAAAAGTAAGCACCAGTTTGATAGGCCACGGTATGAAAATAAAAATAAATTCCCACAATTCGATGAAAGGAAATATGATGAAAGAAAATCTTTCAACCAAGGAAAAAGGTGGTGTAAGAATTGTCAGATGGACAATCATGACACTGACCGTTGCAGAAGGAAACCTGTGTATATGGCAACCCTTCAGGTCAGGTCGACCTCAAGACAGGAGGAGGATATTATGTTGGATACCACTCCAGAAGAGATGAGGAAGGCACAGGCTGGGGATAAAACACTCAAGCCTTGTTTCAGAAAATTGTCAACTTGTCATACAACTCCAGGCAAGGGAGATTTTTACATGAAAAACAAGTTGATGTATAGGAAGACTGGAGCTAGATCCAAAGGTCAGGGACAGCTGGTTCTTCCAAAAAGATATAGGGCAGACTTAATAAGGAGCCTACATGTGAAACCAGATGGGGACCATGAGAAGATAGGTACCATCATCCAAAAGGTGGCTCACAATTATTATTGGCCCAAAGCAAGATGGGACATTGAGAATTTTGTAGAAAGGTGTAGCATAGCACATGAGGGAACACCCACAAGTGGGAACATGGATCAGGACCTGGACACGCCACGGGGCAAAATTAGGCCTGACAATAAAAAGAAAATAGATTTGATAAAGTGGACCAAATGGAATGGGAAGCCCCTTTTCACGGACAAGCTTCACTTAACTGTTTTACAATGGCCACTATGCGGAGAGTGCAAAAAGATGTCGTACCCCAGGATAAGCCGACAATCCCTCAATCGGACTTAAACAAACTGGAGGAAGAGGATGTAGAGAGGAAATCTCTCATCAAGAATTTTAAGTGGGGAGAAAGCCCCAAAAGAAAAATTGGTAGCGGTCGTTTTGTGAATGATAATTCTCGGAGGAAAAATCATCACTATAAAGCTTCGAGTGGAAGAGACCATACCGGTGCATGGACAAATAGGTCCACACAATTAAAGGTCCATATGTAGCTTTGTTAAGAACGTGGACTGATGAAAAGGCAGAGGAAAACATTACATCTTCATACCAATATGTGAATGAGCTGACCACTCGTTTAAAAACTGGTTGGAAACTTGCCAATGAAAATTTGAAACAAGCCAGGAAGAAACATGCTGCCTATTATAACAGGAAAGCGAAAGACAGAAATTTGGCTGTGGGAGAGAAAGTACTGCTTCTTTTGCCCGGGAGTCAGAATAAGTTACAAATTGGATGGCAGGGTCCATATACAGTTTTAGAGAAGGTATCTAGAACAAATTATAAGATAGATAAGAAGGGGAAAGAAAAAATCTATCATGTGAACCTCCTGAAGAAATATTTGGAAAGAGAACATCAGGAGGAGACACACTTGTTGACCTTGTCCATCGCCATGGAGATGAAAAAGGAACCACTTTCATCATTTGAGTATCCATTACACCCCTGTGAGACAGCAGCACAGGTGAAAATCAGTACACATTTAACGAAAACTCAGAAAGAGAGAGTGCAACAGGTTCTAAATAATCATGCAGAGGTGTTAACAGACCGACCAGGGCATACAAACCTATTGGAATATGATATGAAACTGATAGACCCCACACCTGTCTGTATGAAACCATATTCGATTCCGTTTGCTAAGGAGAAAGCTTTGAAGGAAGAGATAGACTATCTATTGAAGGAAGGAATTATTTCACACAGTGAATCTTCGTATAGTTCCGGTGTTGTACTCTTAAGGAAGCCCTCTGGAGAACATAGACTCTGTATAGATTACAGGAGACTGAATGCTATTACAGAAGGACAGGTGGATCCATTGCCGGATACAAATCAGCTGTTTGCCAAACTAAATAAAGCTAAATATTTCTCCAAAGTGGATCTGAGTAAAGGATATTATCAGATTCCAGTAAAACCTGAGGTTAGACCATACCTAGCTTTTAGTACTTCAGAAGGACACTATGAGTTTAATAGATTGCCATTTGGATTGAAGAATGCGCCTGGTGTCTTCTCTAGAATGATGAGAAAATTATTGGACCCTCTGAATAATCCATGTATAACAAATTTCATGGATGATATCCTGATAGCAACAGAAACATTTGAGGAACACATTGACTCTCTGAACATGCTGTTTAATCGACTTAGGGAGGCAAATTTAACAGCCCGACCAACCAAATGTTGCGTTGGATGTAAAGAATTGGAATTTTTGGGACACACAGTTTATCAGGGAAACATGACCCCTGACCCAAAGAATTTGGAGAAACTACAGAAAGCCCCGAGACCACAAACCAAGAAGGACGTGAGATCCTTTGTCTCATTATGTGGTTTCTACCAGAAGTATATCAAAAACTTTAATTCCATATGTGCACCGTTAACTGATTTGACACGTAAAGGACATCCAGATCGCATTACATGGACACCACAATGTGAAATGACTTACCAAGAATTGAAGGAAAAGCTCACAAGTAAACCTATTTTGAAATTACCTGACTTAAGTCAAGAATTCATAGTAAGGACGGATGCAAGTAATATTGGGTTAGGTGCAACTCTACTACAGAAATCAGATGCATTGGAGGGGGAATTAAGCCCAGTGGCATATGCTAGCAGAAAATTGAATAAAGCTGAAATCAATTACTCAACTAGCGAAAAAGAATGTCTTGCAGTAATATGGGCAATAAAGAAATTCAATATCTATCTGTATGGGAAGGCCTTTAAGTTGCAAACAGACCACAAACCTTTATCGTTTCTAGCACAGGCTAGGCATGAGAACTCCAGGTTACTCCGATGGTCTTTACTTTTGGCTCCATATAATTTTAGCATTGAGTATATATCTGGAAAAACAAATTTGGGAGCGGATTTTTTAAGCCGCCATCCGTGTGATGAGAATCACCGTAAACCCCAGAACTAATAATAAATTTCTCTGTGTGTATATAGAATAAAGGACTGACATATAATGTCTGTTTTAAGAGGGGAGATGTCGTGGAATATTCTAATCCACATATATAAATTATCAAGTAAATATAAAGCCTAATAAATACATATAATAAATAAAGGAAGAAGAATGGTAAAGAACAGTGCTGTCACAATGACAGTACTCGAAATCCCCCTTCTTTTCTACTTCGTCGGCAAATTGTAACGCTTTCACGTTGATATTAAAGGCCTTCTGCAACATACACGCGTTTCCCAAACACACAATAAAATGTGCTGCCTTTCTAAGAAAAACCTTGAAATATGCAAGTTGACCTAAATTTTAAATTCCATTCATGTCTTTTTCTACACTATGTTACCAAAAACAAAAGACAGATGGACTAAAGGATAGCGAGAAGGGAGAGGCAGAAAGCCGAACATTAAACACGCGTCTCGCTATTAATGCCACCCCCAACAAGCGTAACGCGATACACAATTACTACTATCACGCGTGTAAGGCTGCATGCACTAACTTTTTCGGACGGACAGTGATAAATTCACTACCCTTCCCAGAGTTAGGTTTTAAAATCACAAAAAACGCTTATTAGGAAAGATAACAATAGATGGGTTTACGTTTGAAAACATTACAGTACCCAGACAGCACATCTTCGAAACAGGAGGTAGAAGAAATTGCATATTCTGAACGCAGCCACTTAGCTCTATTGAATATATATATTTGGGTTCCTTAGGGTTTGCTGACAAAGAATATGTACGGCGTTATGCAAATAGTCTAGGAATTAACAAGTTATAGCCAAAATAAAATGATGGTGCTGTCAGACAACACCCAAAATCAGAATCGCTCAGTGGTAGATTTTTTTACACCACCATTGTACGGGAAATGGGCCACAAGTTACATTTGAACTGATTGGCTGGAATGATATGTAAGGCTAAACACGATTAGTCGGGCTATAAATACTATCTTTGGTTGTTAGGGGAGACGTAGGAAGTTAAAATTTTTTCAAATACTTGTCGAAACGTGGCTCCATTGGCTAGACTCGCTGATATACTCACTTGGGAGCGTTAGTTCGAGACCACTAGTCAAATAAGCTTGATAAAGCAACAGTGCGTTGAAGCCAGCTCATATTTTTGCTAAATAAAAGCCTGGAACATAAGCAGATGGGAATTTGTGCCAGTAGTTGTGCCAGAATTCATTGCTAATCAACGTATCTGTGTTTGTTTCCATGAATTGTGGTAAGCTTGAAACATTCAGTATCTTTTAATGAAAATTGAATGTGAATTGTTAATTTATGCCTGTATATATGTGTAGTTCAGTAGCAAACATGATGTAAAGCCTATAATGCTCCCGCCTGAACAGAAGGTGTCGGAGGAAAGTAAAACTGCATGGAATGGCCAAACAGTACACTGACACCTAGATTATTGATTAGACAGAAATAATGCTGGAAGTGCAGAGGCGTGGTAACCATTAAGGAGGTAAATACTGGTATAAAATATTTCAGATGAAGCTGACAGTTGGCCTAACGCTCTGAACTCAATGTTTGTGATGTATTGTGCTCAGTGTAAAAAGAGAGTATAAATTAGTTATGAAGTAGAAGGTACATCCTTCTTGTTTTCAGGGACCGTGGTCTTGATGGTATTGAGCAGCACCTGGTCAGAGCTTTGCTGAACCCAGAGTCGGACAGCATACTCCTTGGTCCATTTAGCTATCAGTGAGGTGTCTCCAGAGCCGAGGGGAGAATCGAGCAGAGGAGTCTGTTCCTGCCGCCATCACGCAAGATAAGCTGATGTGGCCAGCTGAGCTCAAAATTATGTACCCCCAGCTTAAAATGACCTTGTAAAAATAACATTAAGAGGGGAATTAAATTGTGTTAATATCAGGAACTGAGAACATCTCCAATAATAGTTCCCATAAAGACAAACTATTGAAGTCATGATGACAAATACCAACAGAGCTTGAACAAAACAAAACCAGTATTACCTCATATTACTACTACACAACTGACACACATAGGATACTTTTAATAATATATGTCATTACCATATTCATATTGATAAATTCTGTACATATAACTTGTAAGTAAAATTGATTGTGATTCCTGGTTCCCTTTGTATTTGAATCAGGACACATATTCATTCATAACAGCAATGAATACATATTTTTATTTGAAAAGTTATCAGTGACTCCTTTAAGATATCCTTTAGAGTGTTAAATGTATGTGAGTGTCACAGTGTTGTCAAGTGTGGTGGGATAAATTAAATTGTTTATCTGTCTGTTGTTGTTATGACTTACACTTCATCATACACATACCCTAGACATACAACGTAGTCATCACACTATTCCAGAATAATTCTGACTGAGGTATACATATGTGGCAGCAAGCAAGGTTATATATAATACACTACTCTTATTAGATATATATACCTTCACAGCTGATCTCAGTCAGTACACTAAGTCCCCTATAAATATTTATAACATCTCACTTCACCACAATCAGTATCATCATCATCATTATCATCGTCATCATCATTATCATCATCATTATCAACATAATCATCACGGACGGGACACATGGGGGTGTTAATCAAAGGAAAGGGTTAACAAAGTATGCGTCTTCCGAGAGGTTGTGATATATATAATCGGTGACGTGCAGCAACATAGGTTAAGAGGGTATCACGTGCCTCTGACCATGGTAGTCTTATCATGGCACAATTACAACACAGTGTCAGCGTTACGACTATTAGATCTTTGTCCAGCACAGCACGCATAGAAGCAATAACAAACGGAAAGAGTTCACTAAACCTGTATGTGTCTTTGAAGTAATGGTAGTCTCAACCTTTTCAGGCACTTCCTGTTACCATTAACTGATTTATGTTTCACAGACACTAGTTTTACAATTCAGATTTATTAACACTTTGTGTGAGTAACAGTATCGTTGAGGGGGGGGGGGGGGGGGAAGGGGGGGGGGGGGGGGAATGGTAGTAGTAGTATTAGTGTCACGGGATTTACTCCCCTTGCTCTGCAGTGATGGTCCAATAGTGGCCAAACTTGAGTATCTACTGAGGGTTTTCAAAGATGTCTACCTTTCCCTCAAGATTACTCTTGGCAGAGATATGAACTGAAGAATGGTGCTTCAATTCTAAAGACCCTCGTAGGAATTTAAGAAATTAAGTACTACGGCTGATAGGATCCAGGCCGTGTAAACTTTCTATCTTCCCTGACCTTCTACGAGGAGAAACGGTTTTTCGCTTAACCTTTCTATCTTCCCTGGCCTTCTATGAGGAGTAAAGATTTTTTGCTCGTTTTGATGAGCCCCCCAACTGATTTAAATCAGTAAAAGATTATTTCAATAGCTCTGTTATAAGTATTTAAAATGACTGACATACGGGTGCAGTTCACTCAAAATGAGTAAATCAGCTATAAATTTGTGTGTGTGTATATATATATATATATAAGAAAAGACTTCACTTGGCAGCTCTGAATGTGTACTTAGTTGCCAGTAAGATATCGGTTGGCTTCTGCTCCAGCCGATGCATGTTCCTTGCAAGTTGTAGACTGGTTCAGTCGTCACTGATCAAGTCTGGTGGACGCAACAGGTCCCTCGTGGTATCGTGGGGTAATTGCGAAGATGGTCCAGCATCTGTTAAGACCTGTCTGATGTTGGTGTCTAGCTTTGACTGAAGGCCACTTATACCACACACTCCACAGATAGCACCACCAATTGGTACCACTAACTAGTATCCTGAAATCAGAGAGAGACAAATACCCTCCTGAGTATTGGGTTTCCTGACACAAAATCATGTGTTCCCCCGTCCCCCTCCACCTTTTCATTCCACCATCCCATCTGCCTCAGAATTTTATCCTCTCTGAGCATTAATGTTCATCCCAGTGAGCGGAAAACATCCATTGGTTCAATATAGAACATGTTTACATTTACATATGCACTGATTGAAAAGGTTTAAATAATAAGTATGTACATCACTACCGCCATCATCCACTCCCTGCTCCATATGGAACTTAGGACTTTCTCTGCTTTTGATTCTCTATGACAAACGCGCATGAAGCAGTCACCAGCTCTTGCAGTTCATGAAACCAATATTCTGTATGCTGAGGTTGCCAGCCTCTATTAACTTGGACATCCACTAGCAATTTCCATGTCTTAATAATGCAAAATATAGAATTATAAAACGTACAACTTACCCCAATTACTTGGGAATACAGACTGACTTCTGGCTCAGAGAAGTAGTTTCGGCACATTGGTTCAGATGCCTCTTATACATGGTCTGGGGTATTACTTTACAATAGACTCCCACTGTTACTTAGTGTTCAGGCTCCTAGGATTCCGGGCTTGTCGTATTAATGAATGTAGAGTTGGCGTTGTGTAAATTCACAAGATGCTTAAACACGTTGTCCGGTCCTTTAAAGTTGAATCCTGATCCTATTCCATAACCTGGCTCGTCTGGCTGACTTCTTGATGGGTTGAATTTCACAGTGCCGTAAACTCAAACGGCGCTAGATCATAAGGCAACATTCCGCCCACGCATCCAGATTGCTACTATATGACCAGGCTCCAATCAGAAATATCGCATTGTCGATCATGATTACACTCGTGACTTCATAATCTATCACCGGTAATATCTTTCAAGATGGATAATTATCGTACCTATTGCCTACAAGTCTGCCCGGAAATGATTATCTAATTTACCCAGTCCAGCCAACATTTTCAACAAACTGGACAGAAATATTATCAGTGATGAGATAATCGACTGTGGTCATCCCAAAGTTGTTTACTTCTTAATCCGGCGCGCCCATGCACTGTCTGGTAGAAAATGTGTTACAACATTTTACTCCACAGATTCACGTGTCAATACAGGTTCAAACGAAAGTCACTGATTACCCTAATCAGCAAAAGACATGTCAAGAATTGAGGGAAGGGAGTGTAAACAATGAATCAAAATACCAAATACTGTCAGAGGTGGGAGAAAAACTAAAGTGAAGAGCACAGAATGAATTATAGGATGGCAAAAGCAAATGTAATGTTCGAGGTTATTTTGGAACAATTAGCATCAGTAGTAGTATTAGTATTTGTTGTAGTATTAGCATCAGTAGTAGTATTAGCATTTATAGTAGTATTAGCATCAGTAGTAGTATTAGCATCAGTAGTTGTATTAGCATTTGTAGCAGTATTAACATCAGTAGTAGTATTATCATCAGTAGTAGTATTAGCATCAATAGTAGTATTAGCATTTATAGTAGTATTAGCATCAGTAGTAGTATTAGCATCCGTAGTAGTATTAGCATCAGTAGTAGTATTAACATCAGTAGTAGTTTTATCATTATTAGCATTAGTAGCAGTAGTGTGGGCATCAGTAGTAGTAATAATATCAGTAGCAGTATTATTATTAGCATTAGTAGTAGTGATGTGAGCATCAGTAGTAGTATTAACGTTAGAAGTAGTATTATTATTAGCATTAGTAGTAGTAGTGTGAGCATCTGTGACGAAACAATCTCCATCATTACATTTATCTGTGCCATTCTTTAATTTCTTTTGTGCTTTTCCCTTTCCTTTTTCTCCCCTCTAACAGTATTTGATGTTTTCGCTTCATAATTCAAGGTTCCTTGCCCCGTCCAGGCCTAATTAACCATCCCTTACTAACTATTGTGATTGCCGACTTTTGTTTGAAACCTTATTGACTCGTGGTGGTGTAGAATGAAGGTCTGTCCATGATTGTGTAACACACTTCCAGCTAGGCAGCAAGTCACGGATTAAACATAGGAGTGGAATAGCCATCTGGATCTATCGTTTATCGCTAGTTCGGTCTATTGTTACCTCCGACTTTCTGTCTGGGGAGATATAAGAAAACTTAAGTAGTTGCCTGATTAGTTGTTACAGGTTGCATATGCCGTGCCCAAAACACACAGTAAATGTCAATCTGGTGACATGGACAATAAGATAGCGAATGTGATGTTTGGAGCACGAAAGTGATGTAATCGTTTCCGCCTAGATTTTGTTGTAAGCAATAATTACAAGAAAGTGAAATCTTGAAAGAGATTATCGGTAATAGATCTAAGAAGTAGTGAGTGTAAACATGATTAAAACTATAGGAAGTGGCTAAATCTTAAATGGTCATGTAAGTCATCCACCTGATTTCGTAGATGACACACAGAGAATAGTTTATGTTGTCTTGAAAAATATTCTAGATAAACGAGAGTAGTGGGGGATAGACCCATACCAAAATCAGCAAGTTATTTATCATTAGCTTGAAATGCAAATACAGGCTGCTCTAGATTGAACTTCTCACTCACAAAGCGATTTGGGCGGGTAAGCGAAAATATCAAATACCATAATCCCCGCCGTAAGTACGTTGGTCGGTCGGTCACATCATGCACACCTTTATTTACGCACTTTTCTATTTTCGAAAGAGTACATTAACTTTCAACCACAGCTAAGGGGTGCAACTGTGATTGAAAGTTAGACAATAATTGTATTGTTTCTCTTATATGTACTCTCCCGAAAATAGAAAAGTGCACAAATGACGGTGTGCATGAACAGTTTGATTATGGAAAGTCAAGATTTTAAAAGATGCACGAACAATTACGAGACACGTTGTCATAAAAGAAATGTTAGTTATTTAGTCAATTTCCGGTCCATTAGATCATTATCACTGATCCACGTGTCATTTAGGAAGGTTACTCCATGTCTTCATATTTAATACATCCATGTAATTTTTACTACAAATAACTAATGACGGTCGCCTGCAATGAAATGACCACAGTAGTAATAGTACCGTCTGTAATACATGTAACAAAAACAACACACTATAATTAAAAACTTGTCAGGTTTGACGGATTATTGCTAGTTTGATATAATCTAGCACCCTGCAAGACTACTTCACTGACTTCAAACTTCTTCAAGGAAAAATCATAGACAGCCAGGAGCACAGAAAATCAGGACCCAAATGTAGGACAGGTCAATGACATGAATTCTATGATTAGAGGAGAGAAGCCCTGAATAACTCACTCTGTATTTAAGTTCAAGGATCCTAGTTCGTGTTCTAAATGTTAGACACTTAACTCACCTGAAGAGACGGCATCGTAAATCAGTTGCCTGACATTATTCGGATGTTACCTGTACAAAAACACTGTGTTAATTCGCCCAACAAAACTCGGAATAAGTTGTAATATGTATTTTATTGTTTCGTGTTTTGCATTTTCCAGGTATAATTTGCTTGTAAATGTACAGTGGCATATGAGGCTGGCAGCTTCATCACTGTATAATCTGACACATGAACCCCCACTGCAAGAGCTGGTGTTGTGGGTTCTTTTGGTTTCATCAACTAATCTGATGTTTGATTCTAGGGGGTGTTAGTACGATTTTAGAACAATGTTCAAATGCGGCCAAGTGGCAACTTGCGAGTACGTTGACAGAACTTCTAGTGCACAGAAACAACACATATTTATTTTATACTTTCCACTTGTACTTTGAGTATTCAAACATATCTCAGTCATTTTAAATCCTTATGGCCATCAGTAATGCTCCAACAATTTACATTTGTCTGGACAATTATGACATCGTCTGAAGATTTCACATATCCAAACATAGTCCGCCTCAGTCCGTGCGTTAATTAATAATTACTTACTTGTTCGTCCATCACGGGTGATGAAGACCACTCTGTTCATCCAATTATTAGGAATATAATAATTATTACCACTCTTGTAACATATTCGGCGTCTGTGGCCTAATGGATATGAACGCAGTTTCATAATCCAGATATACCAGGTTCAAAACCTGCTGCAGGCGGTTTGGTAGCAGATATATATATATATATATATATATATATATATATATATATATATATATATATATATATATATATATATATATATATATATATATATATATATATATATATATATATATATATATATAAATGGATGTATATTGCAATTGTTACCTTCCGCTATCCAAAAGCACTTTCATCCGACTCACTAGGTTAACATTAACACACAGGGAGGGAAATTATTCTGAGGACGATGTAAGTGGTGGATGGAAAAGGCAGGCGCTAAATCTGCATACCAGAGACCCATACTCAAAAGAGACATTTGTTTTCCTTTTGGTTTGTGGTACAAGTTTGTGGTACAAGTTTGTGGTACAAGTTCAGGGTACACGTTTACGGTACAAGCTGCAAGCAGTCTATGCTTGACAAGCTTTGCAGTTACCTTGGCCATGTGCAAGAGACGTGCTGCAACCACAAGATTTGACTATCGACAAGAAGTACATTCCAAAACTCAACATCGATTGAAGCAGAAGTCAACCATCTGACTCCACACTGGAAGCTGAGTAGCAAACAAGTGGAATCTATGAACTCATTCCCCAAGTTTTTCGCCACTAAGTTAAATCATCATTTTAATTTTTTTTTTCTAAACAAAGTATTTTATTTTAAATATTGGTAAATTCCAAGTGATTATTAAACCAGTTGATCTATAACTTTAAAGCTATAGTTGGATTAATCACTATTGAGTGAATTGTATGTCTGCACCCGTATGACTCATATTGTGTTAAGTAACCTAAACATACTCATCAATACAATTAATAATTGCTGAATCACCTTCATCTGGGGGCTTAAAAAAAACACGAGCAAAGTTTCCTACACAGAAGGGGCGGAAAGATACAAAGTTCATGACGGCTTAGAGGCTCTCAATTGTCACGCTTGATTTCTTCGCCTTCATGTGAGGCCTCTGAAATAGAAGCATCATCTTTCTTCTATTTATACCTATTTATACCTATTTATACCTATTTATACCTATTTATACCTCCGAATACCCTCATCATTATACTCTGGCCATTGTTGGACCACTACTGCGGAGCACGGAGGCGAAAACCGCCATAGCATCAGTAATAGTATTAACATCAGTAGTATTATTATTAGCATTAGTATTGGCAGTGACATCAGTGGTAGTAGCATGAGTAGTAGTATCAGTAGTATGATCATTAGTTGAAGTATTATTAGCAGTAGTAGTTGCATCAGTGGTAATAACTTTTGCATCAGTAATAGTAGTATCAGTAATAGTATTTACGTCTACAGTAGTAGTATTAGCATCACTAGTAATATTATTAACATCAGCAGTTGTATTAGTAGTATTAACATCAGTATTATTATTATTAGTGGTAGAGTAGAGTAGTAGTAGTAATGTTTACATTAGTAGTGGTAGTTTAAGTAGTATTCGCATCACTATCAGTAGATGCATCAGTGGTATCATTATTATTAGCAAGAGCAGCAGTAATAGTAGTCTTAGCATCAGTAGTTGTACTAGCGTCATTAGTACCAGCAACAGTAGTAATAGTGGCAGCAGTAGTAGTAGTAGTAGCAGCAGCAGTAGTAGTAGTAGTATTAGTAGTAATATCAGTAGTAGTATTTACATCAATAGTAGTGGTAGTATTATTAATATCATTAGTAGTAGTAGTAATTGTTGTTGTTGTGTTTGCTTTAGTAGTAGTAGTAGTAGTAGTAGTAGTAGTAGTATTAGTAGTAGTAGTAGTAGTAGTAGTAGTAGTAGTAACAATAGTAATAGTATAATTATTTCCACTAGCAGCAACAGTAGCAGTAGGAATAGGTATAACTATCATTGGTATAGCGCTGTAACAAACTTAGCTAACAGAATCTACATTTGATTATTTCGTAATGTTATCAGACCTAAAGGTATTTTAAATTTGGACATACATCCTAATATAACCGACTAGGTTGAACGGGACGCGCCTCGCCAAAACGTGACAAAATTTTATTTTAAAAAAAAAGATTATTTCGTAAGACGTGTTATTCTTTTAGTGCAGAGCGCGGACAAGGGTAATAGCATTTCTAAACTCGAGTCTGATCTTCAGATAACTACTGACGTATTTTAGAATACTTGTTTCGCTACGTACAATATAAAAGAAGCTTAATGACAAGATTCAAAATTACAGAGAAAGCATTCATCATCATCATCGCCATGATCATCGTCATCACCATCATCGTCATCCCCATCATCGTCATCATCATCATCATCGCTACACTCATCAGTAGTTTCCTTTGCGCTCCTTGCGAAGCATGGAGCCACCATCACAGCTGTCCCTGTCTGTAACGGTAGTTTTATTGATATCGTCTGCTAGAATTGGCAGTGCGCATTTTTGGGGTCAATAGAATTAATATAAATTGATTTTTATACTTCACGGATTAGTGAACGCGAAATACACGGTCAAATTATGACGTGTTAGCGTCGATAAGGTCACGCTTCGTGACTTAGATACTTTACCCTTGTTACGTTGTCCGTCAAGCCGCGAAGTCGTGTTTTTACCTCCTTCCAAGGTTGATAGGCTTTGCTAATAGCCATATTTATGTAAAGTGATACCAGGACTCAGGGTCAGTCCAGATAATAATATATACAAGCGAATTCATAAGGTTAGTGATTAACCTGCGTTACGGAAGGATATTTAATAAGTAATTTGATTATTTTCGTCAAGACTCATGCGCTCACTTCTGGCTGTCTGAATTCCAGCAGCACATGTATATAGCCATGATGTTCTGCCGACATGAATTCATTATGACACGGACGGATAAGAATATATATGCAAGTAAATTCTAATGAACTGTATGTGAATGTTATACCTACGTGAAATGTCTTCGTGTGTGAACTGTTTAATAAATCATGGACTCCAAGTTGAAGACTTATCCACATCGATACGTTACGGCTGTTTGTTTGCATTGACATGTTTGATTATTATTGTAGTGAAGAACTCTTCCGATGAGAAGATATATAATATAATAATGAGCTCCGAAAGGAACCAATGTCTTCTTGGACATTCAACACATAATGAGTCCATATAACGGTGACCCTCATTTGAAGATTATAAACGAACGAAGCACGCATTCGCGATTCAACAAATACTGAACCAGCTCTGAACCAGCCTATCCTTATCAGCTCAGAACGTATCTTTATCAGCTGGTGGCCAGATGTGGTGTGGAATTATAATCTAATCGTCAAAGTTATCAAAGAATACCGAGTTCAGAAGAAAAATTCCCTTCGAGCGAAAATGGACACTTTTTGCGTGTACACCTATGACGTCAGACGCCCTTAACAACAGTACGATTCTTCACTATCAATGGCAGCCACATTTCAACGTCTTTGAAGAAAAGAATTTCTAAACGCTCAATCAACCATAGAAACTAGAGTCAACCGTCACCATCATGCAATACGAGCTCTTCTGTCAGCAGGCACTTTACGAATTTATCTAGGCTAAAAGCTAAGTAATTGTTTTCGCTTTTACGCTGTCATGTCCTCTTTGCTATTTCACCGGCTTGTCCTTTGCAAATCACTGTTGAATGTTGTTTGTGAATATCTGTTATGTTGTATTTTACATGTTAGCGGGTTGGTTGGCGAGGGAGCTGAAACCTCTGGAATGTCGCGAAAAGCTGACCACAGAGATTTCAGTCGTTCTTAGGGATTATTGAAGTTTTGCAATCTGTACGGGAGCCCCCTAACAAATTAACCATGGAACTGTTCTGCTAGACATTGCAAGATTTCGATACTAAGTGTTTTAACTGTGCAGTTCTGTGAATAACTGGTGTATTTTTCTGTACTAATTTCATTTTTATTCAGTTCTGTAATAATGTTCGTAATCTATCTCGTCAATTCTGATCTTTCTATAACTTATTTCATAGATTTTGTATTGACCGTTATGAGTCCATTGTTACGTCACTGATTTTTGAGTACATGTTTCATCTTGACTTAGTTCAATCCTTGACCTTCTTAGTGTACTTCCGATTTTTTCTCCTTAGTTTATAGATTCATTTTATGTCTGAAATTGTCAGTTTGTGATGTGCTAATGTTCTGTACAGTTTAGTTTATTGTTTGTCTTAGTTATTCATTTCATATATTAATGATATAATAATGTTATACATTTATTATTAATAGAATAATACAATAATTTGATTAATTTTTACCAAATCATTTGATGACTTAGGTGATGTCATCTAGTTGCAGTAGTAGTCCAATATACTATTGAAGCATATTGTAGATTGTGACGAGGGCACAATAGCATAATATATAGTGATAAATAACTGATTTATGGTTTGCCTTGAATAGGACAAACATACTAGATATTAACTAGTACATTTTCATAATACTACAGTGTTGACTTAGCACATATAATTGATTAAATAACATAATTATGGAGGGACAATACTCATAATTATTGGAGGATAATATTAGATGCATGATGTAAATTCAGCATCATAGATTAATAATGGTATACTACATTCGTATAATGTAATGGTTATATATTATTGATATACTTAGTTACAAAATAGTTGTGGAACTTACAACTAATAATACAAGAATATTATAGTTGATTATATTGAGTATTAATCTATTTTTACACATAAATATAATTAAATATTTAACTGAGGAGGCATATTGTTGAATTAAAATGGCTACTCTTGAATCCTTTGTTAAGATTGGGAAGGATTATGGTTACAAAGGACCAGAACTTCGTCAATTTGCAGAACAGCAACTGGCTGCATGGAAGCAGGAACAAGAAGAACTTGAAAGAAAAGAAGCTGAAAAAAAGCTGAATTGAAACGAGAGAAAGAAGAACTTGAACAAAAAGAAGCAGAACGTGAACTTAAATGAGAAAAGCAAAGAGAAATTGCTAGACGAGAAGAAGAAGAACGTGAACTTTAATTAGAAAAGCAAAGAGAAATTGCTAGACGAGAAAAAGAAGAACTTAGACAAGAAGAAGAGAATAAATTGAGACGAGAGGAAATTATAAGGCAACAAGAAATGGAATTGCAACGTCTTAAGTTGGAAACTGCAAGATTTCAGGCACAAAGTGCTAATACGAGCCAGAATGATAATTCTCAAAATGGATCTTCATCCAACCACAATAAACCTTATTACAACTTAAAATTCCACATTTCAAATTGAACTTCGACGACCTTGGATCGTACCTGGCACGTTTCGAACAGGTATGTTTAACATATAACTTACCAAAACAAGCATGGGCTTTAAAACTTAGTGAATTGTTGGACGGGGAACCATTAAGTGCAGTTCAGAATGTTGACCCAACAATAGCTGGTGACTATGACGCCATTAAAGCCTTATTATTACGTCGTTTCCATTTGGACGAAGAGGGTTGCAGATTACGTTTTAAGAGTATTCTACCAGATTCTAATAAAGACTTTACAGGTTTTATTGTGAACATACGCAATACCTTTAACAGATGGGTGGAACTGGCAGGTGTCAACAAATCATACGACAAGTTAGTCGATTTGTTACTGAGGGATAAAGTGTTATCCTCTGTCATCCCAACCGTTCTTTGCCTTTTTGCAAGAACGAAAACCATCTACGATCGATGAATTAGAAATAATTTCAATACATTATTGCACTGCTCATCCGAATGCGAGCATTTCTAACTCGCTAATAAGGGAACCTCTACCTGTGGCCTCTAATATGTCATACCACAGTCATGACAAACCAAGAACACATAGCGTAGATAGAAGTCGCTTCAAAGGAAATTATAATACTAATTTTCATAAGGGGACAAATAATTTTAACAATAAGAGTGACTTTAATAGAGGAAGACCACAAAATAGAAATTATTCACCTCAGTCGAGATACAACAATGGTCAACACAATGCAAATCATAACCGATCATACAACTCTAATACTAGTAATAGTTGGAATAACAATAATCATGGCTCGAGACATCGAGATAACAGTTACTACAGGGGACAACGGGATAATTCTAATGATCATTCTCGTCATCGATCTCAGTCTCGTAGATCGTCTCATTATCATCACAATACAGGGGCAGCAATTACTAATAATACAACCCCAGATGTTCCACAAAACGATAAAGTAATACAATCTTCTGCAACATGTTATGCAATGAATTATAACGTGGCAAATAGTTGCCCAGAATGTAATCTTGTATTTCAGAAGGCAAAGGAGACTGTCTTGAATTGCGGACACATCCTCCCAGAAGTCGGTCTAGCGGTTAACGATGGAACAGGCTCTCTTATATTTAACAGAGGGATAGTAAATGGATCTATCGTCTCTGTTTTGAGAGATTTCGGATCTACGACAATCGGAGTCCGACAGCCACTTATCCATCCAAGTTGTGCTACTAACGAATATGTTAAATGTATGACTTTCGGACAACCCCACAGCGATAATTCATATAAATACACCTTTCTTTTCAGGAAATGTTAAGGTATGCATGTTAAAAAAGCCTATTGCAGATCTGATGGTTGGTCGCATTCATGGCAGTAGAGATTGCACCCCAGAAGAAATTATCGAATGGGAGAAACACAACCTGTGCACTGGAAATGCAGTGACTACTAGAGCACAGACTAAAATTGTAGAGAGTGTCGACACTAAAAAGGTGGAACCAGACAAACATGAAGATATTGAGGTTCATTCTCCTATTGACAGAGCTACGTTTGCAAGAAAACAGAAGGAAGACAAATCTTTAAAAAATTTTTTTGCTCTGGTGAATAAGTTTGATAATCTTACCTCGAGTAATAAAAACAAACATTGGTTTATTATAAAAAATGATATATTAATTAGATGTTTGATGGACAGTTCTCAGGTAAAACAACAAGTCATGGTACCTTCTGCATTTAGACGCTATATTCTTCAACACGCACATGATTCCAAGTGCGCAGGTCACATGGGATATACTCGAACACGTTCTCGAGTATTATCTTCATTCTTTTGGCCAGGTGTTTCACGAGACATATCACAGTATGTACGCTCTTGTACGATATGCCAGGAAGTTAAAGCACGTGGAGCTTTTCACACGGCTCCTATTCAGGCTTGTGATATTTCAGTGCGACCTTTTGACAAAATGGCCATAGATATCATTGGTCCACTCCTACCTTCGGCCAGAGGACATAGATTCGTCCTCACTTGCATTGATTTATGCACACGATGGCCAGAAGCAATACCATTGAAGACCACCACTACAGCAGATGTAGCTGATGCACTACATCTTTTTTTTTCTAGGGTAGGTTTCCCTAGAAAGTTATTGTCAGATCATGGATCTCAATTCATATCTGATACTATGGCAGAGGTAATGAAGACATGGTACATAGATAGGAATCTTAGTAGTATTTATCATCCTATGAGTAATGGTGCGGTGGAACGGCTTAACCGTACACTTAAACAACTATTACATAAGGTTACGGTTAAACATCCTCAGGACTGGGACAGAGCAATCCCAGCTATCCTGTTCGCCTATCGAGAGGTGCCAAATGAACAGACTGGCTTCTCTCCGTTTGAAGTAGTTTTCGGCGCTCCATCAAGAGGTCCTATGGAACTCATAAAAGACTTACTAATTGACGCCGAGATGACTCAGGATACTCAGTCATCTTACGAGTACGTAATTAATCTTCGTAAGAATATCATTGAATCTTGCCAGTTGGCAACAGCTTCTTCAGAGGCTGCAAAAGCTAAGGCTCGGACCTTACAAAATAGAACTAGACGATTACGTCAACTATTTCCAGGCGATGAGGCTTATGTGTTACTTCCACATAATGACAATAAATTACTTATATCATGGAATGGTCCTTACAAGGTTATTGACAGGATTTCTGACGTTGACTACGTCTTAGACATTAAGGGACACAGAAAAATATACCATATAAACATGCTCAAACAATTTCACACTCGTCCAGAACACTTGCAATCTATTTTCCACGAATTAGATGACACAGTAGTACCAAATTATCATTATACTAATCTATCAGTGATTCAGGAAGAAGAATCTTCTTTTCCTGAGGTACAGATGTCTTTACCTGTACCTGTATTACAACCTATGGAATCTTGGCGTGATGTAACCATCTCTTTGTCAGTTACACCGCAACAGCATCATCAGATTGCTGATCTCTTACAATCATTTCCAGATGTGCTGTCAGACGTACCTGGTCGCACATAAGTTATTACTCACGACATTACTCTTAAAGATGATACAATAATTCGTGTACATCCCTATTCTGTCCCACTACACTTTCTCAGCAAAACGACTCAGGAACTTGAGCAGATGTTGTCGTTAGGTATTATCGAGACTAGTACCTCACCATTTTCGTCACCTTTAGTCATTGTCCGAAAGAAGGACAACAACATTCGCTTATGCGTTGACTATAGGAAGCTAAATGCTCAGACCATAGCTGACAGTGAACCACATCCCAATATTGACGACTTACTTTCTCGTCTGTCCAATGCTACACTTTTTACGAAGATAGATCTAACTAAAGGTTATAGGCAGATACCACTAAACGAAAAGGCCAAATACTACACAGCGTTTTCCACTCCACAAGGTCTTTACCAGTGGAATGTGATGCCTTTTGGGCTTATGAACGCTCCTGCTACCTTTATTCGTATGATGCGAACAATTTTATCAGGTAGACCAGACATCATTACATACATTGACGACATATGTTTATTTAGTTCATCATTTGAGGAACATTTTTCGGGGCTTAGATGTGTTTTGGAGATATTAAGAGAAAACCATTTAACCGCTAAACCTACGAAAATACAAATAGCATTTCAGGAGATAACCTCCCTGGGACATATTATTGGGGCTGGACGTATTCAAACTATTCCCAGTACGGTATCTAAAATTTTTTATTTATCTGTTCCTCAAACGAAGAAACAGGTTAGGAGTGTATTAGGTCTAGTCCAATACTACAGTAGATTCGTACCTAACTTATCATCCATCACGGCTGTCTTGTCATCATTGTTGAAGAAAGACATGCCGTTGAAGGTAAATTGGACTGACGAATGTGACAAAATTTTTCGCATGATACTAACCATCTTCTCAAATCCACCAATTTTGAGATTACCAGATACTTCTAAAAAGTTCTTTCTCCGTACAGATGCCAGTAATTACGATATCGGAGCTTGTTTGCTTCAATATTACGACGACATACTTCATCCGACGATGTACATCTCAAGAAAACTGAAGTTACCTGAAACAAAATATTCTACTGTGGACAAGGAGTTGCTGGCAGTTGTGTGGGCAATTACTAAATTCGAAAAATTTTTGTTGGGAGCACCTTTCGTGATCCAAACGGATCAGAAGGCGGTGGCATCGTTACGTTGCTCTAACCACAAAAGCCCCAAACTTGCCAGATTTTCTACTTTATTGCAACCCTATGACTTTGTCATCGAAGCCATACCGGGACAAGAAAACATATTAGCGGATGCACTTTCGAGACGCCCTACTGAAGTCGAATAGTAATTGTCCACAAGTTAAAAGAATTAAAAAAAATGAACAAGATTGACTCTGGAACTCTCACTTATTCCTGCGACGAAAATGATATGAACCACCTCCATACGAATGACACTTTGAATACTTGCAGTGAATCATTCAATATATACAATTCCGAAAGAAGATTCGTGATAGCAAGAAACATATTTCAATGGTTCTTTTCTAACGTTTGGACTTTGGTTAGTGTCCAATCGTGTTACAACTCATTACGATATGGCCGGGAATATGATATGAATCCAAGCTGGACATATAACGTTATGCTACAGAAATTGACTAATTCAACACGATAAAAGTTTATATCCAATCAGGAACGAAACTTAGTTGAACAGTATTAAATTTCTTCTCCAAAGGAACTTTCCATACATTCGCAAGGGACATAACGACGACTGGATCTTCACATCCGACATTATTAAGTTTAATAGTTATTAAATTAATAAAGAATATAATAAAATTGAAGTGTGATAAATAAAAAAATGAAATGTGTCAAAAGAAAGAAAAGATGAAAAAAAAAAAAAAATAATATCACACAAGCGAATAATCTAAATATTTTATTTATTAATGTGATAGCTGTTATATGCATTTAGTTAAGATGTTCACATGAAATGTATGAATATTTTCTTTCATTAAGTCATTAAGTTAATAATTTAGTAATTACTTGACATACATAATTAAGTTTAAACACACATAACTAAATTAATTTATACTTTATCTTTTTCTTTACTTTACTTGTCCTTACTTCTCATATCTTTTGTTATGACACTATCTCTCAGGTTATTTAATTAGATGTTAATTAATTAATACTCTACATACTTATTATGATTAATTAGTTTAATTTTAATTAGTTAGAATAATTTTCTTTACATAACACTTCATTATTCACTCACAACAGTCTTTAAGTTCAGTAGATAATTATTTAGCGACAGTTGACACCCCTTTGTTTAATTTAATAATGTTATATGACTGATATATTATCGACATGACCACGACACTGTTCTAGACAGAACATCGTAGGCCATATGTCGGGTTTTTGTTAAATTTTTCATATGTTTGAGTAAGACAGTTCAAAAAAATCTATCTAATAGATTTTTTTCCCCGGCGGACAGGGAATTGTTACGGTAGTTTTATTGATATCCTCTGCTAGAATTGGCAGTGCGCATTTTTGGGGTCAATAGAATTAATATAAATTGATTTTTATACTTCACGGATTAGTGAACGCGAAATACACGGTCAAATTATGACGTGTTAGCGTCGATAAGGTCACGCTTCGTGACTTAGTTACTGTACCCTTGTTACGTTGTCCGTCAAGCCGTGAAGTCGTGTTTTTACCTCCTTCCAAGGTTGATAGGCTTTGCTAATAGCCATATTTATGTAAAGTGATACCAGGACTCAGGGTCAGTCCAGATAATAATATATACAAGCGAATTCATAAGGTTAGTGATTAACCTGCGTTACGGAAGGATATTTAATAAGTAATTTGATTATTTTCGTCAAGACTCATGCGCTCACTTCTGGCTGTCTGAATCCCAGCAGCACATGTATATAGCCATGATGTTCTGCCGACATGAATTCATTATGACACGGACGGATAAGAATATATATGCAAGTAAATTCTAATGAACTGTATGTGAATGTTATACCTACGTGAAATGTCTTCGTGTGTGAACTGTAAATCATGGACTCCAAGTTGAAGACTTATCCACATCGATACGTTACGGCTGTTTGTTTGCATTGACATGTTTGATTATTATTGTAGTGAAGAACTCTTCCGATGAGAAGATATATAATATAATAATGAGCTCCGAAAGGAACCAATGTCTTCTTGGACATTCAACACATAATGAGTCCATATAACGGTGACCTTCATTTGAAGATTATAAACGAACGAAGCACGCATTCGCGATTCAACAAATACTGCACCAGCTCTGAACCAGCCTATCCTTATCAGCTCAGAACGTATCTTTATCACTGTCTTACAGGAAGCATGGGCCAAGGTCTCGTACGCTCTTGCGGCAACAATTTCTGTTGCAATTCATTTTACATGATGAGATTGCCAACACATATTGCATGACATGCCTGAGACTGCAGTCAACCTATTCTTTCGTTGTCTCTTCAGAGTCACCTGGTAACAACAACAGGGGCAGAGAAACCATTAGTCACGTGTCACGTGCTAACACGTGATTAGTACAACTCAACATAGCGAATGAGACTTGGAAGTGTCTTGCAGAATCGCTAGCCAAGTATTGCGGTACAAGTCGGCGCTGATTGCTACTTCACCAACAACTGCAACAATAATGACTGTGCCGACGCGAAACACAAACATGGCATCGCTGGGAGGCGTCAGGTGTTAAAAAAAATTGGGGCGCCGTTTGCTTGCTTTGT
The DNA here is from genome assembly GCA_024509875.1 of Oreohelix idahoensis. Classification (NCBI taxonomy): domain Eukaryota; kingdom Metazoa; phylum Mollusca; class Gastropoda; order Stylommatophora; family Oreohelicidae; genus Oreohelix; species Oreohelix idahoensis. Next base: position 809,462 of record JAMPIV010004778.1, on the reverse strand, counting down.
ACCAGGCCTAAGAAATAGTTTCCCCTATCCCGGCGCCCATTTGCTGCTTTCACGACTTCCATATTGTAATCATTTAGCTAATCGCCATCTTAATAGGGCTAGATGTATGTTACTTTATAATAGAGTAGTCATTCTGTTTCTCTTTTTTTCTTTCTTTCATTTTTTTAACACTCTTACCTGTCATCTGCTTATGTGGTTTTTTTTTCCGCAGATATTTTTGTCCTCAATCATACTTGCACCTTCATCCCTCCCCCACCCAACTTCCCACGTGCTCGGAGAAACGAATCCAGTCCAGGTTTATTCCACAATTTATTTCACCTCGAGCAGCCAGACGTAATCTCAAATGTGTCTGATAATTTGTCTTTCTCGCCAATACCGCTTTAATTTATCGCTCACCTTTCGCGTATATCTTGCTTCTTGGCACTGCTTCCTTGTCGTTCATGAATTCGTTTCCGGCTCTTTCTCTAGTTTCTCATGTTTCTTTGTTCCATCTTAGTTTTCATTACATCCTTTAGTTTATTGCGATATCTACTTAACACACGACACAAAACTGCGAATTCACCATCTTCTTTCGATTCAGAAAGAATAGAGCGGAAACGTCAATTTCTGTAAATTCATCATCATCAAAATCGTTTTCCTTTCCGCTCCTTACAGAGCATCATGGAGCCAACACTACATCTGATCCTCATGCAGGAAGTCTGTACAAGACATTCACAAGCTCTTCCAGCGATGGTCTCTGTAACAATTTGTTTTAAATAGTGAGTTTGCCAGCCACATGCCCAACTTCATATTAGTTGCCTAGTACGACATGCCTGGGGGAGCAGTAGTCATATTCTTTCTTTGTCTCTTCAGGGTACCCCCCACGCCTTTCTCCCCCCCCCCCCCCCCCCCCCCGGGAACTATTCGGGGCTGTAGTGTTTTATAATACAATTTTTAAAAAATATCAGATACAGCCGTAGAGAAGTGAAATGTTATGTTGGTCTATTTCTCTGACCCTGGGGTTTCTAGAGAAAAAAAAATGTGCGTTGTAATCCTTTCAACAGGTTTTGTGTGTTCTATCCATCGCCAGCGTAGCCTGGAAGTATAATAGCGTATTTAGATGTGTAAATAAACGTAATAACTCGTACGATGATTGGTACTCAATGAAAACAAAAAGCAAAGGTGGTTCGATAGCAGATGTTGCCGTAGGGGAGAGAAGTGTTAGAGACTCCATTATATTAGGTCCAGCTTTTCATGCGGTGAGGTGACTAGTTCTCTTTCTCGCTGCATACGCCTTCCAACTCATGAGCAGGGTCAGGAACCCATTTACAGCTGGGTGGATTAGAGCGTGAGCGTCCGATTCTCCGAGTGGTTATAGTGCTGGCCTCTGCGGCAAAGATACCGGGTTCGAAACATGGTGGCATCTCGCTGGAGTCTACCCAGCTGTGAATAGGTACATGACTCTGCTATTGACTTAGGGAAGGCAGAGGCAGCGATGTCAGTAAATGGCCACCTCACCTCATGAAGCTAAACCTAATTTTGTGAAGTCTCTAACACTTAATTCTCATACGGCAGTATCTTCTAATGGGCTACCTTTATCTTTTTTTAAAGAATAGATCACGACGCTGCCAGGTTTAGCTTCCGGAACTTTACCGCGAAAGGCTAGCACTCTAACTGCTGAGCCAGTCAGACGCGCTGTATTCAATTTATGACCTGTAAATATCAAGACACCTTAAAATAAACGCTGAAAGCCGTTGGATAAACATAAATCAAAGACCCTCCCGTTAAAACGGAACAATCCAGTTAAAAATAATATCAAATACCAGATATTGTATATATCAAATGGCAAAGACTTTAGGAATGTAGCAATTTTCTCAAGTGTTTGGATATTCTAATGAGATTACTTGACCTTAAAAGCATCTTATGAAGTATTTCAAAGAATTAATTTGTATACTCCAGTTCACCACTTTACAGAAACCACTTTCTCTCTCCTAATTTCTTTAGTCAAGATCTACAAGTGTGCTGGGAGCCGCGCTAGCGTAGTGGTTACAACACCGCTCTGGCGACCGGGTGATACAGGATCAAACCCGGGCGACGGCATTTGAGGATTTTTCGTCGACCGGGATTTGGACTGGATTAACTCGAGACCTGGCGAGTACATTTGAAGGAGTGTCGTCGACCAGGGACTGGCGGCTCCTGAGCCGACCCAGCTGCAATGGGTACCTCCGAAATCGGCGAGTATTTGCCTGAATGGCGAGGGACACCTGTCTCTGTACAAGAAATAAAGGGATACTCACGTAAAATCAATGTCAGGTTAGACATAAAATAATAACCTGAGATTTCGCCTCGAGTATTAGCGGGCGAACGAAAAAAAAAAAAAAAAAAAAAAAAAAAAAAAACAAGTGTGCTAAAATGTGCATTCTCTTTGAAGAAGACGAGGATTAAGACAGTTTGGTTTCAAAGACCGCGACTCCAAAAAATGTTTAACAGATGAAGTCAGCGTTTCTCAAATCTGTGCAGGCAGGGCCGTGGATAATAAAGTCCTATCTACGGCCCTGTTAAGGTACGCACTACCCGAATGACGTTCACACAATTTATATGTCTATTGTCCAAAACTGTGTTACCGAAAGTGACAATTAATTAATAAGGACAAGTAATGATCGCCTGTTAGAGACCGATACAGCAATCGATGAATCAACACGAATCAAACTGCTGGAATTCGGCAGAAAGCGTATAAGTAGCAGAGATTGACGTTGGAGAGGATGAGCCAGAGGCGTATAAACAACCAGCGCGCTACAGGGAGAAGCAGCATTCATAACCGTCGACACTTGCTGAGGGTGATTGATCTCATATGGGTTTTCCCGGAGTGCAATGGTTTCGCTTCTGAACAACAAGAACAAGTGTCACCAAAAAGAAAGTAGATCTAGGCTAATTGACAGGTATGTAGAGGTTGACCACGACATTGCCACGTGGCATGATATAAAAGTAAAGGTACTGTAGTCCCAAAACATATACTGCCGTAGAGGAGTCAAATGCTAGACTTCACTACACCAGATCTCAGCTTTATGATTTTGGGTGACCGCTCCCTTTCCACGCTGCTTTTGTCTTCCTTTATCAGAAGCAAAGTCAGGTACCCATTTACAGCTATTTAGACTAAAGCGTGATGCTAAAAGGTTTTAGACCCAGTAACTTCGGCTCTAGAAGCAAGCGCTCTCTTCATTCTGCCAGTCGACGCTAACGTGATATCATATGAAAATTAATATTCAGTCTATTTATGCACAATTTGTGAACTTTCCTGCAGGCTGGAAACCGCTTGAGTACAGGATTAAGTAACTTGTACTTCGATTAACGATTTTTTTCTTCATGTGATGCTTATTTGAAAAGAAATAGCACTTTTAAAAAATCAGGAAAACTTCCACGTTTGAACACCAGAAATTAGAATTAGACAAAACATAATTAGAAGGTGAATTCGAGATTAAGAAAAGTAGAGGAAAACAGTTTGACAAAATAAGACAGTAAACAGAAGTAATGTTTATGTTGAGTGAATCGTCTTTTTCATAATGATATAATGGACAGAGGGCAAGGAATAAAGTGGTCTAAAAATAATGGTAATTGAAAACAGATCAGGCTGTCAAGAACATAGTGTTGTATACAGGTCCCCCGAAAGCTCACGTTAAGCCCCCTCACTGTGCGGAAAGAGGGGAAAAAGTGCGTTCACCATCCATGCTTGGATGAGATGACGCCTCCCTGTGAGGTGAGACCAAAGCCAAACGGTTCTTCTGGTCACCCCATGCATAGGGCCTTGTTGTTTATAAAGGCAGCTCTTAAACTTTAAATGAGAAAAAATGCAAATGCCATCCACCAATAATACTTCTTCTTCGTCTTCTTCCTCGTTCGTCCTGAAAAGGACGTTGGTTGCGTTGTGTCTGTTTACACCGGAGCTGCGATATCTGCGCCTTTCGGCCGACACATCCGACTTCAGCACGGCATTTTTTGGGACCGGGTTTGCCTTCCCTCTTCGATCCCTACTCTCTCAGCCAGACTGCAGTGATGCAGCCTGTTTCCAGGACCACCACGTGGAGGTGGAGTAGGGTCTTGGTCAACTCTGGTTCGCTGACCCTGAGGCAAGCAGTCAAGCTATGGGTCGCTGATTGCATTTTCTATTGCTGCATCTTTGGGTCCTACCCATGATACAGTTCTTCCACTCTTATTACAGGACAGGCTATTCTGTCATTCCGAAACATGTTGAGTTGAAGTCATGAGCTCCAGTTTTTCTAGCGTGGATTGCATGTAAAGGATCATCACATCTGGTCCCAAGTTAGGAGGAAGAAGCGCGTGGCATACTGTCCATTCCCACCATCAAAGGGTGCTCCTCACATACGTAGAGCTAAAATACTGTGCTCTGGTTCCGGGCTCTCCCAAGGATACGTAACGTCCTACACATCATAGGTTGTTACAACTGAAAGGTGATGGTTTTATAAAAATAGTCCATTCGCTGAGGCCGGTAAATTTTAACTTAGCTTTGCAGATGGCTGCAGTAAGCTGTCTTTTGATGCTGGTTCTCAGTCAAGACTTGACTGTTCCTTCGCAAGTCAAGAGTCGAGTGGCTAGTTGGAGCACGTTCGCTGCTGTGCAGGAGTAACTTCCAAAAAAGGTCGTCGCTTCGAGTGTCCTCTAAACCGATATGTTATATATGATGTCAGAGTTGATTACTGGTACCTAGTACCAGAAACTTAGAGAAATGAGAAAATCGTATCTCCCTTAAGTATCATGTCTCCTGATGTAAGCATCAGGCGACCTGGGCTTTCCCCCACCATTTCATCTTCTTTTGAATTTTGCCAGATGTCCATGAGCATAAAATCTCAGACCTTTGAGTCGGCGGAAAGTGGGTTTGGATAGCTGAAGAAGACAAATGCGTCATGTACAAATATACATAATGAATCTGAATTTAGAAATGTTGACATTATATAATAATGTATATATAATATTATATATGTATATGTATAATAATAATATATATATATATATATATATATATATATATATATATATATATATATATATATATATATATATATATATATATATATATATATATTACTGCTCCATATTGAGCCCGGGGCTACCTCTGCTATTGGTTCATTGTGAAGGAACTCTCACGAAGCAGTCACCAGCTATATCAGTGGTGGTTTATGTAGCAAGTTATTTTATATGATGAGATTGCCAGCCTCATACAGAACTTTACAGTAATAAGCATTTCATACATGTCAAATTTACATATATGTGGCGAGTTTGACTTCGAATTGGGGCAAAGTCTTTTACAGACAGGGGGTACGATGTGCTGGTGTTGTGGGTAGTGGGTTTCCACCCTTGCTTCACCCTAGGCCTAGTGAATTCTTGTTCATGAAAGGAGCGACCATTGCGGTGTTAGTCTCTTGGCCTAGCAAAACCTCTCATACCCCAAGATCGTTGTGCGTGGTGAAGAGCCACACCCTCCTCGAGGTAGTCCTGGTAACTGAGGGTGCGAATCCTCAGGCTAAACACAACGGATCTAGAGGAGCAAACCTCGATAATAAAACCGGTGCACTACACCGTACACGCCCTCTGTGGGTGGGAAGGAGCCAGATGGATACTGAACAAGTCTTGGGAGTGGGAACGAGTGTGGACTGCTCCCTGAAGATCGGAACCCATCGTACAGGCACAGAGACTCAGGACTTGACGATCCTATTGCCTTCAACTCTTGGTCACATGCCTAGAGCCTCGGAGAACTCGGCGTAACCAGCAGGCAATTTGGTGGCGGGGAAAGAGCACTGTGAGCCCTACCTTGGCTACGTATCACAAGGAGACGCAGAAACACCCCCTTTATCTCCCCCAGAGCTGGCACAGTACACTTCTGGCTTCTACCCGGGGCGGTAGGAAATCCACATCAAACCTGGCAGAGCAAGTCCTCCATCAGATGCGGCCGATGCTGGGCCCACTGGCGCGTGGACACGTCCCGATCCCCATCGAGACTTGCCCGGGGAGCCCACCCCGGCTCAAAAAAGCAGAGAAGGCCACTCTCCAAACCTCCGATGTCTTGCGGGCAGTGTTAGGATGTGCAAGAACATGGACAGGAAGACTCCACAACTTCCCCACTGAAGACACGCCCACGGCGACCGTTGTCTCAATTGGCTGTGTGTGGTGTACCCGGAAACGGGGCCTCCCAGTACTGAGGCACAGTTAAGTCCCCGATGTCACTTATCGGTGCAGAGTTGAGAGAGATGGCTGAGCATCACAATCCCCCCTGTGTTGCAGCATGATGAGAACCCAGCATTGCACACTGAGCTTGGGGGGATCACTTGGGCACCAGACTTAATACTGGCTCTTGACTGGATGGCCGCATGCAGGAGATTTCTACAATGGAGGGTTGGCAGGTGGTGGGTATCTGGAAGTGGCTCTGTGCAGGACGTGAGAATTCCTTGGGAGAGCCCAGAACCAGAGCACAGCATTTTGCAAGCTCTGCATAGTTGGAGAGCCCCCTGGATGACGGGGAATGCACAGTGTGCTACCCCACCTATCCCCAACTGCTAACTTAGAACCAGAAATGGGGTCCTCTGTATGCGTGCCAGGCCAGGATAAAATGCCTGGGAAAGAGACTGGAGCTCAGAACTCCCTAACTCAAAGTTGCAGGATGGCAGAAAAGCCATGGGAAAGACAGGGCTATTTTGAAGATAACACAACCATATTTTCACCATACGAGCTCGGACGCCGCCTCGGTAAACAAGGTCCGCGCAGAGCAGTGACACCCCCAGGCTGCTTGCGAATAGTCTACTACTGGGAACATAAACAGATTAGGGATGAGCCCACTCTCCCGTTGAACAGGTGCTAAAGTCATAGATACTGGGCCAGAAGGCGCACCGGAAACCACAGTATCACGCAACTCGCTTTTTTTCTATGGAGAGTACACCGTCAAATAAATCTCGAACTGGTGCTCGCCCTGTGGAGCTCCACCAGGCAGGTGCAGTGCCGGGCTCTGAGCCTCGACAGAGCCCACCCTCAGCTACTGGAGGACCCTCTAGACCGTCTTGTGGAGTCAGCAGACGGCGGAGGAGAACTACTGACCAAAACAAAACAGAAAAAGAGAAACCCAGAGTGCCACTTGTCATGATGCACTGGACTGCAGAGGGAGTGAACAGCAAGCAGGCTGGATACAGCAAAAAGACAGAGCTGGAAAACATCTTGTATGAGAAGCAAGTCAGTGTTTGCTGTATCCAAGAGACTCACTTGAAAGCAGATCAAACCTTTAAAATAAGGGGATATCAATGCTTCAGATCCGACAGAAAAGATAGACGAAAAGGAGGAGTACTTACTCTTGTAAGGAATAACATTCCTGCACACGAAAGGAAAACCTTCATGGATGGAGCAGAATATCAGCTGTTGCAGATAAAGGTAGACAAGATGGAAAAAGAACTCCTGAACTATTACTGTCCGAACAACAAACCCCTGAGTCTCAGCTCTATACAGGTACCAGCCACCAACTGTATAGCAGTTGGAGACTTTAATAGCCACTCCCAGAGCTGGGGCTATAACCATCTGGATCACAGAGGTGAAGAGGTTGAAACTTGGCAAGATGATCACTCCCTAATCCTAGTCAATAATGCCACAGATACTCCTACCTTCTACTCCAGAGGATGGCACACAACTTCAACACCAGATCTTGCCTTCTCCATACCAGATATAGCTGGATCTATTAGTAGAGAAGTAGGAGACCAACTAGGGGGAAGCGACCATCGCCCAATCTTTCTTACTGTCCAGAGTGCAACTCTCAGTACAGGCCCAGCCATTACAAGATGGAACTACAAAAAAGCCAACTGGGGTTTATTCAGGCATCAGGTGAACACGCTGCTGTCTACCCTCAAGGTACAGACAGAGACATTAATGAAGTGGTAAAAGACTTCAACAGATGCATACTACAAGCTGCAAAAGAAACCATTCCCAAAGGATGCCGGCGTAAATACATACCATACTGGTCCAGCACACTCCACGAACGTCAGAAAGTTATGGACAGGGCTAGAAAGGACGCAGAGTCTCAGCCTTCACTTGAAACTCACAACAAATGGAAAAAGGCTGTAGCAGAGTTTCAGAGAACAAAGCTAGAAGAAAAACGGAAAAGCTGGAGAACTAAAACGGCATCGCTGAACCTTGAGAAAGACGGCAGGAAACTTTGGAGATTAGTCAAGTCTCTAAATGAAGAGCATTCCTCACCTAGGCAGACTATCACATTGGATGAAGGTGGCAAACTTTTCAGAGGAAAACAAGCTGCAGACTTGTTTGCTAGAAGATACAGTTCAGAAAGCAACTTACCCATTAACATAGATCATCAGAGAGAGATAAGAAAAGAAATACTGGCAACCATGGGACAGACAGATACTCCAGCCCCAATGAGGGAACCCATCACACTAGGAGAACTACAGAAGGCTATTTCCAAGCTTAAGTTTCAAAAGTCACCCGGCCCAGACAAAATCAGCAACGAAATGCTAGTAAATCTGAGCTCAGCAGCAAAGACAAAACTGCTTGAGATATTCAACCACAGCTGGTTGAAAGGAACGGTACCCCAAGTATGGAGAGAAGCCATCACAATACCCATACTAAAGAAAGGGAAATGTAAGACCGAGGCTGCAAGTTACCGGCCAATCAGTCTCACAAGCTGTGTTGGGAAGACTATGAAGCGAATAGTCAACCACAGATTGAAATGGTATTTAGAGTCTGAGCAGATCCTGGTGCCAGAACAAGCTGGATTTAGAGAATGCTACAGTATAGAAGACCAAGTTACTTACTTGTCTCAAGCAATAGAAGATGGCTTCCAGGAGAAGAAAAAGGTCCTAACGATCTGGGTCGACTTCAAGCAGGCCTTTGACAAGGTGTGGAAAGATGGCCTCATTGCAAAACTTAGGAGAAGTGGAATCCAAGGCAACATGATGAAATGGATCCAGTCATACTTGCATAACAGGAGAACTAGAGTCACTCTTGACGGTCTGCAGAGCAGAAAAGTGTTGCTCCATCAGGGGGTACCTCAAGGAGGAGTAATTTCCCCAACACTCTTCCTTGTTTACATCAATGACCTGGTGAAAGATCTCCCTGCAGGAGTTAAAGCTGCCTTATATGCAGATGACCTAGTACTCTGGTGCGCTGATGAAAATGTCACCACAGCAAATTATAGAATGCAGCGGGCAGCAGACATGCTAGTGTCATGGGCAGAGAAATGGCTTATCACAATAAACACAGACAAAACCTCCACAACACTGTTCTCCCTCGCCCCCAAGGACAAATCAGCTAACATACACTTAGGGACAACCGTGATCAAGGAAGAAAGCTACCCCACCTATCTTGGGGTGACATTTGACCAAAGGCTTACATGGAATAAGCATATTGAAAATGCAGAAGGAAAGGCCCGAAGACGACTAGGCATACTCAGAAAATTAGCAGGTACCAACTGGGGAGCAAATGAACGAAATCTAAAGAAGATTTATAATGGAGTAAATAAGACCACACTTAGAGTTTAGCTCAGCAGCATGGTCATCAGCTGCTAACTCACATCTGCAGTCTTTGGACAAGGTGCAAAATCAAGCTCTCAGGCTCATTACAGGAGCCATGAAAACTACACCAATAACAGAGATGCAGAAGGTTGCTGGATTACAGACATTGTCCCATAGAAGAGACACAAAAACCATGATCCAGATGGAAAAGTACTACAGTATGCCAATGCACCCAATGAAGGCAAGACTAGATGATCTGGCATTGGGACGTCTAAAGCGTAGCAGCTTTGTGCATCGGGAAAAAAGACTTATAAGACAGCATCAAGAAGACCTATCCATGAAGACAACACCACTGAAGCCCACCCTATACCCTGTACCATGGGAGCAGGCCAGCAGTGTCCTCCAAATTAATACAGCAGTCAGTGGTCTCACAAGTGGATATGAGTATAATGATCTGCAAAAACGAACTGCTACATTGAGTATGATCCAAGAAAGCTATCCCGATCAATCATGGATACATGCCTATACAGATGGATCAGCAACTAATGCTGTTAGGAATGGAGGTGCCGGTATCTTTATCTCATATCCTGACAACCACTATGAGACTAGGCACATTCCCACTGGTAAATTCTGTTCCAACTATACAGCTGAGGTTCAAGCTCTAGAGCAAGCTGCAAATATGATTTATAACACCAACTCTGACTGCCACCAGGTAGTCATCCTCACAGATGCACTGTCTGTCCTGCAAGCTCTCAAGGGTGGTAAACTCCCGCATCTGAGAAATGAACTAAACAAGGTAGCTGCCAAAAAGAGAACCATACTTCAGTGGGTACCATCTCATTGTGGTGTACCCGGAAATGAAAAGGCAGAAAACTTGCAAAAAAGGGAGGAGAATGTGAACAAGAAGATAATGAAGTCACATACTTTGAGAAAAAGAGAGCTATCCAGACTATCAGAAGAGTGTCGTGAAACGAAGTGTAACCCACTACTTTGTTAATCACTATGTCGAGATACAGATTTGCTTCAACCAATCAACTTGCACCGTTCACCAGTCTCTGAGACAGAATAAATTATACTGTTCACGCAGTTCACGCAAGATGGCGGCTAAAAACTGAATAAAATTAGGCTGTATGAGACCAGGTACAAAACCGGAGGAAACCAATCATTTTGCTCCGCCAGGAACCAACCGAAATCTTTCCTCAAGTATTTACCTGACTATATAATCGGGCGGATTTTATGCTAACCACGCAATCCCGAACTTGACGCCAGAGATACCGACTGACTGAAGGGGAAGAAGCTGTCACTTTGATTTATAACATACCTGAGGGCATCGACCTGCAACCTACTTCACTAAGTCGCGTCAAAACCTGGCCAGTTTAAAATCTTAGGAGGGTAAATATATTTACGATAACCGTTGGTATTTGTTGTGTGTCATTATACTACCTATCAGGTTACTGATTGTATCTTGGGGGAATTAAGTGAATAGACGAAGACTAATAGGACTCATACTTCAATCTATTGTCTCCTATATTCAGTCTATTGTCTCTGATAATTCCAAACTGCAAATATAACCATAACAGTCCTTGTTAGGACTCAATCTATTGTCAGTCTATAACTTCAGTCTATTGTCTCAGATAAGACCAACTGCAATATAACCAAAACAGTCCTTGTCAGGACTCAATCTATTGTCGCATCTAACTCCAATCTATTGTCTCCTATAACTCCAACCTGATATATCACCAAACAGTCCTCGTCTCATATACTCCTATCATAAGAACATAACAATATTGTTAGGATATATGTTACCAGCTATTGTCAGAGAGGGCGTGATATAGTATAGGGGGAAGGACATTGTTGTATCACACCTAGGTGTACATATTATTAGATTTATTCATGTATTGATTTATATTATGGAATGTATTAATGTAGTAAATGTATTCATCTATATTATTGAATGTATCCATGCATTAGTTTATCAGAAAGAATGTTTTGCAAGTATACACCTGTCTTGTCTCGCTATTGCTAAATCATACTGAGCCATGTTGTCATTCATCCTACATGCATACATCTGAGACACGCTCATTTCACTCACACTAGAAATAGGTGGGCTTGAGGACAGACATTAGCCCCTATTTTTGCTTTGTTACAGGTTTATTTGTGTCCTAAAAACCTGAGGTCGTATGTTCGAGTCAATCCCGCTGCCTGGAACTCCGCAGGAGCATAGAGGTTGACCAGACTCTACATCTTTGGTCCCCCTCAGTCTTGGGTGGGCTAAAGTAACGAGCCTCAGCAAGAGTGTGTGAACCAAACAAAGCAGAACAGACTTAAGAGAGATGAGTACACATTAGTACCATTTCTGTCGGCATTGTGAGCATAGAAACTGTCAGTGATGAGAAAGTGAAATTAGCATAGCAAGAGACAAAAATAACAACATAGCTGATAAGTGTTATATCCTTAATTAACAGCACAGCTGATATAATTTTTGTTCCTATAATTGGAAAACTTGTTGTAATATATATATATATATATATATATATATATATATATATATATATATATATATATATATATATATATATATATATATATATATATATATATATATATATATATATTTGTAAATCATATGTAAACTTACAAATTCATTACATTTCATTTTTCAACATTCACCCTTCAGCACAAGAGTAGATAGTGTATATACTAAATAAATAATAAGGAAATTGTATTTGAAGACTTGTCAATTTTATCTTTGTTAAGTAAAATCTGTTTCCTTGTTTTTATTTAATATCACAGTTAGTTACACAGCGGAGGTGGCGCTTTATGTCGGTCTCCTCTCTATTATTGTTTCGAGATCAGAACATTCACAGCCGTAACTAATTTGTGATACCAGTAGTCCTCTCAGACACTGGGACTTCACCATTTTCTGCAGAAATTCTATTTCTGTAATTGTCAGTACTATACTGATCCAAGAGCCAAATAAAACCTCTCGCCACATTGGGGGCTCGTTCCTGGGATATTTCTGTATATCTTGAGCCATACTTAGTCTATTCATCTATCTACACTCTAACTTGTGCCAACCATAGGTAACATAAGAAAATAAATTTTTTTTTGAGAAAATCATTATAGGATTTTTACAAAATTATTTTCTTAGGAGGAGTACCATTTAGTACTCAGTAAATAGTTGATGCTCACAAAGTTGCACGGAAATTTTTTGTTCATTTAAATTAATTAAGTTTAATTACAATAATTGGGTTATAGTAAATATACATACCCTATCTAAGTAACGCCATGGCTGACTTAGTGAAGTTCAGGACTGCGATCATGCAGATGGGTAAGGAATTAAATATGACAGGTGATGCTCTTACTCAGTATGTCACAACAGAAGTGGACAAACACATGGATAGGGAAGAAAGAAAGTTGCAATTAGAGGCTGAAGAAAGGCGGTTGCAAGCAGAAGCCAAAAGACTGGAAGCTGAGAGAGAAGACAAAAGGATGGAAGCTGAAAGAGAAGCCAAAAGACTGGAAGCTGAAAGAGAAGCCAAAAGACTGGAAGCTGAAAGAGAAGACAAAATACTGGAAGCTCAGAGAGAAGACAAAAGACTGGAAGCTGAAAGAGAAACTAAAAGGTTAAAAGCTGAGGAAAGGAAATTACAAGCAGAGAGAGACCATCAGTTGAGATTAAAAGAGCTTGGAATTCAGGCAAATACTGGCAATAATGGTGGTAGCTCACCTCACTCTGACAGTAGCTCCAGCCAGAGCACCTCAAGTGGGGCCATGAATTTTCATCTGGACCCATTTGTTGAGAAAGAAGACGCCATTGAGTCGTACCTCGATAGATACGAAAGACTAGCCACTACCTATGGCTTAGTGAAAGAAAAATGGAGTCTTAAACTATCTCAGGGATTGAGAGGTGTGGCCTACGATGTGTATTTGAAGCTCTCAAGAGATGACCAGGAAGATTATGATATCCTGAAGCAGGCACTGCTTGTGAGATATGAAAAGAACTCAGAATCATATAGAAAGAAATTCCGAACAGCTAAACTTCTTCCAGGAGAAAACTATCACCAATTCTCTGCTAGATTGGAAACCTATTTGGAAAAATGGAGTAGTTTAGGGAAGTGTCAGGATCTGAAAGAAATGATAATGATGGAGCAGATGAAAGAGTCCATGCCTCAAGAAATGAGGAAGTTTATCATGGAACAAGGAGCAGAGAGATTGGAAGATATTGTAACTGTTGCTGAGAGATATCAAGCAGCTCAGGCAGAAGTATTAGGAAATAGGAAAAAGCAGGATGAAAACTTCACATCATCACAAAACTATACCAAATATGAACAAAAAGACCATACCACAAGGAACAAACAAAGATTTGACCAAAAGGACAAAAACCCTCTAAGATCGGATAAGACACCTTACCGGAAGGAAGGAAAGTGGTGTAAAACTTGTCTAATGAGTAACCACAATACTGCAGACTGCAGAAGAAACAACCCTCCTTATTACGCTGCGTGTCTCACAACAGGGAACAAGGGAAGGAAGGAACTGGCAGGTAGTCAGAATGACCTCCATCATCCCCCTGTCTGTGAGGAAGTGACATGTAATGGCACTAAAATTCAGTGCTTATATGATTCAGGTTTGGAATTCGACTCAGTCGTGAGTGCAACCCTAGTGCACCCTGACCAACTTACCACAGAAACAGCGGACATACAAGGGGCAATGCAGGGAACCGGCACCATGACACTTCCCATAGCAAGGATCAACGTGAGAACTCGCTATGTAGAAGGAGTGATAAGAGCAGCAGTAAGTGATGATCCTATATACCCGCTGGTAATAGGATGTAAATATGTCTTTTTGGGTGACCCAATAAATCCTGTTGTCAGGGCAGCAAAACATACCAGGTCGAGCACCAAAAAGGAGGAGGGAGATCCAATAAACATTCATCATATAAAGATGAAAAAGGCTCAAACAGCAGACAGCACATTGAAGCCTTGTTTTGGCAAATTGCCAAAGGCCCATAACCCTCCAGAGAAAGGAGACTACTATATGGAAAATGGCCTACTCTACAGACAAGCTGGAAAAGGACCTAAAGGGCATGGACAGCTGGTAGTGCCAAAATTCTATAGGGAGGAAATTATGGAGCAAGAGCATGCTACATCAGGCAGTGGCCACAGAGGAAAGGGGGCCACTGGTCAAAATATAGCATTGCGATATTACTGGCCAGGAATAATTGAAGACATAAGTCGGTATATGAAATCCTGTTCAGAATGTAACCAGGTAACCTCATTCAGAAGCGTAGACCAGTTACAGGACCTAGGGAAGCATTGTTGCGGACGTAGGCCCACAAAGAAGATACACAAGAGAAAACAACAGGTAGAAGCAGTGATAACGAGAAAACGAAATCACAACAAATCTACTGTTACACCAGTAACCATGGCAACTCTCCGTATTGTACAGAGAGGGGACGAGAGACATCCCACCCCGACTAGATATTTGTCGGAACACCATGGCCTGGATCATTTGGAAAATTTGGTTAGTCAGCAACCAGTATTAAAAAAGCTGCAGAAACAAACCCGAACCAAAGGAGGTAGGAACCAGGGCTGTACCAAACAGTTGATGGAGACAGGCCCCACTTCGGTATACTGCCCCTTACAATAGAAATAGGTGTGGGTCCGGCAACGTTGTTGTATTGCCGTCCCCATACACAGTCCACTGGAAGCATTGTTGCGGACATGGACTGAACAATAGCAAGCACAAACACTCAAGGATGAGATTGACTATCTCTTAAAAGGGAAAATTATTTCAAAGTCTGAATCTCCCTATAGCTCAAGTGTGGTGCTATTAAGGAAGCCTAGTGGTGAACACATGTTATGTATTTACTACAAGAAGCTATATGCTATCACAGAATCTCAGGTGGACCCATTACCTGACACCAACCAGCTGTTCTCTACACTGAGTAAGGCTAGGTATTTATCGAAGGTAGATCTAAGCAAGGGATACTACCAAATACCAGTGAAACCAGAAGTTAGGAAAATGCTGGCATTCAGTACATCAGACGGACACTACGAGTTTAATGTACTACCCTTTGGGCTGAAAAATGCTCCAAGTATCTTTTCAAGAATGATGAGGAAATTGTTGGAACCTCTACAAAATCCCCATATCACTAACTTTATGGATGACATTCTTGTTGCTACAAACACATTTGAAGAGCATATAGTAGCGCTCTCCATGTTGTTTGACAGACTGAGAGAAACTGGATTGACTGCACGTCCAACCAAGTGCTATATCGGTTGTAAGGAGTTGGAATTCTTAGGTCACACTATTTCTACAGGTCATATGTCTCCTGACCCAAAGAATATAGAGAAGCTAAAGAAGGCACCCAGACCTCAAACGAAGAAAGATGTGAGATCATTCGTGTCATTATATGGGTTCTATCAGAAGTACATACCCCACTTTAACTCTCTGTGTGCACCATTAACTAACTTAACGAAGAAAGGACAGCCTGACAAAATCCAATGGAATGCTGATTGTGAAAAAGCTTACACAGAGCTAAAAGCAAAACTCACCAGCAAACCCATCCTTACACTACCCGATATCACACAGGAATTTGTATTAAGAACGGACGCTAGCAGTATAGGTATTGGTGCAACTCTCTTGCAGAAATCAAAAGCCCAGCCGGAGGAACTTTTACCAGTCGCCTACGCCAGTAGGAAGCTGAATGCAGCTGAGTTGAACTACTCGACCATAGAGAAGGAATGTTTAGCTCTAATTTGGTCCATCAACAAATTTTCACCTTATCTGTATGGGACACACTTCATTGTCCAAAGCGATCACCAACCTTTAACATTCTTGGCTGCATCTAAAAAGCTAAATTCGAGATTGTTAAGGTGGAGTCTGCTTCTGGCGCCTTATTCCTTTACCGTGAATTACATTCCGGGAAGAGACAATGTAGGAGCTGATTTTTTAAGTCGACACCCTAGTACTCTGGAAGGACAGAAGCAAAAGGATTAACCACAGCAGGGGTTTACACGTCAGCTATGACAAGTCACAGCTAGGAAAGGAGGGGGCTATGTCGTGAAACGAAGTGTAACCCACTACTTTGTTAATCACTATGTCGAGATACAGATTTGCTTCAACCAATCAACTTGCACCGTTCACCAGTCTCTGAGACAGAATAAATTATACTGTTCACGCAGTTCACGCAAGATGGCGGCTAAAAAACTGAATAAAATTAGGCTGTATGAGACCAGGTACAAAACCGGAGGAAACCAATCATTTTGCTCCGCCAGGAACCAACCGAAAGCTTTCCTCAAGTATTTACCTGACTATATAATCGGGCGGATTTTATGCTAACCACGCAATCCCGAACTTGACGCCAGAGATACCGACTGACTGAAGGGGAAGAAGCTGTCACTTTGATTTATAACATACCTGAGGGCATCGACCTGCAACCTACTTCACTAAGTCGCGTCAAAACCTGGCCAGTTTAAAATCTTAGGAGGGTAAATATATTTACGATAACCGTTGGTATTTGTTGTGTGTCATTATACTACCTATCAGGTTACTGATTGTATCTTGGGGGAATTAAGTGAATAGACGAAGACTAATAGGACTCATACTTCAATCTATTGTCTCCTATATTCAGTCTATTGTCTCTGATAATTCCAAACTGCAAATATAACCATAACAGTCCTTGTTAGGACTCAATCTATTGTCAGTCTATAACTTCAGTCTATTGTCTCAGATAAGACCAACTGCAATATAACCAAAACAGTCCTTGTCAGGACTCAATCTATTGTCGCATCTAACTCCAATCTATTGTCTCCTATAACTCCAACCTGATATATCACCAAACAGTCCTCGTCTCATATACTCCTATCATAAGAACATAACAATATTGTTAGGATATATGTTACCAGCTATTGTCAGAGAGGGCGTGATATAGTATAGGGGGAAGGACATTGTTGTATCACACCTAGGTGTACATATTATTAGATTTATTCATGTATTGATTTATATTATCGAATGTATTAATGTAGTAAATGTATTCATGTATTGAATCTATATTATTGAATGTATCCATGCATTAGTTTATCAGAAAGAATGTTTTGCAAGTATACACCTGTCTTGTCTCGCTATTGCTAAATCATACTGAGCCATGTTGTCATTCATCCTACATACATACATCTGAGACACGCTCATTTCACTCACACTAGAAATAGGTGGGCTTGAGGACAGACATTAGCCCCTATTTTTGCTTTGTTACAGGTTTATTTGTGTCCTAAAAACCTGAGGTCGTATGTTCGAGTCAATCCCGCTGCCTGGAACTCCGCAGGAGCATAGAGGTTGACCAGACTCTACATCTTTGGTCCCCCTCAGTCTTGGGTGGGCTAAAGTAACGAGCCTCAGCAGGAGTGTGTGAACCAAACAAAGCAGAACAGACTTAAGAGAGATGAGTACACATTAGTACCATTTCTGTCGGCATTGTGAGCATAGAAACTGTCAGTGATGAGAAAGTGAAATTAGCATAGCAAGAGACAAAAATAACAACATAGCTGATAAGTGTTATATCCTTAATTAACAGCACAGCTGATATAATTTTTGTTCCTATAATTGGAAAACTTGTTGTAATATTTATTTACATATATATATATATATATATATATATATATATATATATATATATATAAAATAAATAATAAGGAAATTGTATTTGAAGACTTGTCAATTTTATCTTTGTTAAGTAAAATCTGTTTCCTTGTTTTTATTTAATATCACAGTTAGTTACACAGCGGAGGTGGCGCTTTATGTCGGTCTCCTCTCTACTATTGTTTCGAGATCAGAACATTCACAGCCGTAACTAATTTGTGATACCAGTAGTCCTCTCAGACACTGGGACTTCACCATTTTCTGCAGAAATTCTATTTCTGTAATTGTCAGTACTATACTGATCCAAGAGCCAAATAAAACCTCTCGCCACAAAGAGAACAGAACCAACCCAAAGACGACTATCACACTCTCGACCGGCAGGGACAGATAACTATTTTTCGACTCAGGACAGGGCATAACAAACTGAATAAACACATGCACAAGCTACGATTGTCTGCTTCTGCTGGCCATATTCACCCTCGTGAACATCGCCTCTTACAGCGCATCGAGACCACATGTGGGTTCCAGCGTATGCGAGCTGTCGCAGCTATCCATTCCCGCCTCCTGGCAGATATCAGTGCTCAGCAGTCTCAGCTTCTACTCCGCTTACGTAGTCTCACCTCCAGCTACTTTCCTGCCTTCCCCATTATACGCATTATTATCCATACCCCCAACCGGCAATTGTATGATTTTTTATCCGCCCAGAAAAAGGACAAACTTTCCCGCCTCTGTCCTACCCCTGAGACTGTCCCTGCCTCCTCTACTCCATCTCGTTCCCAGGCTGTTTGTATTCCCTCTGATCTTGCCCTCTCTGAGGGAGAGCTTTCAGTCCTCAGCAAGGGCTTGCACTTTGTCCCTCTCCAACCATCCTCTGATCAGTACAATCTCCTCCAAGATGTCCATCGGTTTCATCGCCGTCTGCGACTTCAGCTCCATTTCCGCAACAGTGATGGTCCTCAGAGATCGCAGGCTGAATCAGATGATGCCTTTGCACGCTTTGCTCCTCCCAAGAATAAACATTTTACACCCTCTCCTGGGGCTTCCCACGCTCTGGATTTATATATTCAGAATACCCTCCACGACATTCAGCAGCTCCAACTTCAACGCCTGCGTTATTCAAACCTTTCTTCTGATGAGTCTCATGCCCTTACTAAGCTCCGCCGCAGAGATGACATTGTTATCAAACCGGCTGACAAAGGAGGTGCCATTGTGGTATGGCGCAAGGACCTGTACCTCCAAGAAGGTAATATGCAGCTCACCAACAGCTCCTTCTACCAGCGCCGTGACAATGATGCGACAGTCCTCAACAATCGTCTGGTCCATGACACCATCAAAAGTCTTATCGCCAACAAGTCCTTACCTTCTAGTGCTTCTCATCTCCGTATTGACAATAGTGGTCTGGGTAAGCCTGTGTTTTATATGCTTCCCAAAATTCATAAACCCTCCAACCCTGGGAGACCCATTGTCTCTGCGTGTGCCTGCCCTACCGAACGTATATCAGACTTCCTCGACGGCATCTTCCAGCCTATTGTAGAGCAGCTTCCTTCCTTCTTAAAGGACACAAACCATGCTCTTACTACTTTTTCCTCTATTCAGCTTTCTCCAGACCGTACCTACCGTTTATTTCTGTTAGATGTTTGCTCACTTTACACTTCCATTCCTCACTCTGATGGTCTCCGAGCTCTCCGGTTTTTCCTGGACCAGCGCACGCACCCCTCTATCGCTACAGAGACTCTCCTGCGCCTTGCAGAACTGGTCCTTCGACTCAATTCCTTTGAGTTCAATGGACAGTTCTTTGACCAAATAAGTGGAGTTGCCATGGGCACCAAGATGGGTCCCAGTTATGCCTGCCTCTTCATGGGCTACCTGGAGTATCAGGTGTGGCAGCAGTATCCGGACCTTTTCCATTGATGTATCATAGATACATCGATGATGGCATAGGTCTCACCGATATGCCAGAGGTTGACCTATCTAGGTTCATTAATTTCATTAACAACTTCCACCCTGCGATCCAATTCACCTCTCACATCTCCACTGTCTCTGTTAATTTCCTTGACATTGTTGTCACTATCACTCCGCCCCACCTCACCACTTCGGTGTACTACAAACCCACCGATGCACACAGTTACCTCCTTTATACTTCCTCTCATCCTCCGGCTTGTCGGGACTCCTTGCCCTTCTCACAACTTCTCCGCCTCCGTCGGTTATGCCAAGATGATGACAACTTTCTATGCCGAGCACAAGAAATGTTGGACTTCTTCCGTAACAGACAGTATCCCGAAGATGTTCTTACCTCTGCCTTAGAACGTGTTCTCCCTATCTCACGTGTAGAGGCCCTCAAACCCCGCCAAAAAACCTCCTCTGATAGAGTCAAGTTAATAATGACCTATCACCCCACAGCACTGCTGTCAAAAGGATCCTGTTTCGCCACCTACCTCTCCTCCAAGCTGACCCAGTGGCGCGGGAAGCATTTAGTGAGCCACCCTTGCTGGCATATAGACGGGACAAAAATTTGAGGGACCTCCTAGTCCACAGCCGTCTGAAAACCGTCAACGATGGCCACTTTGGAACCAAGCCATGTAACCGTACACGATGTAAGACATGTCAGTATGTAATCGAAACACGTTCAGTCTCGTTCCCTAACGCCAAGTTCACCATCACCCATGGCTTCACATGTGAGTCACGCAACGTCATTTATGCTATTATATGCAAACGTTGCACCATTACGTACATCGGCCAAACGGGCACACGACTGGGCGACCGATTCTGCAGACACCTCTATGACATCTCTCAGTTTAATTCCATACCTGTGGCCATCCACTTCAATGGCCCTGACCACCACGGTGCCACTGACATCCAGGTGACAGCCATCAGATACTGTTCCTCGGACGCCAACAGTCGGTTTCGCCAGGAACAACGCCTCATCCATCTTATGGGTTGCCTCAAACCACACGGTTTGAATACCCAACATTCTTTTGTCTGAGACGCCTTTCTCTATCGAGTCCCTGTTGTATTATGACTTTCTACTTTGATGCGATCACCCTTTTTTTTTTTTTTAAATTACCATTTTTTAATTTAATAATTTTATTTATTTATTTATTTATTTTTTTTAATTTGTTTATTTATTTTATTTTATTTAAATTTTTTTTAAATTATTTTTTTCCTTTATTATTTTTTATTTTATTTATTTCTTTATTTAGTTTTTATTTTTATTTATTTATTTATTTGTTTTAAATTTATTTATGATTATTATTATTTATTTATTTATATTTTATTTATTTATTTTATTTTATTTATTATTTATTGATTACTTTTTTCTCACTGTTTTCCAGTCCTTGTTTTTATTATTTCTTATCTTTATGTACTGTCAACTTCCTCTTTCCGGTTTAGTGGCAGCCATCCTGCTTTGCTTCACATGTGACTGGACTTAATATTAAAGGAGTTTTTTTCTCTTATTTTTATAGTTTCATGTTCTCTACTTAATTCTCATTTTCTTTCCCTCCTGTCTCTTGTTTGTCTGTCCCTGACGAAGGCCTTGTGGCCGCAACGTAGGTTTTTCTTGTCCTTCTCCTTGTAAGACGTATTACTATTTGTGTGGGTGTGTGTGTTTTTTTTATTTTTATTTTTAGTTTTTTTCACTTGTCTGCTTCACCACTGTGCACATGTGGATTAAACGAACAAACTGCTGAGCATGTTCTACAGGACTGTCCTCTGTATGACCAGTTAAGAAAGATATACTGGCCCAATGACTCAACACTAAACTCAAAGCTATATGGAGTTAAAGAGGAACTTCAAACAACAGTCGAATTCATCATGAGAACTCGTCTGACGGTGTAATCATCAAAGATGCGATCGCAAGAAGAAGAAGAAGAAAGACTTCGAATTTTTCGCCGAACTGCCTATCAAAACGTTAAATTTCTTATATCTGATTTTTGTCTCCGCCATCTTAATTTTTGCCTTGAGTTCAGCGTAATACTCCAGACTCAGCTAGTGTCAATCATTGTTCTAGACAGCCACTGTAGAAACCTCACACATGGATTTTGCCTCGTTAGCAGCTAAGACCGTCATTCGTTTCATCCAGGACTCGGTCTATTTCCATATGTCTTTTGATTCAGGGAAAAGCTGCCTACTTTAGAGTACTCTGTCACTCATGCCGCCGGCTGACGGGATAAAACTGGTGGGCCCTTTCCTGTTTATACCTTTTTATGTCGCTGGCCTGCTTCATCTTCCGGAACAATTTTAGCGGGGACATCGGCGAGTGTGTCTCTCGCTACTTCCCTGGTCAACCGAGCTAAGAACTCTATCATCTGGCAGGGGGCATCTTCGTGTTTCTCGACGTCTTTGTCCCCAGTCTTCTTCGCTGCTTGTCCGGGCAGGTGTCAAACAGATGTGGGGGAGGGGGGGAATCTAAGACAGAACTTAGCTATGTAATCTGGTCTCAAATATTATTTGTTGCTTGTGTCCCTGAGTACCCATGATCTCCTATCTGCAGAGTGGAGATTCGAAATAACCAAGTGTCCACTGGACGTCAATCAGCCCACCTTTCATTACACTGGACAACAAATTTTGACTTTTTGTGTGTATCTGAGATTAAACCAAGTTACCTTTATGCTGTTTGAGCTGCTGAATATGAAAATGGCCGTTAAAACACCAGATTAGCTCTAGTTTTTTTAAAATATCTATAAAACAAGTTTTACACATTTGCATATATATATATATATATATATATATATATATATATATATATATATATATATATATATATATATATATATATATATATATATATATATATATATATATATATATATATATATATGATAATAATGCTCATAGCGGAAATGATTCACAGCGACGCCTTTTTGCCTGTCGCTTGTAATGAGTTTCTGGTGCATCTCTCACAAGGGTCCAACAATAATCTGCTAGCATTGCTGCATTCCATTTCCCTTGGTACCTTTTTTTCGAGGGTAGTATTGTCCTGATGAAATCGTTCCCCATGCTCGTCACTGACAGCACCGCAGTTAGCAGGGAAGAAATCCAGATGAGAGTGTAAAAAGTATAATTTCAAAGTCCCACAGACAGCAAAACTTTGTATAACCCTGCTGTAGCCCCATCAAGATGGCAATGACCTTCAGGTCACTACAAATCTGCCACTTATACTTGTCATAGTTATGTTGTGTAACAGTTGTTTCATGTTGTTGTACGTTTCTTTCATGTGAACTGCATACCCGAGTGGAACATATGGTAAAACGTTACCATTATGGAGCAGCACAGCTTTTAAGCTCAACTAGGAAAAATCAATGAACAGCCTCCAATCGTCGTCTTTGTAGTTGATGTGTAGTGCTGCCTTCAGACCCACTATTTCAACTCAAGCAATGAGGTTATCTGTCATTTTGAAATATGGAAGCAGATCTTTTTGCCGAGCACGAAACACAGACACATGCACAGTCTCGTCTAGAAGATTCCATTACTGCAGTCTGGACCCCAACAGCTCTGCTTTATTTTTGGCAATTCCAGATCTCTCACTAGATCATTCAATTCACTCTGGGTAATTTTATGTGGCTGTGCAGACTTTTCAATAGGCACGAAATCAGGATCCCTTGATGTAGATGCTTTCACAGGTGACGGATGTCCACTGGTCTTATTATCTTCTTCATCATCCAGAGTTTAAGATTCTGGTGGGTCCGGAACAGGAAGTCCTTCCCCGTGAGGCCCTGGCCGCATAGCAGAGGGAATATTCGGATAGGCCACAGGCCGCTTTGTCTTCTTAGAAATACCATGTCCAATTGGAGGAGTCATGCAAAAGTAACAATCATTAAGATGGTTTGTCGGTTCCCTTCACACCATTGGAACTGCAAAACGCATCGATCGTCCTTTTCGGTTCAACCAGCAGCGCAGATTCGTTGCACAGGATTGACAACATATGTGTTGGGCAAAAACCGGTCCTGGTCACCGATCTCACCACCAAAATAAAGGCTATAAGCTTTCTTTATCATCGGTGTAATGGGTCGCCTTTGTGATAGCAAAGTAATTTGTCCGCAAATATAGCAAAAAAATCCGCACTGTTCACACATCATTCACGAGGCATCTGCACTCACAGAATCCACAACACAAATGATAACAAAGAGGAAATGTGGTTACAATGCCCCCCCCCCCCCCCCTCCTCCCTGTATCTTAAAAACTAGAGCTAATTCGCGATTTTTAAGTTCATATTCGTGATCAGCATGTCCAAGTTAGTTAAAAATAGCTACTTTTGTCTCGGATACATTTTGGCTGTTGTCCAGTGTTATCTGCGTTTAACCTACAGCTTATTGGATCACTGTATCGCCAGGCTATTGGTTTTCGTTTCTCGCCATTAAGCAGTGAGTGGATATCGGCGCTTGTGTCTACTTTAAGACAACCAGCCATCACCCATCCATCCACCATAGCAACGCCATACTAGTGCATTCAATTATAACTTGAAGCCAGCGCTTACCACTGTGGTAATTGTCTTTTGCTTTCCTCAGAAGTAAACAAATCACGCGTCACCACACGGCACTGTCGTGTCTTCGACAACGCGTTTCACCAGAGGCTAACTCTACCAGCAAAGAGTTAAGGGCGGTGAACCACCTAATCCCAAACCCCACTTTTACTGTGGATTATTAGCAAACTTACCAGTGGGTTATTTTGTCAATTCAACAGACTGCACGGAAGGAAACAATTTCCAATTCGCTGGATTTCCTATTTTGCTCTAACATCTGATTAATTACAAAAGGCCGGAAATTGTAGAATTTGACTGAACCATAGAGTGATACCACCCATGGAGCATTGGCGTGTTAAACTGATTGGCCGTTCTTAAGACGAGAGCTTGATTTACGTTAATTCTAGCACTTTCTTTCTACTTCTTCTTCTGTGTTCAGTTTGTAATCATGCTAAATCTGCAGGCCTGTCGCCAGGACGAAGTCCACAGTTTTTTCTAGGTCAGCGCGGCAGCCACATAGCTTCTGCTTGAGCTCTGCACCCCCTGGTCAGGTCAGACGTCGTGGGTCATCATGGGTTGGGCAGTTTTTGAGAATGTGTTCGAGTGTCTGGATTCCAGTTCCACAAGGACATTCATTTGTTTGAGATGTCCTGAGGTGATAGAGATGGCCCAGTAATCTGCAGTGTCCAGTTCTCAGGCGGAATATGATGGTCTGTGTGGTGTCTGTTAAGTTGGTGGATTGGGTCATCTCTGCTGTATGTGTCACATTCCTCCTTCCACTGATTTTTGTATTTGTTTTGGATGCTGGTTTTAGCTTCTCGATAGTGCAATGGGTGACTGAATTGTTTTATTTTACTGCCACTTCTAGACAGAGCATCTGCTCTATCATTTCCAGTGATTCCACATAGGGAGTGTAACCACTGAAGGGCAATGGTTGATGACCGTTGGATAATGTTAAGCTCATATCTGATCTTACGCATCATGTTTTCATTTCTGGTGTTCTGTATTGACTCCAGTAATGATCTACAGTCAGTGAAGATTACCATCTTAGCTGGTGTCGGTATTTCTGATATGGTGAGGAGTTTCAGAGCTTGTAATAGTGCCGTAGCTTCTGCCCTGAAATCGGAGATCTTTCCGGTTGAGAAGGCCTTACGGATGATCTTCCCATTTATGAATCTTATAAAAATGCCTCCTCCACCATTCTTTACTGCCACCTCAGCGGATCCATCTGTGTAAACGTGTGTTCACTCTTTCAGGTTTTACTTTTCTTCAATCATCTCCTGAGTCAAGGTTTTTAGTTATGGAGGGGTCTGGTGGTCTTTCTTTCTTGTTTTAGGGACATGTCTTTCTACTGTCAAGCATCTCACTCGCAATTCAATTGCCTCAGTCCTATTATTCAATCACCTCACAACAATGTAAAATAATAAATTGTACATGTTTGTTACGACACGTTTAATGATGTCGTCTGCTACAGTTGTGAGCACTTTAAAGTTGCGCGGTAATGTATTAAGATGCTATAAATATGGGATGTTTTGCGCTTCACGATATTTTAGGGAACGCGAATTTGTATAGTTGTCTGGGATTAGGATGACGTGGTACGCTGGTATAGTACCACATGACAACGATCTATTTTCACCCTTCAGACTCCAAACTTTGTCCAAGTCGGACGTATTTTTCATTCCTCCCAGTATAGAGTGAATTGCGCTGAAGTCCTTTTGAAGATAAGCTACGGGGTCAGCTATCTTGTTTTAAGAATACCGATGTTGGAGTATTCTTATTGATGATTAAGTTCCGCGAATTTGGAATAACAGGGAGTATTAATTTTGTGATTGTCAGAATCGTTATCTTCGCCAAACCTATGGCTGTTCGTTACCGGATGACCGACATACGGCATCGCGTGTAAACAGTCAGACCTTTTGACGACAGAGCAAGTAATATATATGAGACTATAATGGACTGCGCAGAAGCTGATATAACTATTTGATGCAATGAATTCAACTATCTCGTATGTCATAATAAATTTGTACTGTTTTGTGGACTCAAAAGAATCGCATCGTTGTTGTCAAGCTTTTTCAAAAAGAGTATGAATCACTGATGACTACTAGAGGTTTCGTATCTGAATTTATTCAACAGTATATGTTTAGCTGTGAAGTTGCGTATATACCCGTGGTATTATTATTGTCCTAAGTTTCATTTTAATTAATTGTTGTCTACTGTTTGTCAAATATCCTTAAGCCTAATCTTGCTATCTTTCATTTATACACGTAAAACTGTGACGTCATATGTAGAGAGTCCATTTTTTGGTGCACATTTTTTAGATTTTAAATTTCGTCACTTCTCGTACTTTTATTCATTTCTTAGTATCATTTTAATGTTTGTGATTCGAATTGTAATGTAAAATTGTACTCGTAAATTCTTTTGTTTCCTATTTCTGTTTTACTTCTTTATTGGTAATTAATATGATATTGATATATAAGACAATATTACAATAATAACATTATAATAATTATAGATATATAAATTAAATATATCAGGTGACTGAAATAATTCTAGCATTTTTGACTCTAGAAGTTCAGGTAACTACTCGTTGGTTATGATGATTATGGCCTATTATAATAAAATGAAAATATAATAATATAATAATGGAAGGATGATACCAATAGTTATTTAAGTGAAAATATTGGATGCCTGAAATATTTTCAGCATCGTACACTAGTAGATTATGTAACCACTAGTTTGTTTGGCATGAAGAAGGCATAGGGATATAAAATGTTGGGGGAAAAATAATTTTTGAACTTACAATTATTTGTAAGGAATAGGATAAGTATTCGATTCACTATATTGAGTAACCATACCATATTGATTATTAAACTTGTATATATATGCTGGGAGTTGCAGAGGCAAGACTTTTGGATACAGGCTACATAACAAGAGACCAGTACACGCTTATACACTCAGGAGGAGAAAAACACGAAAGAGGGGTAGGAATGTTGATAAAGAAGGAGTTAGAAAAATACGTATGTGGATACTGGACACACAATGACAGAATGATGTTACTAAAGATGAGAGCAAAGCCATTCGACATATCAATCTTACAAACTTATGCACCAACTAAAGATTACAGCGAGGAAGAAATAGAAGAATACTATGAAGAGCTACAACACACACTTAAACCAGTCAAATCTACAGATGTGTTGATAGTAATGGGTGATATGAATGCAAAAGTAGGAAAAGGAAAATACAAGAAAATAGTAGGACAGTATGGATTAGGGACAAGAAATGATAGAGGAGACAGACTTATCCAGTTCTGTGAAGAAAACCAGCTGGTCATATGTAACACCTTTTTTGAACATCACCCAAGGAAATTATACACATGGAAAAGCCCAGGAGATGTAACACGTAATCAAATCGACTATATCATGATAAAACATAGATTTAAGAACAGTGTCACAAGTGCAAAGACACATCCTGGCGCCGACATAAATTCAGATCACAATCCAGTTGTCATCAAAGTAAATATAAAGCTGAAAAGAGCAGGAAACAGAAGACAGGAGGAACCCCAGATAGAAATATCAGCGCTGAAACAACCAGATATAAAACAGAAATATTTAATCGACGTCAAAAATAAATACCAACAGTTATTGACAGAAAGCATGGAGCAGTATAGAAGAGAAAACCCAGAAGAAAAAGCAACCGCAAAATGGGAATGCTTAAAAACAAGCATACAATCAGCAAATGCAAATTTACCTAAAAAGGAGTCTAAGAAAAATCAAATTTGGATGACAGATGACATCTTGAATAAAATGGCAAAAAGAAAGAAAGCAAAAAACACTCCAGAATATAAAACAATAGACAATGACATACGTACTATGTGTAGAGAAGCAAAAGAACGGTGGATAGAAACAAAATGTAAGGAAATAGAAGACTTGGAAGCGAAGCACATGACAAGAGATATGCATGAAGAAATAAAGAAATTATCAAATCGGTCGCGGTTTGCACAAGGAGGAAGCTGTATCAAGAACAAAAATGGTGTAATATTACTTGATGAGAAAGACATATCAAACAGATGGGCAGAATACGTAAAAGAACTATTTGAGGACAACAGAGGTAAAAAACCATCACCAGATTCTAATGAAGGCCCAAACATTCTCAGATCAGAAGTAGAGAATGCCATTCATATGATACAAAAAGGAAGATCAGCAGGCATGGATAACAGAAACATTGAAATGATAGAAGCTCTGGAGAGCTTTGGTATAGATACAATCACAGAAATATGCAATGATATATACAATACAGGATATTTACCACACGACATGAAGACATCAGTTTTTATAACATTGCCCAAAAAACCAAATGCAACAGAATGTTCAGACTTCAGAACAATCAGCCTGATGAGTCATGCAATTAAGATACTGCTCAAAATCATACAGGAAAGAATAAAAAGTAAAGTAGACAGCGAAATCCAAGAAGAACAGTTTGGTTTTAGACGGAACAGTGGAACAAGAGAGGCAATATTTTTGCCTAAGAAGATTAGCAGAAAAATATACAGAGGTCCAAAAAAGTATGTATATGTGCTTCATTGACTATAAGAAGGCTTTTGACAGAATCCATCATGAGAAAATAATTGAATGCCTCAAAGACATAGGTATTGATGGAAAAGATATAAGAATACTCAGTAACCTTTATTGGGAGCAAACTGCCACAGTAAGATCGGGAAGGAATTATTCACCATACATAGACATAAAAAGAGGTGTCAGACAAGGTTGTGTGCTGTCCCCCTGCCTATTTAATTTATACACCGAAAAAATTTTCAAACAGATACAGCAAATACCAGGACTGAACATCAGTGAAAGATCAATAAACAACCTTAGATATGCAGATGATACCGTGTTGTTAGCTGAAAGCGAACAGGAGTTACAAGAACTAGTGAAGCAAGTGAACAGTATAAGTCATGAATATGGACTCGACATTAATATTGAGAAAACTAAAACTATGATAATTAGCAAAACAGACGATAAACCCACATTAAAGATAAGCGTAAATGGGAAAATCCTGGAACAAGTCAAGAGCTACGTATATCTTGGTCATATAATAACAGAAGATGGCAGATGTGAAACAGAAATCAAGAAGAGAATAGGAATGGCCAAAGCTACATTCAACAACATGAAACATATACTGACATCCAAACAGTTATCTCATAAATTAAAACTGAGAATCATAAAGTGTTATATATATTCTGCATTTCTGTATGGTGCAGAAACATGGACGATGAATAAGCATTTGGAAAAAAGAATTGAGGCTCTTGAAATGTGGATATATAGAAGAATGGGGCGTATCTCATGGAAAGAGATGAAAACAAATAAGGAGGTCCTAGAAAATCTAGGTATGAAAAGAGAACTAATGAGAGAGGTCAAAGTTCGGCAGCTAAAATACTTTGGCCACATAAAAAGGCATAACACCTTGCAGAAGACCATAACAGAAGGGAGAGTTGAAGGCAAACGTGCAAGGGGAAGACAGCGCTATAAGTGGGAAGATAACATCAAGAGATGGACGGGAAAGAGTCTATCAGAGTGTACCACCAAGACAAGAGACAGAAGACGTTGGAGATCCATTACAGCCAACCTTCGTTGTGGAGATGGCAACTGATGATGATGATGATATATAAATTAATATTTACTAATTAGGTACTTTAATTATTTAAAATGGTAACTTTGTAATATTTTACTAAATGTGGTAAAGAATTTTCTTTAAAAGGAGAGGCACTCCGTGATTATGCAGTGGCGGAACTAGCCAAGGCGAAGGCAGAATTGGAGGAACAAAAAGCTATGGCTAAGCAAGAAGAGATTGAGAGAGAGGCTAAAGAAGAAAGAAGGGTGGCAAGAGATGAAATGAAACGTATTGATGAAGAAAATAAAATGAAACATGAATGAGAATTAGATGAAAGAAAAAGAAAAGAAGAAAAAGAGTTAATACAGATGCGTATGGATGAAATAAGATTAAGAGCTCAACTTGCTACAAATAGCAATAATGATGATTCACATAATACTTCTTCATTCAACCAGCCTAAATGCACTTATAATTTTAAACTACCAACTTTCAAACAAAATTTTGACGATTTGTCATCATTCCTGATAAAGTTTGATCAGGTATGTACAACAAACAAACTTGATAAATCCTCATGGGCTTTAAAACATGGCAAATTTTTGGATGGTGAACCATTAAATGTTATAAAGAATATGGATCCAGCAATTGCAAATAATTATGATGCAGTAAAATCATTACTACTACGACGATTTCAATTAAATGAGGAAGGATATAGATTGAAGTTTAAAAATATCCTTCCAGATTCAAGCAAAGATTTCGCTGGGTTTATTGCTAACGTACGCATTATTTTTACTAGATGGGTTGAACTCGCTGGAGTGGATAAATCCTATGATAAATTAGTTGATTTATTGCTTAGGGATAAAGTTCTATCCTCCGTCAGCACACCATTTTTATCATTTCTGCAAGAACGCAAACCACCTACTATATCTGCATTAGAAGAAATGGCAGTCAAGTATTGCACTGCACACCCAGGGGTCAGTATAGCTAATTCTAACTTGAGAGAAGCTTTACCAGTAGCTTCTGCTGCTACATGGCATGGTAATTCTTCTTCTTCTTCTTCCTCGTTCGCCTTCAGACTTCCACATTTATGACTCTAATAAAGGCAGCAGTCAACTCAAGGTTCCCGACATCTCCAAACAGTTTTTCGTTGACAGAAGTAGGTTGTTGCCATATGCTACCCCGTTCATTACTGTAGGTTGGGCAGTACTGCAGCAGGTGTTCGACTGTCATCGGGCTGGTACCGCAGGTGCAGAGATCTGTTGCACCAATTTTGTATTTGTGGTACAGATGGTATCTCAATCTGTTGTGCCCAGTGCGCAGTCGAAAAATGATGACCTGTTCTTTTCTGGATAGTTGATGATATGCGTCATTTTTCAAATGTCCCGGGTGCTCTCTTTCCCATTTGGACTTGAATGTAGCCTTTATAGTGGTCTTTGCCGTTGCGTAAGTTGTCTCTATATCATTTTGCTGTAAGGCACCTCCTTCTTTAGCAAGTCTATCTGCCTCTTCATTTCCTGGTATGTTGCAATGGGCTGGTATCCACTGGATAGTGCACTTCTTGAAGCATTCGGCCAGTCTTTCAAGGGAGATTATCAGATCTTTCAATCCTTTAGTTTGGTGGCTCTTCAGCGCTGATATTATTGAGAGGGCATCTGAAAAGATTACTATCTGTTTTTCTGCCTGTGCTTTGCATTCAATAAGAGTTTCAGCTGCCTGTTTCAGGGCTTCTGCTTCAGCACAGAAGTTGTTGCAGTATTTTCCAGTGGCAATTGCCATAGAGTGAATTCTATTCTTTAATTTTATGAGGATGCCGGCACCCCCATTTTCAACTGCATTTGTTGCCGAACCATCAGTATATGCATGTGTCCAAAGCTTCGCTGGAAATCTTTGGTCAATATACTTGGTTGCTATACACTTTCTTTGTGTTTCTGTCTGTGTTCCCTTACCTTCAATGCCTGGAATATCAGATTTTAACTCAGGAAAGCATCTTATTTTCCACAGTGGGATAGTTGAGCTTGTTGGGATTTTCTTTGCAACTGAGCTAGCTAGTATGGTATTATTGTTAATTTTTTCTTTTGCTTGGGCGACAAAGTTAGTTCGCTTGAGCCTGCCTCTTCCTAGCCTATTCATTCTTTGGTACATGGGGTGTCCTTCGAGCCTCTTAAATTTTTCAGCTTGTTTTAAGACTCTGCTGTCACGTCTATCCTCCATTGACTGTAGCCCTGTGATGTTTTCCATATGGTTGATTTGTGTAGACTTTAGGGCCCCTGTTATAATACGTGCTGCTTGGTTTTGGAGTCTGTTTACTCTGTCAAAATTTGACTTTGCTGCCGTCGACCAAGCTGTGATGCCATATTCCATAGCAGGTCTGACTCTGCCTGTGTACAGCTTTTTGAGGATATTCTCATCAGCACCCCATGTGGTACCTGCTAACTTTTTCATGATGGCCATGCGAAGTTTTGCCCTTAGCTGTATTTTGTTAATCTGTGATTTCCATGTCATTCGGCGGTCTAGTGTGATTCCTAAGTATGTTGGTGTTTCATCTCCTCGTACTGCCTGTCCATTTAATTGCAGCTTTGCTTGCTGTGGTTTATTTGACAAGGTAAAAATAGTGTGTGTAGTTTTTTGTTCATTTATTTTGAGCAACCACTTTTTGGACCAACTTTCAAGGGCTAGCAGTGAATCCTGCATGCGCACTCTTGCTGTGGAGATGTATTGTTCTGAAGTCCACATGGCCAGGTCATCAGCGTAGAGGGAGTTGTGGACATTCTTGTGGATGTTTTCTGTTATATCATTTATATATATGAGGAAGAGTGTTGGGGAAAGGACCCCACCCTGTGGAACTCCATGTTCCATTGTAGTCTTTTTGCTTAACTGCCCGTGCACCTGCACTCTAGCTGTTCTGTTTGTTAGATAGTTGCTGATCCAGTTATACATTCTTCCACAGACTCCATATTTAAGCATTTTAACTCTTAGCCCATCTTTCCAAACTTTATCAAATGCTTTCTCCATATCTACCCAGACTGCTAAAGTGTGCTTTCTTTCTTGGAAAGCATCTTCGATTTCCTGTGCAATGTAGGTGACTTGGTCCTCTGTAGACCTATGTTGCCTGAAGCCTGCCTGTTGGTGCAGTAAAATTTGTTTTTCTTCGAGGTGCCAGCTTAATCTGGTATTGATCATTCTCTCCATAAGCTTTCCCGTGCAGCTTAGAAGGCTGATGGGTCTGTAGCTGTTGGGGTCCATTCGGTCTTTGTCCTTTTTGGGGATTGGAACTAGTATTGCTTCTTTCCAGGCTTGTGGTACTATTCCACGCTTCCAGCTATAGTTCATAATCTTGAGGAGTACTTTCTTGGCCTTAGGCCCTAGCTCTTTAAGCATGTCATTTGTTACCCTGTCTTTTCCAGGTGACTTTCTTTGCTTAAGGGATACGATGGCTGCCTCTAGCTCTCTCATGGTGAGGTTTGTTGTCATATGCTCTTCTGGAACAGTTGGTATATTTTGGTAAATTTCTTGCTCTTTGGAAATTTCCTGTTTTCTGTCTAGTGGAATATTTATCTGGCTCTCAAGTGAGAATTTTTTAGCAAAAACATTAGCTATCTCTTTCTTTGTGAGTATTTTTTCATTTTGTTGTAGGGCTATTTCCTTATTTTTGCATTCCTCATTATTTAAGACTTTGGCGAGCCTCCATAATTTTCTTCCATCTTTGTCGAGGTTAAGACTTTCTGTTGTTTTGATCCAACTATTTTTGGCTGAACAGTTTAACATTTTCCTGTATTTTGCAGAGATAGCTTTGTAGGCGATGTTTGCCTCAACTGTTTTGACCTGTTCTGCTACATCTCTGGCCTCTGTTACCTGTTCTTCCAGTTCATTGAGTTCTTCTGTCCAGTACGGCTTATAATCTTTCCTCGCCCCTCTTGGTATTGATTCCAGGGCAGCTTTCAGAACTGCTTTGTTAAATCCGTCAACTATTTCTCCAATTCTTTTGTTTTGGGTGTTTATGGAACCACAGTATTCATCAGTCAGTGCTGAGAACTTGTTCCAGTTGGCCTTTTTGTAGTTCCAGCGGGGTAATGGTTTATGGAGGTGGAGTGTATGTTCCATATTGATCATTAATTTGATCGGTTTGTGGTCACTGCCCGCCAATTGGTTGAGCACAAAGCGTTCGATCTTATGGTTGATGTCTCCTGTTGAGAAGGCAAGGTCGGGTGTCGAGGTCGATTGCCATCTTCTTGAGTAGAAGCTGGGTGTATCATCTGCTCTATTGATGAGTTGTAGATTTGAGTCAATCTCCCAGTCCTCTACCTCAATGCCACGGGTATCAGCCTTTGTGTAACCCCACCTTTCTGAATGGCTGTTGAAATCACCAACAACTAGGCAGTTGGTGCGCCTAATCTCCATTGTGGCTAATGAAAGATCTTTATCTGGGGGGGGGGGGGCATATAGGTTGTATACTCTAACGGTCTGATCATCTATCGTGATATCAGCTCCTATAATTTCCGCCTGACCGTTTGTAGCAACAGAAAGTTCTCTGCTAGGCAAGGAATTTCTGATTAACATGAGTACTCCTCCCTTGTGTCCCTCTCTATCAAGCCGGAGGGTTTCATATCCTCTTACAGAAAATCTGTGGTTTGTATTTAGGTGTGTTTCCTGTATGCAGGCTATATCAATTTGCTCATCATGTAGTTTTTTGTGAGCGGTAGTTTCTTCCTTAGGACACCTTCTGCATTCCATTGGAGTATATTTAGTGTTCTTTCCTGGGTGTTTTGTCCAGTCTCATTTTCTCTAATATTCTGCGCCCTGGCTGCACGATGCAGAGATAAGTGACCACCAGTAGCCTTGGGTGGACCCCTTCGAGGCAGGGAGTCCGGCACTCTTCCCACCTGGCGGGACTCCTTGGGTCGAGCACTATCTCGTTGAGTCATATCTGTGTCTGTCATCTCATGGCGGTTTGCGTTGCACTATGTTGTGCGCCTTGCGGCCCAGTGCATCCGTCTTCAGCATGCATTTGTTCGGGACTGCTTCCCTAGCCTCCGGTTTTCCGTGACCTTCCTACAAGGCAGCAGTTGTTTTACATCAGAGTTGTCTCTCCTATGAGAGCTATCTTTCTGGACTAACGAGTCTTTCCTACCTGGGTTTGTGTGAAGTTGTCCTTCTCTTAGGTGGATTGTCAACCAAGACTACATGCTTTATACGAAGTGAAGACATTTTTTGATGACGCCATTATAGTAAAGCATGTGAAGAAAGTACACGTAATCTTTTTGTGAACAGAATTTTCTGACATGACAAGATGGCTGACAGTGTCGTTAGCTGAACATTCCAAAATCATGCCCTCATTCAGGTATATACGCAACATGCAGACATTGCATGTAGCACAAAACATGGGGGAAGTCTCCTCACATGAACCCAATGGCTCGTACCAAGTCAATCACTTACGAAAAATTGCAGTAAAGCGGGAAAAAAACTCCAAAATCTCGAATTACAAACTGTGTCGGACATCTTGAACCGGAAGTGTGATCGGCATGGTAATGATAGATCAAGAGCTCAAAGCCTTGATAGAAATTTTACACATAGGAAATATACTGACAACAATTATCATAGACAAAATAATTACAACAAGAATGATAATTTCAACCGAGGTAGACAGCAATTCAGGCATCAGTCACCTCAATTCAGAAATAACAACAATAGTCAACAAAATTCAAACTGGAAGAAACCATATAACTTCAATCCGAGTAACAATGGTAACAAATGGAGTAATAATAATCAAAATTATCGATCCAGAAACAATAGCTACAATGGTAGACAATTAAATAATTCCGGTGATCATCACCGACAACGTTCTCATTCACGTAGACCACAACGTTTTGAGCACAGCGCAGGGGCGTCAATGACTAGCGGTACACCACCTTGTATTCAAGACAATAATAATGTAGTACATTCATCTTCTTGTTGTAAAGTTGATGTTGACGTGGCAAATCGTTGCCAAATATGCTTAACTCTTTTGCAGAAGGACATCCCAACTGTGGGGAAGTACGTACATCCTATCCCTGCAGTTAGTCTCGCTGCAAACGATGGTACCGGCGCCCTGATCTTCAATAGAGGACTGGTCCACGGGACAGTGGTATCCGTTTTGAGAGATTCAGGATCAACTACCATCGGAATTAGGCAGTCATTAGTCCATCCGAGCTGCTCCACTAATGAATTTGTTAAATGTATTACCTTCGGTGGTACTGTCGAGTACTACCCCACTGCCATTATTTATGTTAACACACCATTTTTTACAGGTAATGTCAAGGTTTGCATGTTGCAAAATCCAATCGCTGATCTTATGGTGGGACGCATCCACGGCAGTAAGGATTGCACACCAGAAGAGATTATTGAATGGGAAAAAAAGAACTTATTTACAGCCAATGCAGTGACAACTCGAGCCCAGGCTCAAACTTTGGAGAAAGTTAATACTTCAAATCCTGAAACAGTTCTCCATAATGACACTGAGGTGCAGTCGACTATAGATAGAGTATCATTTGCAACCAAACAAAGAGAAGACAACTCTTTAAAAAGGTTTTTTGCTCTGGTACATAATTATGATAACGTCACCTCAAATAACAAGTGCAAACACTGGTTTAAAATTAAAAATGACATTTTAATCAGATGTTATATGGACCAATCACATGTTAAACAACAGGTTATGGTACCCTTATCATTAAGACCTTATATTCTACGACATGCACACGACTCCCAATGCGCGGGTCATGTGGGATACACTCGCACACGTTCTCGAGTGTTATCTTCATTTTTTTGGCCAGGTGTCTCACGTGACGTATCATTATATGTACGTTCATGTGATATTTGCCAAGAGGTTAAGTCATGAGGAGCATTTCATACTGCTCCGATACAGGCATGTGACATTTCGGTACGTCCATTTGATAAGATAGCAATAGATATTATTGGTCCTCTCTTACCTTCTGCCAGAGGTCATAGATTTGTCCTCACATGCATTGACTTATGCACACGATGGCCAGAAGCCATCCAATTAAAGACTACCACTACAGCAGATGTAGCTGATGCACAATTACTTATTTTTTCTAGATTAGGATTTCCTAGGAAAATATTATCAGATCATGGTTCTCAATTCGTCTCTGACACCATGTCTGAAGTGATGAAGACCCTTGACATCGGAAGAAACCTTAGTAGTATATATCATCCGATGAGCAATGGTTCCGTGGAAAGGCTCAATCGCACCATTAAGCAATTACTGCACAAAGTTACTGTTAAGCACCCTCAAGACTGGGACAGAGTACTCCCAGCTGTGCTATTCGCATACCGAGAGGTGCCGCATGAACAGACCGGCTTCTCTCCGTTTGAATTGGTGTTTGGTGCTCCACCAAGAGGTCCAATGGGACTGATAAAAGATTTACTACTCGACTCTGAGATGACTCAGGAAACCCAGTCATCATACGAATATGT
The DNA here is from genome assembly GCA_024509875.1 of Oreohelix idahoensis. Lineage (NCBI taxonomy): Eukaryota > Metazoa > Mollusca > Gastropoda > Stylommatophora > Oreohelicidae > Oreohelix > Oreohelix idahoensis. Next base: position 771,797 of record JAMPIV010004778.1, on the reverse strand, counting down.
CATCAACTTGCGTAAAAAAATTGTAGACGCTTGCCAGTTGGCAACAGCTTCTTCAGAGGCTGCTAAATGTAAAGCCAGGTCATTTCAAAATAAAAATAGACGCTTACGTCAGCTATTTCCAGGTGATGAGGCTTTCGTGTTACTTCCACGAAAAGAAAATAAACTATTCATTGCATGGAATGGTCCCTACAAAATTGTGGATGGAATTTCTGACGTTGACTATGTTCTAGACATTAAGGGTCATAAGAAAATATACCATATCAATATGCTTAAGGAGTTTCACACTCGCCCTGAACACTTACAATCTCTTTTTCATGATCTAGATGACAAATCACTTGGCTCTTGTCAATACTCTAATCTATCTGCAATTCAGGAAGAAGAATCTTCTTTTCCTGAAGTACACATGTCTTTACCTGTACCTGCTTTACAGCCTACAGAATCCTGGCGAGATGTAACCATTTCTCCTTCGGTTACACCTCAACAGCATCAACAGATTGCTGATCTTTTAAAGTCTTTCTCAGATGTGTTAACTGATTTGCCTGGTCGCACATCAGTTATTAGTCCCGACATAATACTCAACGATAATACACCTATCCGCTTACATCCATATTCGGTTCCAGTACATTACCTAAGTAAGACAACTCAGGAACTCGAACAGATGTTGGCTTTAGGTATCATAGAGAGTAGTAATTCTCCATTTTCTTCTCCTTTGGTTATTGTTAGAAAGAAAGATAACAACATTTGTCTATGTGTCGACTATAGAAAATTGAATGCTCAGACAGTCGCTGACAGTGAACCACATCCACTTCTTGGCGACTTACTTACTCGTCTATCGACAGCAAAATCTTTCACAAAAATAGATTTAACTAAGGGATATTGGCAGATTCCCTTAACAGAACAAGCCACGTATTATACTGCGTTTTCGACTCCACAAGGTCTTTACCAGTGGAATGTCATGCCGTTTGGGCTTATGAACGCACCGGCAACGTTTATTCGCATGATGCGAAAAATTTTATCATACAGACCAGACATTATCACATACATTGACGATATCTGTTTATTCAGTTCGTCATTTGAGGATCATTTTTTAGGACTTAGTTCCGTGTTGGAGATCCTGAGATCTAATAATTTAACTGCTAAACCTACTAAGATCCAGATAGCTTTCCATGAAATAACTTTTCTTGGACATATCATTGGGACTGGGCGTATCCAAACCATTCCCCATAATGTATCTAAAATTTTAAATTTATCAATTCCTCAAACGAAGAAACAAGTCAGAAGTTTATTAGGTCTCGTCCAATATTATAGTAGATTCATACCTAATTTGTCATCCATTACAGCTGTCTTGTCTTCCCTCTTGAGGAAAGGTATGCCTGTGAAAGTTACATGGACTGCAGACTGCGACAAAACTTTTAATCAAATCTTGTCAATTTTTTCTAGGCCACCTATTTTAAGGTTACCAGATACTAAAAAAATGTTCATTCTCCGTACAGATGCCAGCAATTACGGATTGGGAGGTAGTCTGCTCCAAGAACATGAAGGCGTACTCCACCCAACACTATTCATATCGAGAAAACTCACTGATGCAGAGATCAAATATTCAGTGATAGATAAGGAGCTTTTAGCAGTCGTTTGGTCAATTCAGAAACTAGAAAAATGTCTACTCGGTGCCCCGTTTGTGATTCAAACTGACCAAAAGGAGGTAGCTTCGCTCAGACGAGCCAATCATAAGAACCCGAAGCTGGCTAGATTCTCGATCCTGCTGCAACCATTTCAATTTACTATCGAATCAATTCCAGGTTCTGAGAATGTAGTGGCAGACTCATTGTCACGCAATCCTTCATCGTCAAATGAATATAATTAACGACTCAAGTTTTAATGAACTATGAAGACTTATACGCTCGAACTTATCCATCCGTGCTAAATGTCGTACGGACCTGCAACTTATAATTGGCAATGAAAGTATGTTGTTTACAGACGTTTGAACATTTCCGAACAACAATTCGTAGTACATACGTGATCATGAATCAGTTTCATGTAAACAAAACATTCGTAATACAGACAATATACTCAATTATCTCTCAAACATCCGCAAGAAGTTATCCAATATACATCAAGTTTGTTGATATTTCAATTATGGAATTATGGACTTTGGTTAGTGTCCATCCGTTTGTCACTCGTCGTGATACAATCTAAAATCAATATTCGTCCGGACTTAGGATTGAACGTAGTGATACATACACTCTCGCAGTATCGTTTGAACTCCTGATCATCTTTAGCTGAATGAACTTTTCCATCTAACGTATTATGCTGTACACTGCATACAAACAGGAACTATTAACAGATTACTCATCAGGATTGACACTATTGATTCATATACTTTAATGTGATTAAATAAAGAGAAAAAGTTTGAAAACAAACATTATCACACAAATAATTAATATAATTACTATAGTTATGTAACTAGTAAATATTATAGGTACTTTAATTACTCATTTTAACGTAATTGTTTTATAAAATGCTATGTATTATTTGTTATTAGTGGATAGATTAATTTAATTTAGTTTTAAATTAGATAATTATTTTACATGTAAGTTTCTTAACACATATTACTTCATTTAATCTATTAATTTTATTCCTTACTACTTACTTCTCATGTGTTTTTAATCTTTTTCTTTATCTTGGTTAACTCTAATACAATACTTTACGTTAGTTTATTTAATTTAATTCTATAACATCCTACACACATTACATTAATTACTTAACTATATTTAATTAGTTATATCTTAGTATTTTTGATTAATACACCACATCTTAATTTAGTTAAAACACATTTAGTTAAGTAGTTAATCAGTCACTATCCTTTCTGACTGTTGACGTTTCTTTAACTTAGTATTATTTCCATGTAATTTATGACATTTAGAATATTGACGACGACCTTCGACAATGTTTTACTCAAAACATCGTGGGCCGTATGTCGTAAATTTTTAATTTTTGAAATAATTAATCAAGTTATTTGTAAAAAAAATCTATAGAATAGATCTTTTTTACCCCCGTCGGTCAGGGGAATGTTACGACACGTTTAATGATGTCGTCTGCTACAGTTGTGAGCACTTTAAAGTTGCGCGGTAATGTATTAAGATGCTATAAATATGGGATGTTTTGCGCTTCACGATATTTTAGTGAACGCGAATTTGTATAGTTGTCTAGGATTAGGATGACGTGGTACGTTGGTATAGTACCACATGACAACGATCTATTTTCACCCTTCAGACTCCGAACTTTGTCCAAGTCGGACGTATTTTTCATTCCTCCCAGTATAGAGTGAATTGCGCTGAAGTCCTTTTGAAGATAAGCTACGGGGTCAGCTATCTTGTTTTAAGAATACCGATGTTGGAGTATTCTTATTGATGATAAGTTCCGCGAATTTGGAATAACAGGGAGTATTAATTTTGTGATTGTCAGAATCGTTATCTTCGCCAAACCTATGGCTGTTCGTTACCGGATGACCGAAATACGGCATCGCGTGTAAACAGTCAGACCTTTTGACGACAGAGCAAGTAATATATATGAGACTATAATGGACTGCGCAGAAGCTGATATAACTATTTGATGCAATGAATTCAACTATCTTGTATGTCATAATAAATATGTACTGTTTTGTGGACTCAAAAGAATCGCATCGTTGTCGCTTCAATTCAATTGATTTGGTCATAGTACTCACCATTCGCGAACAACACCAATCAGCACTATTGCTCGATTAAGGACAACTTTAAGATCAAGTAAGAAGCACACGAAATAATAATATGAAAACCATTCTTTACTATTCAACAAATCTTCAAAGTATAAAAAAACGAAGTCAACAATGTTACAACTTACCCCTTCAATTATGAAATAGGTTATTATATCCAGACTTTGATGCACACTATGACCGTCATGTCCTTCTACTGTTTACGATGCCTTCTTTGCCCAGCTAGTTAAGGGTTACTTGTAAATGTATACTCATAACTTATAACACTTGATGAACGTTTCCTCGAACTATGATAATTTTGATTTTGGTAGTAGTTTTACTCGAGTGAACCAGTTCTACTTTTATCCTTCCACATCCTATAAGGAAAACATATTACTAACTCCTCCTCTGGCGTATGATCTCCTTGACGAAGATGGGAAATGCCGTGGAGTAATCTTAAAAACCCTTAAGGTTTTAAAGTTAAAATTTTCCCCACGCAAAATCTCAACCTCGCGAGGTTCTCTTGGGTGGAACGAAATTACAACTTAGTGCATAAACATTTATAACACAAAAGGAAGGGAAACCAGAGGCCTGTAAACAGTAAATAAATATTACATCGATGCCTAGATGGCAGGGAGGATAGTGTGATTCGCTTGCATAGCTAGGCGGAGTTGTCGCACGGAAGGTCCTGGGTAAGCCACTCACGTCTGTTGTTTTTCTGTTGTCTAGTTTTCTACTTCTTTATTTCTTACGAGGGCCTGAAAACATACCTTTATGTTTGTCTAATATTTATTTACAACTTAGTGTAGTTTATTTTCCAATTCAAAGCAAACCACAAGGTAAGACGTCTTATTTTAGAAAATATCACACCCACATATCGTTTGTAATGTCCGACGGGTCGTTTGTCTACAAGGCTGAGTAATATTACTGTTTATTTACATCGCCATAAAAAGTAAATGTAAGTAATTGTTAAACTTACTGGAACAATTATGTCATAGATCTGCCCCAATTCTACAATTTTGTACTCTCCTTCTTCCATCCCTGTTTGTTATGATAATATCTCGCCGGAACTGATTTTGTCATGTGTTCCATTGTCAGACATAAGGATGGGCAAAATTAGATATATGTTATCTTAAACAGTCACCCCTTCCTCAATTTTTCCATATGGTTTTAATCGGGACAGACTTAAATGTTGTTAGATCTGCTAATCGCTCCTCAGATAATTACTCGTATCTATCAAAATACGTCTGCCATCAATGGTACCTATACCTTGTAGCGGTATGGCAGCTTGCGTACCCTGATAATCCTCAGAGCTATGCCAGTAGGAGTTTTACTCCTGGTAGGTTCAACCAAGCTGGACTGGTCTGTGTGGGTAGGGGTCAGACAAAAGCTGGTACCCTGGTCCTCCAGGTTGGGAGTTTTAGCACAGGGCTGACACCCCTGTCTGTGTAAAAAAAACAATGAAGTTACGGAAACAATAATAAATGAACAAACTTTGCTGCGGGATGGGCATTCGGAGTCTATGGCTCGTATGACTGTCAGTGGTGAAAGCCGAAAGGAAGCCACTGACATGAAAACGGATGTCCTGGCCGCAAAACAGGATACAAGAATAGGTTTTTGGAATGTCAGGACAATGTACGAGACAGGTAAACTAAGACAGGTCACGGCAGAAATGAGAAACTATAGGTTACACATTCTAGGGATAAGCGAGAGCAGATGGACAGGGGCAGGAAAAGTTAAAACAGCAACAGGAGAAACAGTACTTTACTCTGGAAGAGAGGATGGGCAACACAATGAAGGCGTAGCCATTATTCTACAGAAAGGAATAGAAAGGACATTACTGGAATGGAAACCCATCAACAACAGACTGATAAGATTAAGATTGAGAGGGAGATTCACCAACACTACAATAATACAATGCTACGCACCAACGAATGATAGCGATGAGGAGGTCAAGGATGAATTCTATCAACAACTGCAGAAAGAAATGGAAGACACACCTAGATATGATCTTGTTATAGTAATGGGAGACCTCAATGCGAAAGTTGGTACACACAATACATATAATGAAAGAACAATGGGGAAATGCGGCAGCGGAACAGCAAACGAAAATGGGGATAAACTAATAAGTTTCTGTAGCATTAATAACCTGGTCATTGGAGGAACAGTCTTCCCACATAAAGAAATTCACAAATTAACATGGGAATCACCAAATGGTCGGGACAGAAACCAGATAGACCACATCATGGTTAACGGTAGATGGAGACATGCATTACAAGATGTGAAGGTAAGAAGAGGTGCAGATGTGGGAAGTGATCACCATTTAGTAGTAGCAAAACTGAAAGTGAAACTAAGAAGGGCTGCACCAACTGTAACTACACAGAAAAGGTTTGACATCAGCAAATTGAAGGACTCCCTTACCAGAAAAGCTTTTACGGCCGACATAAAGAAACTATATCAATTTGCCAAAAGTCAGGAAAAGACATTGACTGATGATGTAGACCAGAATTTCAACACCATTTCAACAATATACAAAGAAAGCAGCAAATCATGCTTGGGATTCCAGGAAAGGAAGAAGCAAGACTGGATAACACCAGAAACTTTAAACACCATAACGATGAGAAAGGAAATGAAAAGAAAGAAAACAGAAGCGAAGTCCCCCAGGTTAAAGCAACTATATAGCGAACAGTACAGTCAGCTGGACAAGCAAGTTAAACGCCAAACCCGAGCCAACAAAAGGAATTTCCTAGACGATCTTGCAAGACAGGCAGAGGAGGCAGCACTGAGAAATGAACAAAGCACAGTATACAAAATAACTAAATTCATCAGCGGAAAACGAGGTGCAAACAATATTACATTAGTAAGAGACAAGCAAGGTAATCTCATCACGACAGCAGAGGGACAAGAAACAAGATGGGCAGAGCACTTCAGAGAAACTCTGAACAAGGAACCACCAGAAACACAATTGAATGTTCCTGAGGCTGAAAACGATCTAGATGTGAATACAGACATTCCACGAAAAGAAGAAATCGTCACAGCAATCAAAGGGTTAAAGAACGGCAAAGCTCCGGGCCATGATAACTTAAATGCAGAGCTATTTAAGACAGACCCTGAGCTAGCAGCAGAACTATTAGAACCACTATTTGCACAAGTCTGGAAAACGGGGACAACACCATCAGAGTGGAACAAAGGAATAATTGTCAAATTGCCCAAGAAGGGAGATCTTGCAGACTGCAATAATTGGAGAGGAATCACTCTTCTCTCAGTTCCCAGCAAAATACTAGGCAGGATAATTATACAGAGAATTTCAAAGACAGTAGATCACAAACTGAGGAAAGAACAAGCAGGATTTAGAAAGAACAGGAGATGTGTAGATCATATATTCACTCTCAGGAACATTATAGAGCAGTGCTCAGAATGGCAAAGACAGCTTTACATTAATTTCGTTGATTTTGAAAAGGCTTTTGACAGCATACATAGGGATAGTTTATGGAAAATACTGAGGGCTTATGGAATTCCAAGCTGCATAGTGTCAATCATAAAAAGCCTCTATGCAAACTTTACGTGCAGTGTTGGGCAGAGCAACCTAACCTTTAAGGTGAAGACAGGAGTACGACAGGGATGCCCCTTATCAACCACTCTATTTTTAACAGTCATAGACTGGGTGATGCGCCAGACAACAGAGGGCAGTCCAAGAGGAATGAGATGGACAACATTTTCTACATTGGAAGATCTGGAATATGCAGATGACATTGCACTACTAGCACATTCACATCAACACATCCAGGAAAAAACGGATAGACTTAATAAGTTTAGCCAGCAGGTGGGCTTGAACATCAATTTAAAGAAGTCTGAGGTCATGACGCTCAATGTGAGCAACCCTGAGCCCATATCAGTAAGGAATAAGCAATTGGTACAGACAGATACCTTCACATACCTAGGAAGCATAGTAACACCAGACGGCGGGGCAGGCAAAGACATCAACATCAGAATGAATAAGGCAAGAACAGCCTTCTTTAGCCTAAACAACATCTGGAAGTCCTCCCAATACAGCACAAGCACAAAATTAAGATTATACCAGAGCTGTGTGCTTTCTGTGCTTCTCTATGGTGCGGAATGCTGGAGAGTTACGGAGAAGGAAATGTCGAAATTGTCCTCTTTTCACACAACATGCGTAAGAAAAATTCACCGAATCTTTTGGCCGAATACCATCACTAACCAAGATCTGCTTACTCGTAGCAAGCAAGAGGACATGCACACCATCATAGCTGGCAGACGCTGGAACTGGGTTGGTCATGTCCTCAGAAGAGACCCCGATGCCATCAAAGAACAGCTATGCTTTGGACCCCTGAAGGAAAACGAAAAAGAGGCCGACCAAAAACAACCTGGCGGAGGACTGTGGAGGCTGAGATGCAAAGAATGAACCAGAGTTGGGGCACTGTACGAAGGATGGCCACCGACCGAGCAAAGTGGAATCAATTTGTTGTTGCCCTACAAGACGCCACTAGGCGTGATGGCCACTGACTGCTTTGACGGTCGGCGGCTAAGGATCAAAGAAGAAAGAATCAAAATACGTCAATCTCAGTGTTGTGTCCAGACACTTAATTGCTGATAAAAACACTCCCAGACTATCGTCTGAAGTTACCTAACAAACATTCCGCCTCCACCGAAGTAATACATGCGTATCTCAATATTGGTCGGCCACTCTTTCGCTTTCCTTCAGAGGTCCATAGCATAGCTGTTCTTGTGATGACATCGCGGTCTCTTCTGAGCACGTGGCCAACCCAACTCCAGCGTCTGCCAGCTATGATGGTGTGCATGTCTTCTTGGTTTATAACATATAAGGTCTATGCTGTCTGATAGGGAAACAACAGAAGTGATTGCATCATTAATAGGCCGTACTGCCCATGGTGGACTTCCGGTGTTATGTCTTTCGGTTCGCACTATTGACCTATCATCTTAGCATCATTTTTGGTGATGCGTGGATGGCATTGAGGATATTGTGATTCGCTTGCATAGCTAGGCGGGGTTGTCGCACGGAAGGTCCAGTGTTCAAATCCTGGGTAAGCCACTCATGTCTGTTGTTTTTCTGTTGTCTAGTGTTCTACTTCTATATTTCTTATGAGTGCCTGAAAACATACCTTTATGTTTGTTTCATATTAATTTACCAAGTCTTCTTGGTTGCTCCGAGTAAACAGTTCTTGTTTGGTGATGGTATTGGGCCAAAAGATTCGGAGAATTTTCCTTCGGCAGACTGTGTGGAAGGAGGACAATGTTGACATTTCCTTCTTTGTTAAAATGTTATGTGTTAAATGAGAAATTTCGTAGCGATATTTTCTTTAAGGATAAGTTTTCTCATCGTGTTCTTGTGGTATTTCGGAAATCGATTTACCAACGTCAGTAGCAACAATCTGTAGTAATGCACACCTTTTCTTTAAGCAGTTCATTCATTAATTCATTCTTCGTTTTGGGTAAGTATGTAGCATAGATCAACCACTACTACTACTGATAATCCCCTTACAGAAAGATGCTCACAATCATTTATGTGTTCTTGCAGTGGTAGTTTGTGTATCAATTTGTTTTACATGATAAGGTTGCTAGCCTCGTGCACAACCTTATACTAATCGCCTCTTACGACATACTCAAAGTTGCACCTGCCCTATTTAGTTTTCATTAAAGGAATCTTATCACTTGTATTAGAAGAAAACTCTCCACATTCTTTCGGCCCATTATGAGAAATAAAGGAAAGATGGTATATATTGTGACAACGGGAAAGATTGACGGAAAAAGAGAAAAAGATGGTATATATTGTGATCAACGAGAGAGAATTATCTTCTCTGTGACTTTCAGATGCTTCTTGTTCTTCAGATACTTTCAGAGGTCAACTTGAATAACTTTAAAGAAAGCAGTGCTAAGTGTGAGGTTGTTGATATCTCTCCACAGAGAGAGAGAGAGAGAGAGAGAGAGGAAGGGAGAGGAAGGGAGAGAAAGAGAGAGACGATCTTTAGGGGATTCTTCTAGGAAGAAAAAATAGATAATAATGACCCGTGATTTTCAAACAGTTGAATACATTTCTAGTAATTTTGTGGTGGAAGACAGACCGAAATGCTGGACAAAAGACCTCACGGATATACTAAAAGAAAAGCCATAAGAACATGTGAGGGTGATGGACTACACATTGACGGGAGCCATAGCTTCAGCATAAATGGCTAAGTATTTATTCTAAACCTGCAGAAACAAAACACGAGTGCAGGAAGTTCAAGCGAAGCGTGGAGAAAAGGAACTGTGACAGATTGAATGGATAGAGGATATACCTGGGGAGACGATGAGACGTTGGCTTGGGGCGTGATGAATGATTACTGGTCTAAGCTTAAAGGCTGGAAACTAGATAATTAAAGTATGGAATAAAATGTACCCTATTCCTTCCCCGCAAACTCACTATCTATCTATCTATCTATCTATCTATCTATCTATCTATATATCTATCTATCTATCTATCTATCTATCTATCTATCTATCTATCTATCTATCTATCTATCTATCTATCTATCTATCTATCTATCTATCTATCTGTCTATCTGTCTATCTGTCTGTCTGTCTGTCTGTCTGTCTGTCTGTCTGTCTGTCTGTCTGTCTGTCTATCTATCTATCTATCTATCTTTCCTTGATGAAAGTACGTTACCCAAGTAAATGTGAGTCAAATGCAACGTTTAGAACCATATGTAGGTGTAGACTACCGTATATAAAAATAACAAGTCAAGATCTATAATTCGTACTCAATATTTCATCATGTGTACACATTACAAATACCAATTCAAGATCTACAACTCGTACTCCAATGCTTCCGCAGGTGTTTACTGTGTACACGAGCAAGTAACCCGCCAAAACATGACAGGAAATAATGATGTTGTGCTGTTTCTGCTGTATGTCCCGATGTCGGTACTCATTTTCCTGTGGTCATTTCATCCCTTCCCATTCCAGTTTAACTTCATTGGGTCTTTGTAGACAAACTTATCATGACTTATGGGCGATGGTCAATGCACCACGAAACAAATGAAAGGCCTGCGTGTTTTTTTAAAGGGTGTTAAATTTAAATTTCCCGGTGCAATGCCGTGTTTTACCGTTTTCCCAAAAATTGCTGGCGAGGTTTTTTTCATTGGGTCGTTGCAAAACGTTTCACTTAGACAATTACCAATATGGGGATTACCATTCACGACTTTTAATTTTCCGTATTAAATTAACATTTATAGGTGCATATTCATAAAAATCAGTTCCGTGGAAAATTATTCTGTAATTAACATTTATAGGGCCTCCATTATCTTGTGACCGTGGCTGGTTACAATGGTTGAGCGCAGGTAAATATTTTGAAGTGCGCTAACACTTTTACGTTTTCTTGCTTCAAGTCGTTACAGGTCTGTCCGCCTGAGATGAAAATTCTTGACCTTGTTTTATTCTTCCTTCCCAGAGTTCGTTCGTACCCTTTTTATGGTTAGTGAAAAGCAATGTCTTGTATAGTGGTTTAGTCAAATAATCCAACTGTAATGTTTCAAGGAAAACGCAGCAATGTAGAAAAATAGAATATATTTTATTAACGTGATTGGAACAGCAAATGTCATTGGCACAATGATGAAGCCCTTATTTCTTTCTTACCCAAAGTAGTGAGTATCCAAAACAAATGAAAATGGAAATCCACAGGAATAATATATCTAATAGGGTAAAATACAAACTTGTCTACTTAAAATATACTAGTCTAACTTGAAAAACTTGTCAAGTTAAAAAAACAACTTGTCTTGATAATCTCAAAGACGAAGTTCTGTAAAAATCCTCTCGCCTAACGAATCCTAAAATCTGTACAAGCCCTGGATCCTGTCAATCGCCCACGTCTCTTCTTTATATACTGCCCACTCTTTTTTCCCGCCAATTTTCACACGATGCTTTATTTTTCACACGATACCAAACATCTACATTTGCACACGCTTTTCTCAGCTTTTCGACTTTTTGCACACGACTCTCACTCTAGCAACGGAAAAAACCCAGATTTGCAACTTCTCCCAAAATTTTCCATTCAATAAACATGCACTTACTATTTTGTTGTTCTGGGACAGCTTTTCTCGAAGCCGTGAACTTTTCATGATACTGTATTTTGTGCACAAATGTCTTAACTGCTTTTAACGTTGTTATTTCTCATTTTATGTGGTTTTTAACACGTATTAATTGTAGTGTATGCCAAGCGGTCACAATCTCTCACTTTCGCTAATCTTAGCAGACATTTACGGTTATTATGTATTATCAGCGATGGCTACCTTAGCACGGGATGGCAAATATAAATAACTGTACCTTGGTTAATACTGTAGTCCCAATAATACAACTACTGCGCTCCCTCCTGCCCCTGTTTCCTCACCGTTCTGTCTCCAGTCAACAACTATAATCACTAACATTATTACATTTTTAATGTTTCAATAAAATTTTATAATTATTTACTAAATATTCACTGTACCCCCTGTACAAATTTCTCGTAACCCCTCGGGGTACGCGTACCTTAGGTTGAGAACCAATGAACTAGAGCAGTGATTCTCAATCAAAATTGGGTGGCGGGACACAGTTTGATGAGTCGCGTTTTCCCTTACACGAAGTTTTAGGCGGTATGCCTTTGACTGAATTCATATATTCGTTCCATGGATCACCAGCTACATAGGCTGTGAAATTTGGGTTGTGGTTGTAAACAAGGTGAAAACCACTGGATTAGAGGAATAAACAGTGAACTGAATGAAATATCAAAATATGTATATCAGATCAGTTACTGGCAGCATCAGAGAACGTAGCTCGTTCGTCTGATATGATGGAGTCCATATTAAAACTGACTGGCCCCAGACGCGTCTGGCGATAACTGCCTCAGAGAAAAGCTTTAGAACGATGATATATTTCATCCCTGAATTTTATGAGCGTATAGCAGCGTATATGCGTCAAATTAAATAATTGACCTCTGACCTAGCAGCCGTATAACGTTATTCGTAATGAATTCATAATTTATTCGAAGCGAAATTAGCTGCGGGCTTTCATAGCGATTGGCTTCTGCGTCCATTGGAATGTCTCAGTTCTGGCAGACATGAAGTCAGGCTGGCACCACGCACTTTGAAAAAAAAAAATGTCATAGAAATCGTTTTCTTTGTCCTGTATTGTCCTCTGTCCCGTTTCCTGCACTTTTTTTGGGGGTCCTGTAGGCACAAAGAGCCTTTTGCATAGATGGAATAAAGGTTGTTTGTTCTAGAGCGTTTCGCATGAAAACCAAACCTATTCAAGATCAACTGAATAGAGTGGGTCGAAAAACGGACGTACTCAGAATCATTTGTTTGGAGTGGCTCGACGCGTAGCCACAAAAGATACAGCTATAGAAAGAAAGCGCCTTTGACACTTTCCAGAACACTCTACAAAGAATAAATATTGCGACTCTAAAGGAATCATAAATTCATATACATTTTATTTCATGCTTCTCTTCCGAGCTGAAATTCTGAAAGGCCACCGGTAGACGACAGAGGTGCAACCGTCTTTTATATCCCCAAGTTTTTCTTTTCTTGCAGAAGAGAAGCCACAACTTTCAAAAATGGCTACAGGAGAAAGAGCTTGTTGACGCGGGCAAAGGGCTTTTAATATTTCTGACCGTGCGTGACTCCTTCCAATGCTATCACGGCTCGTACAGAGAATAGGACAATCAAACTGCACAAGCAAGCGCAATGCACTTTTTTCATTCTTTGTGAGAACAATGGATTTTTTTTTATCTTTTGATTGCCGCTCTCAAGCGAGTGGCGCCAAAGTTGGTTGTCAATTAAGACGGGTTGAAGGTGAGGGGGCGGCAGTAACAAGACGAACCTACTTCATGGCAAAGACGACTGCAAGTTAACATGGTTGAGTAAAGAGTCAAGGCTAGTTTAAACCCTACAGAGAATGCATTTCTGAAGACACAAACTGGCTTGGGTCACGTGTAGTTCCTGGGAGTCACTGAAAAATCAAAGAAAGAACAGGCCTACTTCACCCGAAGGCATGTACAAGGCGACTAATATGAAGTTGTGCACGGGGCTGACGTCCTCATAATGTAACACAAATTGCCACCGAATACACGTCTGCATGAGCGTGTGGCTGCTTTACGCAGTCTTCCTGCGTGACTATTTGCAGTGGTGGCTCAATTCTCCATAAGGAGCAGTTATATTTTAAACAATAGATAGAAAACACATACTGAAGTGTTGCATTATTTTATTGTTATTATTTTTGTTGATATTTAATTGTTTTCCTTGGACGGGGAACAGGATAAATTACATCCCTTGAAAAAAAAGCCCACATCATTTTTGTTTTTCAAAACTTTATAAAAATGCGTAAAATAACTTCATTCAGAATCAACAAAATGAGTTCCCAAGTCTTCTAAATGTGACACAGATGCTGAAATGTTAAGACGTTAGCTTTAGTTCTTTTCCTGTCCTTAGTTTGACGAGTATAATTTCTATGGTATATGAAGAAGATTCTTTATGGAAGAGGTTACAACACCACGAGATAAAACTGAAGATTAAAATCGGATATGGCATGCATCACAACAAGCCAGTGGGACCTCACTAGACGCTGATGCAAGCCGTGCTGTAGATGCAGAATGAAAAAGATTGGCCTCAATTGAAGCGAGCCACCGAAACGTCGGAAGATGCTGCATTACCTCGAACTGCAGATGCAAACAGAACAAGACATCGGCTTTAATCGAAGCGAGTCATAGAAACGCCGGAAGCTGCTGCATTACTTCGAACTGCTGATGTAGAAAGAACAAGACTGGCATCAATCAAAACCGAGCCACAGAAACACCGAAAGAGGTTGCATTACGTCGAGCTGCAGCTTTCGATAAATAGCAGAGATATCATGCATCACATCGAGCCAAAGGATCGCCTGAAGATGCTGCCTTACTTCGTCCTACAGATGCCGACGTTTTATGTTATACCACTCATAAAGCTTTACTTCCGAAAAATAAGCCGGCAACAACGTCAAATATTTCTGTCACCAAGGCACTTCTTTACTAGAGGATGATCACCAGCAAATACACGAGTCTCCTTCATTATTTGTTGAGCACCTGTCTGAGCATCCATATTACCAGTACTTCAAGAAGAACTTTTATTCGTATAATTCTGGTCTGAGATTTGCGTCAGTGAGAGCACAGATTGATAAAATTGGCGGTATGAGACCTTATTTCTTCGAAATGCATAGCCAAATTTATCAAATTTCATTCCATTAGATCAATATTACTTCTCCCCATGTCATTTTTGAAAGGTTGCCCCATGGCTTCATATCCAATGCATCCAGAAATCTTTTGCTACAAAGATCTAATGACGGTGACCTGTAAATTAAATGTATGAAATGACCAAAGTAGAAATAGTGTCGTCTTTAGGTTACGTAACAGAAAAAGCACACTATAATTAAAAGCCCGTCAATTTTGACTGGTTACTTACTAGTAATGTTAAGAAAACGATGGACAGCTAGAAAGAGTTGGTAGGATGTCCTGAAAGAATCATGTGCGCCAAGGAAGCTTGTTACTGATATTAGACGGAAGCAATGCACTTCCTCTAGACATGTTATGAGATAAGGAAAGCTGCATTATATTGTGCCAATAGCAAAGACTGAAAGAATGTCCCGTGGGGGTTTCCTGAGCTATTTGATGAGACAAATAAAGACAAGGACTACTGCTGCCACCAAGCATGTCGTATGAGACGACTAAGGTGAAGCTGTGCATGAAGCTAGCAACCCCACCGTGTAAAAGAAATCGCTACAGAAACGATTTTTGCAAGAACCTATAAGTGCCGTGGAGTAGGTTTCCTGCATGGAGACTATAGCATTGGTAGTTCAATGCCCAAAAAGGAACAACTAAAAGGAATGAAGGAAGGAAAAAAATATCAAGAACGATAACGTGAGAAGATACTGAAAACTTGAACATCATGGCATGTACAGTAGCCAACAACAGAATTGATAAACTGTACTGTGCTGGGGGCCAGAGTTGCCAGATAAAAATCGTGAAAAAAGCCAAACACCTTGACAAAAAAAAAAAAAAGAAAAGAAAGAAAGCCAAACACTTATAAAAAAGCCCCAAAAAAGAGCAAGCTATTTAAATAGATTATTCAGACGTACCTTGGATTGTTACATTTCAGGGGAATTAACTTACGTAGCTGATATTCGGCAGGGCGGAGATAATGAAAGACAAGCCAGAGGTTGTCGGTCGGGATAGGTGAAGAAAAAACCTTTCATTCAGGAATCGGACCGTAGATTGCCCCGCCCTGGCCGTAGGTGCGACTTTCGCATTAAGGAGCGATAGAACGGCATCTATGGATATATACCTCGTCTCCCCAAAAGTCATTATCAGTTGCTCAGAGAATTTTCTGAAATAACTAGCTCGATATCCTGAGAGTTTTCGTACAAAGTGAATTACTTAGATTCGTGGAGTGGTTTCCAGCTTTCTCTGTTTTGCGGTAATTTATATACTCGCCTTTAAGTGATTTAATGTGTTAAAGTTTTTTTCACTGGGATTTTCGGTGTAAATTGAATAGCGTATTAAATAACAGATAGCTAATTTTTCCAGCTGTAACGTAAATTTAATTACTCGCTATTAGCCAGAAGAGATGCTTAAATTGACTAGTATATACATTAAATAATTGTCTACTGACGGAATATATATTTACTTCTATCAATTTTGTGTAATTTTATAAATGACTAGTGTTCATATCACGCGTTAAAAGCGATAGGATAAGCTAGACACTTGTGGTTTATAATCTAATTTAATAACGGAGTGAAGAGGTCTTACCTTAACACGTGGTAGATATAATATTTATATTATGGTTAAATGTTTATATTTCTTTCCTAAAATCTAGGCTGATCAAAAACCCAGTGAACGAGCGGTCTTGTGGTCTTATAAATTTATAAGCACCCAGAAACTTTATAATATTGTTGAGTCTTCGTGCTATGACCTGTGCGGTCCATTTTCTTCATTATATGAGAGAGACCAAACCAGAACAATAATTGTAAATGTTAACTGGACCAGAAATATACCAGATTTTACCTATGTCAATCTCATCAGCCAGTTGTGGCAGAATATATTGTCAGCAACATTTGTATAACTTAACATAGTGTCTCAGCAACCAGAGGCTAGACAACACAGGAAATATATATGTTTTATTCATCCTATGTCGGCGATCACCACGTATGAACCTTACTCCAACCAACTGAAGGCAGAGATACAGTATTTATCCAGGAAAACAATTAAATCACCAACTCCAGCGACTACCGTAAAATTTGCAGTCAGCAACCACGGCGAGTCTGGGGCTGGATTTGGCAAAAAATAATATGACACTGAATAGTCTTATTACTCATTAGTGTTTATTTTCACGGAATGCCTGCGACAACCATTGGGTAAGCGAATATGAATGTGGCCCCAGTATGAAGAATTGAATGAACTGTAAGAGAGAAACATATTTTCTGTTGTTACCACTATCATATAAATCTTTTCCTTTTTTTGTTCTTACTAACCTGAGTATTTACGGGATAGATTAATTAAGAACTTGTTCTTTGTATTCTCTACTGACTATTCCATCCCCTTATTGTTAATTTTTGATCTTTTGTGTTAATTAACCTCTGTTGGGATCTTCTTTTCTTTTACTTTACCAGAGGGGAGAACCTATTGGATATATTTCATTTGTCTGTAAACCATGATCTATTGATGTATATGATTGATGTTGTAAAGTTCTAGTGATAAATAAGCTTCATAAACCTTAAGTTATTGTGTTGGTCAACCCCTATCCTATATGTTATCCATAGTTTGTTTCCACGATTGTGCGTATTTGTCACAGAATTGTGTGCATGTGGGTGCAGTGTAACTTGTATTTTGTATAAGGAGAGAAAGTGCGTCTGATTTAAATATAGTCGTACCGATAGGCGGGATTAGAGAAACTACTCAATCCAGAGGCTGTTCGCTCTCTTACACTATCACCTCGTGAGAAAAAAAACTATTTCTTACACCTTACTTTCACATAGTTATCACTATCACTTCTGCTCAGACAGGACTATAAACATCTATTACCTATCTGATAAAATCTACGACACGATGCGGTGAAATTCTTACAACATTTATTTGAAAACGACAGTTAGGCTCTGATTCTTATAATAGCGTCAAGCAGATGCAACTGCATTATGTTTTTTGCTTTTATCTTAACTGATGGTACAAGAGAATATTGGGTTGTTTTGGCTTCTTGGACCATGAACCTGAAAACTGATGTTTGTCGTGTGCATGGGATACCCTGTTCAACCCCATGGGGGTTATAATAAGGTATATTGTGTTCATCATTCTATATAGCATATTTCATTGTTGTTTTTCGTGTGTGTTGGCTCTTCCAGGCCGTAATTTATCTACCGTTTGTTGTGGCATTGTTTAATGTCTATGATGTTTGTAATGTATCCTTCTCTGTGATACTACATTTCTCTCTCTCGCTATTGACATTATTTTAAATTTTATCAGCATTAGACACGTAAAGACATATGCGGCAAGCTCTTTGAATGCCTTAAGTTGGAGTACACCAATCAATAACTATTCACTTTCTGTGGTAAGTTTATCTTTCTTAAATTGTCGTTCTTCTCTCCAACAAACAGAAGTTATTTTTTTATGTATTGCTCCTCTAATGTGCTGATGGTATTGTCAGACTCTCAAGCCATGCTTCGGAAAGTTCAGAACGGATGGCTGCGGCAGGAATGGAAAACATCAATAGAATCCTCAAGTCTTCAAGAACTGGTAGGGATCTACTGTCCTGGTCATGCAGGGATACATGGCAATGAGAGAGCTGATAGACTGGCCTCAAGAGCCCCCATAATGGGGACACTGGACATGGATAAGGGAGAGATACTAAGGTCAATTAATGATCGCCTGCTAGATAATGACACTGCAATGGATGAATCAACAGGGCTGAGACTGTAGGAGTTTGGCATCAAACGTGGGACTAGCAGAGATGGACATAAAAGAGGATGCATCCGTCGTATGTACAACCAACGTGCTACAGGTACAATTAGTATTCATACTCTTCGGCATTTGCTGAGGGAGACTGAGCACCTATGGGTTTGCCCGAAGTGCACTGAGGTCGATTCTGATTAACAATAACAATAACAATCTGCAATGTGTATAAAAGGTAACTCTGAAAATGGGGGCCTTGAAGCCTGGTTCAAAGTTATCACAGGGCTCAATTTTGACAGTAATAAACAGTCGGTCTAGGTCATATTGTGTAACCGGATTGAAACAGTGGCCTTGATGTCTAAATGACCGTAGATAATGGGTTGTAATTTATATTATATTTAATCGTTATGTTTTGTGTTTCTTTGATATAATTAAATAAATGCTTAGTGCTTTCAGTCCATGGAATTGTGCCATGTTTAAAAAAAAAAAAAAAAGCCAATTAAAAGCATCAAAAAGCCTAATGAATGTTATTTTGGCGCCAACCAATTTAAAAAAAAATTAAAAATAGTGCTAGAACGCCAAATGAATTTTTTCGACGTTTTAATAAAAATCCAAAATACGCCAAAAAGACAAAGAAATTTTTGACGCCAACCAATCCACACACACACACACACAAAACAGATTTGTTGAATTTGGCGTAAAAAAAGCCAAATTGGCAACCCTGCTGAGGGCAGGAAGTTGTGCAGAAACTTGATAGCCTACGCCATCCGGCATGGTACATGAAAAAGACTATTTGATATCTGTAAACAATCGGCGTGATGCGATTAAAAATGTGAAAGTGTATGTTTGTGTGTCAGAAAGAGTTAAATAATAATAACGTCAAAAAAAAAACAACACACAACAACATATGCTTGACTGTAAGTAGAATGCAGGAAAAAGCGGAAATGGGAGAGCTGACAGATTAGTTTCGAGAGCACCCATAGTTGGGGCGCTGGATGTGAATAAAGAAGACATACTATGGACAATTAACGATCACCTCATAAAAAAGACGCTGCGATAGGTGAATCAACAAGGCTAAGCTTGCTAGGATCTGGCATCAAACGTAAGACTAGCAGGGATGGGTGTATGTGATAATGCATCCATCGTGAATACAACCAGCCCGCGACAGGAACAGTTAGCATTCATACCTTTCGGCACAACCCGTGTAGCTCCCTGTGGTCTATGAGGGCAGGAAGAAAAATAGGAGGACTAATGTACCCTTTGATATGTCGTACAAGGCGACTAATACGATGTTGTGCGTGGGGCTGGCAATCGTATGGTGTACAGCAAATTGTCACATAAACCACCTCTACAACAGCATGTGAATGCTTGAAGCCGGCTTCCTGCAAGCTGCAGTTGTGGCTCTAGGCTCCGTAAGGAGCACAAAGAAAAGTGATGACAATGATTCTTCAACATTTTCTGAGGGAGACTGGGCACCTATGGGTTTACCCGCAGTGCAATGACGTCTATTTTGTTCAACAACAACAATACAAAAAGTAGTATTTTTCACAAAAATCATATCCTGCAACATTGCAACTCAGGTGCCTTTTTAAAAAAATGCCTTTCACTGCCTTTCCCTTCAAAGCTCACTAAATCATACAATCTCATTTCTGACGAAAGTCTATAAACAGTTCCGTCTAAGAATATAATCTTGATTCATGCAATCATCATTAACAGTGCAGTTTTCCTTGATTGCGTTTGAATGCCCTTATCCGATGAATCTAGATTGATTCACATTATCCCGACCCGGAAGAGCTTGTAAATATAAAACAAAAATATAAGCCAAAAATGTTTCGTGCTGAAACGAGGATTCACGAGGCATTTTCTGGGCAAGATCTTAAAGCATGTCGTTACATTTAGGGATTTCTATAAATCCTCTCTCGCACGGCTCAAAGAAGTTACAGAATATTATTCAAAATATAGCTTTAAAAAAGGCAGAAACGGACAATAATCAGCGATCTGAAGTGATAATTTCAAAGTTGATATCAAAGCCGGATTCTTGTCGCTGATTAAATAAAGCTATGGAGATTTATACATCAGCTACGTGTATCTCAGATAGAGGCATTAGTGGGGTTTTCTTGTAAACATTTTATCTAAACATATTCACAGATATCATTATTGGCCAGCGTAAGAGCTTGTTCTAAAGCGTGAATCAAACACTTTCTGGCTACGCTGTTAAGTCTTGTTGAGATTTCAATCAATCACCCAATGTCCTTAGCCTCTTCGAGCTCATAGGCCAGCGACGGCACGCTTTTTATTAATTTCATGCCTCCGCCATTTTATCCCTCTCGCTCCAAATGTATCTTTATCCTACAATTTGGTTCCTATGATGCAGTACTGTAGTTTTATTTTTCAACAGGCTCCATTTTTTCTTCTCCATGAATAGTAGAGTT
Organism: Oreohelix idahoensis; assembly: GCA_024509875.1. Lineage (NCBI taxonomy): Eukaryota > Metazoa > Mollusca > Gastropoda > Stylommatophora > Oreohelicidae > Oreohelix > Oreohelix idahoensis. Next base: position 750,682 of record JAMPIV010004778.1, on the reverse strand, counting down.
TGGTCTTTTTCTGTTGGGAATTTATTGCGTTTTTAGGAGGGACGATGGTCAGGTTTAATTTTATGATTGCACCAGTTTTCTTTTCTTTAAATTAATTGCGATCACGTAGGCTTTTCTTCGTTAAAATAATCGCGGTCATTTTAGTGTATTTACTAGGCGTTGTAGTTATTTTAGGCTGGGTAGATTTTCAGCTCGGATAAAACCGAAAAACCCGCACCTATCTAGGTAGATTGGGGGTGGGTGAAAAAAAAACACTACTCATGTACGTAAAACTGGCGCTACAACGAATCAACGTTAATTTTGCTCACGCCAACAGGTAACATTATCTTACATGACGCAATTTTTGGACGCGCGGTCAGGATAAACATAACTCACGAGTATGCTTACAATTTAATTGGCCGGGTGTCAAGTTTTATTTAATTCCGGCAAAATTATTGGTTCTAGAGGGACGCGATGCGATGACGTATGGCTTGGGTTTTGGCGTGGGTTTTCTAGAATAAATAACAGGGTAAATCATTAGCGGCCCTCTTGTGTCTCCAGAAATTCAGCCGTGTAAACAAAGTCATTTTCGCTTGCCTCTTAAGTGGGAAATTCGAATTGGCGGTTTCACGGCACAAAAAGGGGGATTGGAGCCAGGCCTTACAAGTTACCAAAGGAAGATTGGTCATCTCAGAAGCCGAGTGTTCGAGATATCGCCAGAGGTGAAAGAACCGAGAAGTTCCAGTGCAGAGAAGAGAAAAATCTTCAGCAGGAACTGGTTCTAGAAATCAGGAGCTCTAAGCTCACTAAAGCACATCAGATAGGCGCGTTTGCCTAGTGCTCATCTGAAGGCCATAATAACGCCTTATATCTAATTTCCGCCTTCGGCTATCACAAATGGTGGTAGTGAACCAGACCCGCTATCAGTACAACGGAAAAGATATAGGGAAAACTTACTTTTCCCAAACCAGCCACTCATCAGATCCCCAGAAGGGGACAGCCGCGTCAGAGAGTCACTGTGTCTAAAGCCCAAGTCATCAACAGAGAAAATTCGTGGAGGGAGATAGGGTTATAATTCCTTCTGAATGCTTTAGAGTGGAGAGACAGCAGTGATCAAGAGTTATAACATCAGAGCAGAGGACAGCTTCTGAAGTTTTATTGTAGAAGTTAGTTGGTGGAGCAGTGTTCGGGAGCTGCAGTGTAGGACTAGAGAAAAGTCATGCAGAGGTTATGTAGACAGTTCGTAGAGTCTGCAGCCAGACAAAGGTGTTAGAGAGCATAATTTATATTAGGTTAGTTATTAGGAATGGAGGCGTGTACTTAGAGACCCCTCCACATTACTGGTTGTTTAATCCTTAATTCTTTTTCCCATACAGGTTGAAAACGGGGGTGAATGGTTGGGGTTGATTACTCAATCATTTTAATTGTTGGTTCTTTTTCCAGGTGTGCGACCACGCACATTATTTATTTGATATGTCATCGATTTTATTGTGTAAATAAACTATAAACTTTATACTGGATCAGTCTCTCTCTATACACATATAACGATATGGTACCTACATGTTGTCTGTACAGTTATGTCTGTGGTCTTAGTTAAACCTTATCTCCCTTTTTTTTTGGAAAGGTAGTCAAAGGGGGTGAGTCTATAGCTATTATTGAAGTCACAAGTGGCGAGGGAGAGTCAATCTCGGTTCTCACCCCTCGAAGCCAATAGTCTCATCTGTCCACATTCACTATTATTTCTCATCTAAATGTATCTTCTCAGTCTTTCTCATACTAGTGTCTTGTCTATACACCCAGACACACTCTAAACTTAAATCCACTTCGTGACAGTTCCCTTATTTTAACCTAGTTCATTCGTGTCTCCCACTAGTTGCAAAACTCCTGGCAGCAGTCTTGGCTCACTGACTAGTCAACATGAGCGAAACTTGAAAAAATCATACGTAAGGGATAGTCCATCCTTATAACCTTCATAACTTTTTTTGCTCTTAATCATATCACGTATTCTACGGAGATTCAGATAGCCTCACACTGACTACTACTTTCTTTGAAAGTATTCAAGTGGACGTCTGAGAGTGTACGAAGAAGAAGACGTATTCTTGCAAGATATCTTTTGAAACCATTTGTCACAGTTGCCTCAACCTTAGCTCTGCAGTAATGGTCCAATAGTGGCTAAAACTCAAAAGTAACTAATGTGGGCCTTCAAATGTGTCTACCTTCGCATAAGATTAACCGTGGCAGAGTTGTAGGTAGAAGGATAATGATGCTTCTACCTCCAGGGAGTTTCCACAAGATATTCAGAAAAGCGAGAACAATGCTGCATAGGCTGAGCACGTTAACTCTAGGATCTGCCGACAACTTTCGTAAAGGATAGGGTTATCTTATAATTCGTTAGCTCGATCAAGCCCCCAGCTGAGTTAATTCAGCGAATTCCTGTTATTATTATTTAGCTCTCTTTAAGTGTATTTAAGAAATTGTCTGAGACATACGGATACAACACATTAAAAATGATTAAATCAACTTAGATATAAATAACAAATTTAATAATCAATTAGGTTTTAACAGGTATTAAAAATTGAATAATTCTTTAACAAAAAATGGTCATCATATGATGTTAATGGAGATTAATATAAGGGGAAGTTTCATTTGGAAGCTTTTATTTGTACTTTTAGCTGCTGTGGTTTCTGCTCCCGCTGGTGTTTTGGTTCTTCGCAGATAGGCGACTGGATGGCTCACGTCCCTGGTCAAGATTAAGAGGTGCAGCACGTTCCAAGTAGAATCAGGGAGCAACTGCAAAGCTGGTCCCACGTCTCTAGGACCCGTCTGATGATGGTGTGCAGCGTCGACTTCGGGCCACTTATCACCCACTTACTTCAGAAATAGTACCCTCAATTGGTATCACCAACTAGTATGGCAAAAGAAGAGAAACAAATACCCTCTGAGTATTGAGTTTCCCGTCACATACTTATGTGCACCCCTCTTTTCATTTCACCATCCCATCTACCTCAGAACCTTTACCATCGCTGAGAATTAATATTAATGCCAGTGGGCGAAAAACTATCTTTACATTTAAAATAAGCAGTTGTGTATTTAACTTTAGCTAAAAATGTTAAACAATATAGTTTGAAAATGTTTACATTTACATTGGTTGAAAAAGTTGCAAATTTTCATTACAGTTAGAGTGAATATGTTTCACATTTACACTAGTTAAAAAGGTTAAAACTTTCATTACATTTAGAGTGAATATGTTTTACCTTTACACTGCTTGAAAAGATTAATAATATAACAAGTATGTACATCATTTCTTTCATCATTCCCTTCCTGTTCCATATAGAACTTGGGACTACCTCTGCTTTTGGTTCTTTATAAGAAACTCGCAATAAAGCAGTCACTAGCCCTGGCAGTGGTGGTTCATGCAATCATCATTCTATATGCTGAGGTTGCGAGCCTCAAATGGCTTGGACATCCACTAGCAATTTTCACATATTAATATTCACATGTCAATATTTGCGTATTAGTTCACATGTTAATAATGACAAAATATAGAATTCAAAATGTACAACTTACGCCAATCATTAGGCTCACAGACTGCTGGCTTATAGAAATAAAGGTACTTGTAGAGACCTGTTACAATTTGTCTGGGATGTTGTTACTTTAGCAATAAGTTCCCACTTTGACTTGTGTTTTAGTTCCCTCAGATTCCGGTTATCCGTGTTAAAATAGTAGAGTTTTCCTGGGCTGTAAGTCCTCAAGACGCTCAAACAAGGGTCCGGTCCGATAAATAAAAGCTGATTTTAGTCTTATCTCTGGCAAGGTCTGGTTGTCTTCTTGGAGCGATGTAGATTGTCAGAGTGCTTTCAACCGACTAAAGTGTCAGGTTATATTGCACTTGTCTACTTTGTTACGATTTAGGCAGGGTCCAATCGGGAATTTGATTGTTCCTCTATTTCGAACCCCCGTCATTCGTTTCAAAACTTGGGTGTTTTGTGGGGTAATTCAAATTATTTCCTCATGAAAATTTCTGCGTGTTACTGCAAAGATCATGTCTCTCAAGTATGGAATGAAAACTTCCGATCCTCTCTCGGCAAAGTTTTCTCAAATACAACATCTTACTTTCATCTAAAGTAATGTCTTTGTAACAAGGTGTACAGGAAATAATTATGTCATTCATTTCCGCCGAGTGCATGCCGACAGTCGATAATTTATCGCAGGGCACTCCTACGTAAATATGACACGCGATCACTATACGAACATTGACCGGGCCCATCGTGGTTTTACCTGCGTCTTAATCTTAGCAAAGCCGAGAAGAGCAAAGCAAACATGATCAATTATCACTGATGGGAGTGTAAAATTGATAAGAAAATAGCTAATGTCTGCTTGATAGCAGCGAAAGAAATAGGCAACCACGGAAATTGCAAGTAATTTAGTACACACAAAAAATGTAACTAAATACTGGCGGAGAGGAAAAGAGATCGACCCAATATTTATGTGACACAATCTCAGCTAAATTTGAATCATAATGTAAAATAAAAAATCTTCATTTTAAACTTCTTTTATTTTATTTCCTTCTGTCACTTTCATGTGAAACAACGAATGAGGCTGAAGAATCTTAATAGATCACCGGCATATGAAGAGGAACAGTAAAAAAAATGGCATACTTAAATGCATTTCAAGGTGCAGGAGAAGATACGACTGACAGCCTTGAAAGAAACTGGGACCTGTATCATGCACATCCCTAAGAGGAAAACAAAAAACCAAATCAAAGACCAGCATAGTAACCGCAATGTAGATGATTCCTGCCAATCGGCGTGAATATTCTGTAAAAAGCCACAAGGACGAGGGAACTCCGCTAATGAGTACCAAATGACACACATAGAGAAAATAAGTTGATATCATTATAAGGCAGTCCTTGTTCTGGAATCGACAGCGTAAGAGAAACAGATGAAGACATAGAAACACAAGTTTAAGAGAATTTGAGGCAGATATGAAAGAGATAAAATAGACATGAGAAGAACGGATGGTACAAGAGAGGACGGCACGAAGTAACTTTGTTGATAGCCTATGCTGCACAAGGAACCGATGGGTAATGAATGAATGAGGTTACATGGAATAAACGTATCTTCACAATTATCTGAACCAGAGCTTATCACAACTCTGAAATTCAAAAGTGGAATTAAACATGTGGTATGCCACATGTGTAGCCATTAAAACGTGCGCATTGTCGTTAATGAAATTTTCATAACAACAGGATGCTTGTTTAGAACAGAAGGATTCAAATCGTCCGACCAGGTCACAAAGGTGGAACTGACTACCAGAACCAGACGAGTACCAGAGGAACAGGAAATGAGAAGAAAATGCTGGCGATGTATTTGGACATACATTGATGAATCTTGTTCATAGCTTTACTGGACAGTATTTGTTCTGGAATACCCAGTGTAAGAAAAGTAGAAGCAGACCAAAGAACACATGGAGAAGACAACTAGAGACAGAAATGACAATGACGAAGAAAACATGGAAAAATCTTGAGCTGATGGCCAGGGTTCCAATTTGGCTTTTTTAACGCCAAATTCCAGAAATTTGGCACCTTTTTTTTTTTTTTTTAACTATTTGGCTTTACTTTTTAGCTTTTTTTTGTGACGGTGTTTGGCTTTTTTTTCACAGTTTTCATCTGGCAACCCTGCTGATGGCACGTGACAAAAGGACTTGACCTGTGTTTGTTGGAGGTCTATGCTCCTTAGGGACCTGAATGATACTGAATTTCCTTACATTCATCCATGGCCTTTTTTTTTTTTTTTACTTTCAGTAGCTAGTTCCTATTTACTGTTCCTGTATGTTCGTTCCTTGACGAAGACGCTAATGTCGACACGTACGACTGTTTTGTATTAATGCAAATCAATTGTGTCGGAAGGTGTTGGTAGAGGCTACTTAAAGGGTAGTCACTTGAACACTTACGTAATATTTTAAAAGAACAATGCGGTAATTACGTAATATTACCAGTACCGCTTGTAAAGCTTCTAGAACCCCCTGGCACGCGCACCCCATTCTGGGACCCTCTGCGATAAGGTGTAGTAGAAACTGGAACGAGCGACGTTATGGAGGAGCTGTGGGTTAGGGTTTGTTTTTGTTTTTTTTTAAAATAAATTTTTGCCTCGTTTTAGCGAGGCGCACCCCGTTCAACCTAGTCGGTTATATTAGGGCGCATGTCCCAATATAAATGACCTTTAGGTCTGGAGAATTAGTTGTGTGTTAGTTATGTGTTAGTTGTGTGTTAGTTAGGGTTTGTTCAGGCTACGTTCTCCTTTTAAACGATCACGTGAGGGCCCTGCATAATCAAACCACTTTTACATGCAAGCGTTATATTAAGTAATATTCTTGAATTTAACCTGACAAACCCTCAACCACCCCACCTCTAACTACTGAATGCCCCCCCCCCCCTTCTGTCTCCCCCTTTTCCCTTATCGCTCTCTTGGATCCTCCCAACACCCCCATGGGGCGGGACCGCCCACTTTGGGAACTATTGAGCTAAAGAACTTATTTCTGGTTGTTTTGTTTTGTTATGAGCGATGGATTTAAATGAATAAATAATCAATCAATCAATATTTATATTTCACGAGTACCTCAAACATACCGTTATGTGTATTATTTATTGAGCGATGGAATGTATATGAAAGGTGAATGTTTATGCGTCTTGAAACATTCAGCAAACTAATCGCATACATCTCCCTCGCCCATCAACATCAGAATGTGAGTATAATCAGCATGGTTTAATCTGAAGCTCATTTCTCCCTTTCAAAACAAAACAAAAACCAAAAATTGTGATTTTAGTGCAGGTGGATGAAGGAATTGTGAACATTTCAAACAGAACCAAGCCGGGAAAGCAGGATGTGGAAGCGAAATGTTTGTTGGAAGGCAGTAGCGGATAATTATGAAAGGAAATTATATGCTGAGCATTGCAACAGGAAGCCATCTGATCATCAGAAGTTCCTTCCGTCAGAAAAGTGTTTCGGCCGATTTATAAAGTCTGGTCACTTTAGGAGAGGACCAGTTTGGATTTATGACACCTTGGTGTCACTATGCTGTTGGTGTTTTTCCGCCTACGCTGAGAAGTGAGCCCAGTCTACCTTAATTGTGATTCTAAAATGGTTACTTTCTCTTGATTTTATCCATTCTGCTGACCTGAGGTGTTTGAGAAAGTATATTGACAACAGTTGTGTATATAAATTTATAGCCCTTTGCTTTCCGCTGCCAGCACGATGCCTTGTTTGCAGTTTCGCCAAGTCTTTAAAATTCTCTTGCTCCTGATTGTCCTTACAGGCACAGCTGTTTTAGTAGTACTGTAGACCATACACTGAGGTCGCCACTAGACCTCATGCACCAACTTCTACAGCTATGATATTTTTATGAACCCCTATTGTCTCAGTTCCGTGATTTTCCTATAGTCACTAAGCTCTGAAGTTCTACGACTGTAGCGATCTCATTCCAGAACTAATTTGTTTTTAAAATTTCATTTTCTCATTTTTTTTTTTTTTTTGCCTTTCTTGAATTTTATTGTGGTGATTTTTTTTAAATAATAAATTTAAATAAATAAATAAAAATTGTGGTGATATCTCCTCTCTTGTTCCCTATTTTTACTTGCTTATTTACTGTACATTTTCTTAGTGTCACCTGTGTTATTTATTTCTTTGTTTCATCTTTTTGTGTCGCTCATCTTTTCTTTGTTTGATTTCTTCATCTCTTTTTCCATGTGGATGCATTATCCATTGTCTTTTTCTGTTATCCTGTCTATATTTCTTGTCTGTGTCTCCAGTTTGTAACTGTGGCTGAGGAAGGGTGAACCACGGATCGTCCTACGTTTCTCAGTAAATAAATAAGTAAATAAATAAATAAAGGTAATTAACAGGTACTCGTTGGACATAAAGGATGACACTAGATCGTTAGACATAAAGGATGAAACTAGATCGTTGTACATAAAGGATGACACTAGATCGTTAGACATAAAGGATGAAACTAGATCGTTGTACATAAAGTATGACACTAGATCGTTAGACATAAAGGATGAAACTAGATCGTTGTACACAAAGGATGACATTAGATCGTTAGACATAAAGGATGAAACTAGATCGTTGTACACAAAGTATGACACTAGATCGTTAGACATAAAGGATGAAACTAGATCGTTGTACACAAAGTATGACATTAGATCGTTAGACATAAAGGATGAAACTAGATCGGTGTACATAAAGTATGACACTAGATCGTTAGACATAAAGGATGAAACTAGATCGTTGTACATAAAGTATGACACTAGATCGTTAGACATAAAGGATGAAACTAGATCGTTGTACATAAAGGATGATACTAGATCGTTAGACATAAAGGATGAAACTAGATCGTTGTACATAAAGTATGACACTAGATCGTTAGACATAAAGGATGAAACTAGATCGTTGTACACAAAGTATGACACTAGATCGTTAGACATAAAGGATGAAACTAGATCGTTGTACACAAAGTATGACACTAGATCGTTAGACATAAAGGATGAAACTAGATCGTTGTACACAAAGTATGACACTAGATCGTTAGACATAAAGGATGAAATTAGATCGTTGTACATAAAGTATGACACTAGACAACAGAAAAGAAAATATAAGTGATAGGCTTACCGGGAATCGAATTCTGGTAATCCTATCATTATATTTTCTTGTCTGTTGTCTAGTGTCATCCTTTATGTACAACGAGTACCTGTTAATTACTTTATTTATTTATTTACTAATTTATTTACTGTTCACATAACTCAAGGTTTTCTCCATTATTTATGTTTCTTAGCATTTCGTAAAACTGACTCCACACCATTTAAAAATGTTTTAAAAATAATATATTACTTCCGTGGCTAGATCATTACATTTGGCCATTTTGAATGCATATTGTTAATCTAATCTGGATTGAAATGGCACTGTCAGCTCATTCAAAATGATATAATATGATGATGCGGAGTGCAGCAGTGTAACTGGTCGTCTTTGAGAGTGAAATCAAAATGATGAAAATGCATTCACTTTGTCATCGAAAAGAGGAAATAATAATATAAAAAAAACAAGAAAGCCAGGTGTTGACACTGCTCATGTTGTTACAGTTGCAGTTGTATTTTCTCTCATCGTTTTTCTCTTAGTTCATTCTGACCCCCGGGATTCGCTGATCAAGACTGAAAACATTCGGAGGAAAAACTAATTATAATGTAGAGGAACTGACGTATACAGGTGGAAAAATATCTGTCTTTAGCATCTGTTTGAGGAAAACATTAATACGGTGGAAGCGTTTCCATAAACTCATTCAAAATAGACAAAATGAACAAAGACAGGTAGAAGTACCACAATACGTGTGCATGCGGGCTTTAAGATTAGGAGCTAAGAGATTAAAAGTGCGCGTGTTACCGGGGCCCGAAAGGGAAGCAAAGAATATAAAACACTATGCCGTACCATGCAAGTGGCTTTGTCTTTTTTAAAGTTGTTCCTCGTTTTGGAGTGGGGCGCCCCGTTCAACCTCGACTCAGATTTCGTCGGTTATATTAGGTTGCATGTACAAATATAAAAGATGTGGTCTAGTTAGCGACGACCACGTAATTCGTAGGAGGCGGTTAAGGACGGTTGACTTGGCTATTCCATCATGTTAAAAGTTCAGTCACAACAATAGGATGATACTAAAGATATTAAAAGATGCCATAAACACATAACTCAGAGAAGGAAAAAAAAAAGGTTTTCGACAAAACATAATCCTTTACAGACCAGATAGCCAAACTGTATTGGATTTGTAGACTGTGAAAAGACCTTCTACAGATAAATGTTTTACAAACTGATAAGGCTTTAATCATCATCAGGTGCCATCTCCACATCGAAGGTCGGCTGCAATGGATCTCCAACGTCTTCTGGCTATTGTCTAAATGGTGCACTCTAACAGGTTCTTTCCTGTCCATCTCTTAATGTTATCTTCATATTTATAGCGCCGCTTTACTCTTGCACGTTTGCCTTCAACATTGTCTTCTATTATGGTCTTCAGCAGCCCATTATTAAGTCCTCTAAAGTTCAATAAGTTAATAAGAAAAAAAGATGAAGACGTGAAAGGCAGAGTGTCACGGAGTGTTTTGAAGGGGTTTTTGCATGTGTGAATATTCATGCTCCAGCGGGAGTTTATTAGTCATTTGAGTTGTTGTGAGTTGGGAATGCGTGTCTTGTAATAATTTAGCTACAAGCAATGTTGTGAGCATTGCTTAAGACAAGCTGCTTGCTTTAGTCATGCGTGAATGAAGCTCAGTGGAGTGTGGAAGGTTTTCACGTGTTTGGTGAATACGAATGAAAGGGGGCAGTCAGAGAGAGAGAGACGTGTGTTGGGTCAGTAGTGTGTTGAGTCAGTAGAGAGTTGAGTAAGTAGAGAGTAGACAGGAGACAGCGAAGAGCGTAGAGAAGAGAAGGGTGGATGTTGCTTTAGTTATTTATGAAGTAGTCTATTTGGTACTTGTGCGTTAATTCACCGGGTAATAATTATTTTGCAAATTTATTGCCCAAACCGATCACCGTACTCTTTCTTGACTGAAAACGTGACATTTCACATTGTGAGCTCTCCCCCATTTGTAGTGTAGAATTTTTTTTTTAAAGTTTATAAACCAATAGAACGGAATTGAATCAGTTCTACAAGTTAACGGTACACCGGAAACAAGGGAAATCGCTGGTTGACTGAATGCTGCATCGCTGATAGCTAGTCTTTTTCTTCCCTAACTCACAGTTAAGTACCCATTTATAGCTAGGTAGGCCCCATCTCTCGAAAATGACTGCTTCTGTACGCAAACAGTTAAGATCAAAGTAATAAAGAGTCACACTAAGTCACCATGTTATGCTATTTCTCTCACAATTTCGTGACATCAAATGAAAAGGCGCTATAGATGGCATACATCACAAGATCATTGGTTCAACGCTCGTATTAGAAGATGACCAAAAAATGATGTACATATTTATTGGCGCGGGGCCCTAAAAGAAAGGGGCTCGTAGCATATGCTACTTTGGCACTACGTTAATCCGGCTCTGATTAGGTAAATATTTGACAAGGATCAGTGTATAGTTGTAGTGGATTTTGATGGTATTTGTATGGTTGTGTTATCACCTAGTGTGATGCGTGAGGTCAGCTGTGAAGGCTCCTGAAATAAATGTAGCTGTGAATGTACAGAAGACCCTTCTTGCTACCACTATACGACCTCACACATTTCTTTTTTTTTCTAATGAATGTGGCTACGTTAAAATCTAGGGTACTGAATGTAATGTGTTGTATTGACATATACAAACACACACACACAGATATTAAATAATATAATATTATCAATAAAATTTAGAACACAATGAACTAAATTCAGCTGGTGAAATTTTAGAAAGTAAATCTTTTTTAAATTTATTTGTTCTGAACCCAGGTTTTATTTTGGCCAGAACATATGAAAGATTTTGGAATTTATGAGTGAATGGCATGAATAAATGGCATGTTAAATAAAAGGTGTGTACGTATACAATTTTCACGATTAGTTAATATTTCTACAGTTCATAATTTTATTTTCCCTGGGAGAACGATGAATAGATGTGCTGTTGGGGTGGCTTCATCCCACCCTGTCTATGCCTACCAAACATTGTCCATTAATGATGGAAGGAAATGGGATGTTTTAGTAGTAATTCACTTTGGGTGCTATGTCTATGAAGTTGGTGTAAATCCAGCAGACCAGCCTGCTTACGTAACTTTGAAAGAGTAGTTCTGGTGCTGGAATCTGGTGGCCCCACCTCTCCGTGCTTGGGGGCAATATATCGGGTGGCCCCACCTCTCCGTGCTTGGGGGCAATATAAGGCTGTTCTGCCGAGATGCGACACTGCACGGGTCCTCACTGTCAATTATTTACCCAGCATTTGACACCACCTTTTGGTGTCAACATAAAAAAACTCACAGCTCAGATTATGAATAAAGAACACAGAAATGCTAGCAAAACTCAGCTGAGCTGCTGGCTATAGTATGGCGTCCCTGAACTTATTTCAATTTACTTCATTGGAAATCACCACACTTAAAATGTACTGTGTCTATCACTGGACAACTATTGAGGAATGGCAAAAAAGCGCGTCTGAGCGCTGATAATATGATTGTCTGTGGCCAATCAATGCCTTGTGTTTTTTCAAATTCAAATTTCCTACACTAAAGTCATTTCAGTCATGCTTCAGTCAAGTATGGATTTTTATCTGTTAGTCCGTCCGTCTCTACTTGCGTTTTCACAAAAAACGTACTTGGTTTTTGAACCAGCCTATCCGTCCCCTCTACAAATTTTGTCTTTAAAGTTATTTTTAGCCACAGCTCCCACCAATGTCCCTCTCTTTCATTCTAACTAGATTTGAACACTTGAGTCTCAAGGTCGCGGTTTTTGTGCAAATTAGTGACATGTTTGATTCAATGCAGTCTTTCGCTGATGTGAACAACACGGTCTTTTGTCAATATCTTCATTATTATCTATCCGTCTGTATAAATAAAAGCATATTATTTCACTGCTCAAAATGGGCCATCCGGCCAGCTAGGTTTTATATTCCTAACATCATTATTAAGAAAAAGTTACTTTTCAAGGTTAGTTGTTTTTTTCGAAATATTTTCTAGAATCTTCTGTGAAACGTTTGCCGCTGCATTCAAATAAAGGACAAAATATCGCAAAAACGTCCAAAAAATGACTGTTGCGTATAATACTATGGTCCCTTTTGTCGATTTCGTTACCTTGTGTCAACTTGGGGACGTGACTTTTCCTCCGTTCCCCCCCCCCCCCCAATTGCATCCTTTTAGCCTTGCTAGTTTCAAGCACATGTTCAGTCAGATTTTTCCTTTTGATCTTCGTTCTCATTTCGTTCCAAGGGTAAACGTTCTAGCAATTTAATTTCCATGGCGGGTGATGACCCGCGGCGTGGGCGATCATGCCTTCTAGTAACTTACGCAGTCTTTTTATCCCTACATTTTATCCTTTGGAGATATTTTTACGTTGTATCACTGTTAATTTTCTGACAATAGTGAGGGAGGGGACCAACTCCCCACCCAGCCCTCCACACCCAGCGGTGAAAACAAATCAAGGCTTTCTTGCCAGGGTACAGTTTTGTTGGTTTTGGGGGCCCTAAACAGGACCGTGGTCCAGTTTTGTGGGCCCTGTAAAAAAACCGTGGTGGGTAAATTTTTGTGGGTTTTGTGGGCCCTGAATAGGACCGTGGTAGGTGCAGTTTTGTGGGCCCTGAAAAGGACCGTGAGGGGAACAGATTACCAAAGATCGCTGAAGCTTGGCACATATCAGGACATACACATGTTCGTTCGTAGCTGCATAATTTACAGAGGAGGCCAAAATTCTGCAATGTCAAGCAGTATACTGTGGGTACCTGACTCTGATCCTGAGTTAGAGAAGGCAACGGCAGCGAGGAAGGGAACAGGTGTCACGCATCAGTCAAACCAGCTGTAAATGGGTACCTCACTCTGATCTTGAGGTAGAGAACGAACGAACGAACGAACGAACTTTATTTTCGAAGGGTTGAGAATTGGGCGCGCAGGCCCGTCTAACATTCTGCCCTTTCACTCTCATTTATCTTGCATACTATATCCTTTTATTCCCACATATTACTTTAAGCATTAATTTAAAGGCATGCAACATTATAAAGTTAACATAATAGCATCCATTTACAGTATACAATCATAATAAAAAATGAGTAGCCTAGGTTGTTTTTTTTTTAAATAAAGATAGTGACTGAAAAAAAAATAATAATAATAAAAAATAAAATAATATAAAAGGCAACGGCAGCGATTTCCCTTGTTTCCGGTGTACCGTTAACTTGTAGAACTGATTCAATTCCGTTCTATTGGTTTATAAACTTTAAAAAAAAATACGGGGGGGGGGGGGGGGGGGGGTTGAGGGCGGGTCTGTCGTAAGCGTCTCAACTATGAATGCAAGAGACACGCTTTTTTTTTAACTTGCCTCCCAAAATCACAATGTGAAATCAACATTTTTCGGTCAAGAAAAAGTACGGTTCTCAGTTTTGGTAATAAATTTCCAGAATTTGATTTAACCGGTGAATAAACGCACAAGTACAGTCTATTTTGTGATTGTAGTTATTCCGAGAAGCAGAGTGGTTGCAGGATACTCGGGATTTATGATGTCTACAATATTTGTAATGGCCCTGCGCCCATTGTGACTTAATATAATAAATTGTTGGAGATTGACATGGTTGTTGGAGTTAGTGCTTTACTCTTTAGACAGTGAGCTAGACGAGCGGTGTATGAGTGTTGTCTGACCTTTTACATCCACCCACATGCACCCTACTCGTCACATCTGGGAGCTCGTCCGGGATTTGAACTCGGGACCTCTCGCTCAATATTTCACTAAGTTGGATCTATCCAGAGGATACTGGCAAATTCCTTTGGCAGAGTCGGCCAAGCCGTTAACTGCGTTCACCACACCTAAGGGGTTGTTTGAGTTTAATTTTATGTGCTTTGGTTTGGTGAACGCACCAGCCACATGTGTCAGAATGATGAGAAAGCTAATGGGTGATCGAGATGATGTAATCACGTATATAGATGATATTTGTCTATTTCACGACTTGTGGGAAGACCACGTGAGAGGGCTAGAATCACTTTTCCATTGTTTGCGTGCACATAAACCCACTGTTAGACCTACTAAGGTAAAAGTTGGGTTTTCTGAGATAACATTTCTAGGTCATAAAGTAGGTCGAAACAAGCTCATGCCAGAAGAGGCCACTGTTAGTAGGATATTGAAATTACAGGTCCCGAAAACGAAAAAGCAAGTGAAGAGTCTAGTGGGATTAGTTAATTACTATAACAAATTTATTCCTCAGTTTTCCTCGCTGACTGACACACTAACATCTCTAGTTAAGAAAGGGAGGCCGAATAAAGTAGTCTGGACAAATGAGTGTCAAAGCGCTTTAGACAAAATTAAAAACATTTTTTTCAAACAGTCCAGTCTTGATGCTCCCTGATTTAAGCAAATCTTTCATTCTCATGACAGATGCTTCAGCAGTGGGCATTGGTGGATGTCTCATTCAGGTGCACATGGACACCTTGCACCCTGACCTCTATGCCAGCTGGAAATTGTTGCCAGCAGAGACAAGATATGCCATGGCTGAAAGAGAATGTTTGGCTATAGTCTGGGCAATATCCAAGCTGTCACGTTATTTGCTGTGATCACATTTTCTGTTACAGACTGATCACAAGCCACTAATTTTTCTGCGGTCTACCAAGTCACCAAACAGCAGGTTGACAAGATGGGCTTTAATTCTACAACAGTTCGACTTCACGGTCATGCTGGTGACGGGACAATCTAATGTAGTAGCAGATGTCTTATCTCGGTTATGATAACGCATTTTTACTTGTAGCTTTATTTGTATAATTTTGATGATTTTACAGGACTTTTGAAGATTGTTTAATGAATTTGTTTAATGTTAGGGATATTGAAGGTGATTGTCATAAGAATAGACATAAGAATAATTGGTGTGCTATTATTATGAGGTTTGATATAGTGAATGGAAGCATTGTTTACTTTGATGATGTATTTTGGGTTGATGATGTATAGGACTCCCATCTCTGTCTCCTCGGTGAAAAACCCCGGTTTTTCACGTGGGGAAAAGGGTGGATGTCACGGAGTGTTTTGAGGGGTTTTTTGCATATGTGAATATTTATGCTGCGGCGGGAGTTTATTAGTCATTTGAGTTGTTGTGAGTTGGGAATGCGTGCCTTGTAATAATTTAGCTACAAGCAATGTTGTGAGCATTGCTTAAGACAAGCTGCTAGCTTTAGTCATGCGTGAATGAAGCTCAATGGAGTGTGGAAGGTTTTCACGTGTTTGGTGAATACGAATGAAAGGGGGCAGTCAGAGAGAGAGACGTGTGTTGGGTCAGTAGTGTGTTGAGTCAGTAGAGAGTTGAGTAAGTAGAGAGTAGACAAGAGACAGCGAAGAGCGTAGAGAAGAGAAGGGTGGATGTTGCAGTAGTTATTTATGAAGTAGTCTATTTTGTGATTGTAGTTATTCCGAGAAGCAGAGTGGTTGCAGGATACTCGGGATTTATGATGGCTACAATATTTGTAATGGCCCTGCGCCCATTGTGACTTAATATAATAAATTGTTGGAGTTAGTGCTTTACTCCTTAGACAGTGAGCTAGACGAGAAGTGTATAAGTGTTGTCTGACCTTTTACATCCACCCACATACACCCTACTCGTCACACAGAGTTCTCCAGAAATGACAACTGACAGAACCCGTTGATATAAGAACTGGAGTGAAGGGAGGATTCCGCTTAATTTCACAGCCTTTTCTGAGTGATAATAGAATGGACTATGAAACCAACATCAGCCACCAGAAATGAAAATGAGCGAACACTGACAAAACAGCTCAAAGATCTAGGTCAGTGGTAGGCAACTCAGGAGCTGTGGGATCGACTTTAGAAACATTGAGGTCTTTAAAGATATACTGCAGAGTTAGTTGGAGAATCTGTCACAATTTTTAAATGTCTCTAAGCATTATCAATTGTCACGGGTTGCCCCCCCCCCCCACTCCTTAGCTCTGCAATAGTGGTCCAACAGGGGCCATAACTCAAGTGTATCTGAAGTGGGCCTTCAAAGGTGTCTACCTTTGCACAAGATTACTCTTGGCAGAGCTGTAGGTAGAAGGATAATGATGCTTCTACCTCCAGGCAGCGTTAACAAGATATCCAGAAAAGCGAGAACAATGATGCACTGGCTGAGCACGTTGACTCTAGTAACTGCCGTCAACTTTTGTGAAGGAGAGGGTTATCTTATAATTCGTTAGCTCGTTCAAGCCCCCAGCTAAGTTCCAAGTAGAATCAGGGAGTAACTGCAAAGCTAGTCCCGCGTCTCTAAGACCCGTCTGATGATGGTGTCTTGCAACGACTTCAGGCCACTTATTCCCTCACTTGTTCCAGAAATAGTACCCTCGACTGGTTCCACCAAATAGTATGGCAAATGAAAATAAACGAATACCCGCTGAGTATTGAGTTTCCCGACTCATACTTATGTGTCCCCATCTTCCTAGTCCACAATCCCATCTACCTTCACAACTTTTACCCTCTCTGAGAATTAATCTTAATCCCAATGGGCGAAAAACTGTCTTTACATTTAAAATGAATAGTTGTACAGTTAACTTTGCATGAAAATGTTAACACTATAGTCTGACATGTTTACATCGGTTGAAAAGGTTGTAAACCTTCATTACATTTAGAGTGAATATGTTTCACACTTATACTGGTTGAAAAGGTTGAAACTTTCATTACATTTAGAGTGAATATGTTTTACATTTACACTGGTTGAAAAGATTAAAACTTTCATTACATTTAGAGTGAAAATGTTTTACATTTACACTGCTTGAAAAGGTTAATGCTATAACAAGTATGTACATCATTTCTTTCACCATTCCCTTCCTGCTCCATATGGAACTTGGGACTACCTCTGCTTTTGGTTCTTTATAAGAAACTCGCATTAAAGCAGTCATGGGACCTGGCAGAGGTGGTTCATGAAATCATCATTCTATATGCTGAGGTTGCCAGCCTCAAATGACTTGGACATCCACTAGCAATTTTCATATATTAATATTCACATGTCAATATAAACATATTAGTTCACATGTTAATAATGAAAAATATCGAATTCAAAATGTACAACTTACGCCAATCTTTAGGCTCACAGACTGCTGGCTCAGGGAAATAAAGGCACATGTAGAGATCTCATACACTTGGTCTGGGGTGTTGCTACTTTAACAATAAGTTCCCACTTTGACTAGTGCTTCAGTTCCCTCAGATTCCGGTTTTCCTAGTTAATACTGTTAGTGTTTTCCTGGGCTCTTAAGTCCTCAAGAACTTCAAACAAGTCCAGTCCGATAAATGAAAGCTGATTTTAGTCTTTACTCTGGCAAGGTCTGGTTGTCTTCTTGGCGCGAGGTAGATTTTCAGTGTTTTACACTGGCTGAAGGGTCAGGTTATATTGCCTGTCTTCCCCCGCATTTGTTTGTTACAATGTTAAGCATGGCTCAAATCTAAAGAGGTGTTGTGACTTCATTCCGAGTGTCTGCCAATCGTTTCAAACACGCGTGTTTTGTTGGGTCATTCAAGTCGTTTCCACATGGAAATTTATCCGCGTTATTGCAGAGGTCTTGCCTACCAAATATGGAATGAAAACATCCGATCCTCTCTCGGCAATGTTTACAAATAACCTCTTACATCTGCCCGGACTATTACAACCTTTCCGCTCATGTGTGTCCAATTGATAATTATCGTCCTTGTGTACCCATCTGGGATGTGACTTTGCACGACAGTAATTTGCGAATCACAATAGCAATATCAGCGCTAAATAAACTGGCTCGGTGTACGTCGTGCTAATCCGGCGCAGCCAAGATTTGGTACACGAAAATGTTACCAACATGACTGTCGGTCAATATTACATTACCCGTCTACTCTCTCAGCAGAGATGGTCAGGTAAACAGACAAGATGAATTATCTCCGAAAAGGGGGAGTGTAAAATGATTTGAAAGTACAAAATATCTGCTTGATAGAATAAAAAGAAAAGGGCCGACCGCGGAAATGCAAGTAATTTAGTACACACACAAAAATGTAACTAAATATTGCCGTAGAGGAAAAGAGATCGACCAAATATTTTGTGACGTCATTCTTGACAAAAGTAGTGGCTGCTTTGTACCTGTAGTCCTGGGGACACTGAGTTTTGAAAAGCTTTCAGGAGAGTTCTAGTCCGAAATTTCCCTGCCTTAAAAATTATTGCTCCTTTCTCCTCCTCCATCATCTAAAGTTTTACTAAATTATTTTAAATGGTCTAACAGTAGAACGCAAACCACTGGTTGCATCCCCTGGTATAGATGTTGCCGCTGACCTTGTGTCATGGGTTTTCTCCCTTGGTCTGCAGTAATGGTCCACTAATGACCAAACTCGAGTAAAAGGAATAAGTTTTACAAAGGTAGCGACCTTCGCTTAAGATTACTCTTGGCAGAAATATCACTAGAAGGTTGGTGCTTCTATTTCAGGTAGTCTCCCGTGGATTATTTAGAATGGCAAGTATAACAACTGAGTCAACTAAGTTTGTTATAAACTTTATATTCTCCTCCCACTTCTGTGAGAAAAGTATGTTTTGACTCGTATTTTATGAGCCCCCAGCTTAATGTGATTCAGCAAAATATTAATGTAATAGCTCTGTATGTGTGTGTGTGTGTGTATATATATATATATATATATATATATATATATATATATATATATATATATATATATATATATATATATATATGTATATATGTATATGTGTGTGTATGTGTATTTTAATGAGTTGAACGGGCACAGACATCAAATTCACTCAGTCAGTTGATAGACTCCACCTATGGATTTATATTTACATAGATATATTTATGTAATTTTGGACGAACAGTGTTAAAATAACTAAAATTAATTTGTGAAGAAAAAATTCAGACATTGTGCATAATCATCGAGATTGTTTTGTGGTGGCCTTTTTAACAAGGATAGTTCGTAAACTGTACCAGTACTGGGCACTTAGCTGGCAATGTGATGACAGTGAGTTCTTGTTCAGACACGGCTGGTTCAAAGTAAAGTTTTGACTGTTTCTTCTCTTCTCATGAGTCATGCGCGTGGTAGCAGCACGTTCCTTGAGTTGCGGGAATAACCGCCTTAGATTTAGCCTCTCCGAGTGTCCTCTAGACTCGTCTGTTACAGAGGCGTCCAGCGTTGAATTTTAATAACTAGTACCAAAACCCAATAGAGTTAATAATAAATCTAAACTTTAATGCACAGAATGGACGATATAATGTTCTGCAGCTGTTTAAGATGCAGTCTTTCCCAGTGAGCTAATATTAGTTGCTATGTTACAGCTACTTGTTTTTAACACAGGGCAGATTTATAGGCGTCAGGATTATAAAGGCTTTTATTGAATAATTCATATTCATTTATAACCCTCCGCTCTCCAAGGAGCATAGACCTTCACCAAACACATGCCAAGTCCCGCCTGTCACATGCTAGCATCTCAAGTTCTTTCCACGTTTTCCCCATCATTTTCGCCTGTGTTTCCAGCTCTCTTTTCCAAGTGCATCTTAGTCTACTTCTGCCTCTCTTGCCCTGGGGGTTCCAGAACAAGAACTGCCTTGTAATGCTTCCTGTGTGTGTCCTATCTATCGCCATCATCTTCTTCTCATCTCTTGTTCCACTGGCACTTGTCTGGTTCTTGTCATCAGTTCCACATTGGTAACCTTGTCATACCATTTTAATCCCTCTATTCTACGCAAGCACCCATTTATGAAAGTCTGTAGCTTTTTGGTTGTTGTTTTTGTTGTTCTCCATGTTTCAGAGTCATATAACAGTACTGACTTGACATTTGAGTTGGAGATTCTTATTTTTATGTTGATCAGATTACTCTTATCTCCATATATTTCCCAATGTAATGAAAGCTCCTCTTGCTTCTTTGTAATCTTATTTGATATCACTGTCTGTCCCTCCAACTTTGTCTGTATTGCTGCAAAGATATGTGTACGATTTTACATCTTGTAGTGGTGTTTCTTCAAGTTCAACCCTGTTATCATTTCCTGCATTTATCTCATTATTTTTGTCTTTTCCTTGTGTATTTTTAGACCCAATTGCTGTGACCTCTCATCGAGTGTTTTCATTTTGTCCTGTATCTAAATATGGTTATGGAACAGGAGAGCCAAGACATCAGCAAAGTGTAGATCATCTAACTGTTTAGTCAGATTCCAGTGGATTCTATTTCTGTGATGTGTCGTCTATGTTTTCATAACCCAGTCTATTGCTAATAAGAAAAGAAATGAAGACAAGAGGCATCCCTATCACACTCCCGTTCTTATCCCAAACGGTTCTGTAAGTTCTTCTTCTTGAAGAACTCTGCATGTCATGTCTTTATATGTTTTCTTTATTAAATTAATGATCTTCAGGGAAACTCCATAGTGCCTCATCAACTTCCAAAGTGATTCTCTGTCTACACTGTCAAATGCCTTTTTGTAGTCCACAAATACAATGTATAGTGGTGAATTCCATTCCAAACTTTGTTCAACTATTATTCTGAAAGTGGCTATCTGGTCTGTAAGGATCTGTTTACTTTGGCTATCAGAAGATGGTGATCTGATGCTACATCTGCTCCTCTATATACCTTTACACCCTGCACTGATAATCTATTATTGAATAATGGTACTGGCAATTGCACACAAGCTAATACGTATTCTGGCCCTAATTATCCCTATAAAATCTTCTATCTGTCACCTCCTGGTCTGGTCTCCTTGATGAAGATAGAAAATGCAGTGGGGAAAATTCATAATACTCTAGGTTTTAAAGTTTATAATTAATAATAAACTTTAACTCCCAGAGCGCTTTGAAGTTTCCCCACTGCATTTTCTATGGAGAAACTTCAAAGCTCTCTAGGTTTTAAAGTTTATTATTAATTATTAATGCCCATCAACATGAAATATTGACATGACTATATATGGTTTTGCACTTTAAGTGTTACATTAACGAAACCATTATGTGATATTCCTTGCCCTAATTCCACAATCTTATTAAGAGACCTGCAGGAAATAATTACGTGATATGTCCGGTGTCCAGATTGTTACAATCAAGCTAACCTTGAAGGTTGCCTTTTCTGTAAGTCATGCCCATATGTTATCTTTAATTCACCGTCTACTGCCAGACTGACCCAAAATACGTACGCAGCCTAAATGTGGTTCCCTAATACCTCATTGCTGATAAATAATCTCCCAGACTATCGTCTTGAGTTTATCTAACAAACATTCCAGCCTTTGCGGAAGCAATACTTACTTCTATCAATAGCCCGTCTGTCTAAACAATACGGCTAGCATCAAACGGCAAACCAAACGTTTGATTTAAACATATTTTTCCATCTGGCTAACTGTTGTCCGTCCACGATCAAAGGATAACATGTCATGTGCAGTCAAGCCTAAAACGTATGGGAGTGTCGAGGTGTCACCTGTCGAGGACAAGATAATATCGGTAGAAGAAGACGTAAAAGTAAGATAACGACTGGATGAAGCGGGAAAAAAGAAAAGGTCTAATGAATACTGACGGAGAGGAGTGTTAAAGGAAAATTGGATGAAAGAATATGACGTTTTTCGTCACACCTTGTCCTTCTATTCCATGACCAAACCCTGATGCTAGACAAAACGAAAATCGTGTCCGAAAATCCATAGATTCAACAAATAATAGCCAGACAGCACTTGAAGAAACACTCTACAAGCAGTGGTGCTATTCAGGCGATTTGCAATGGTTCACCCGAACCGGTTATTACAACGTTCCGAGCTTGCATAACCGCTTGTTGAATTTATTTAGGTTTAAAAATTTGGCCCAAACCTCAGAAATGAGGTATCTGAGGAAGGTGGTTGAAGTAACAAGAAGAGACATGGTACGCAACCAGACGATACGTCAAGGCCTTAAATCCCACCCCCTGCAGACCCAAGTAGAACAGTCCCAATTAAGATGGTTTGGCCAAGAAGATAAGATAATATCGGTAGAAGAAGACGTAAAAGTAAGATAACGACTGGATGAAGCGGGAAAAAAGAAAAGGTCTAATGAATACTGACGGAGAGGAGTGTAAAAGGAAAATTGGATGAAAGAATATGACGTTTTTCGTCACACCTTGTCCTTCTATTCCATGACCAAACCCTGATGCTAGACAAAACGAAAATCGTGTCCGAAAATCCATAGATTCAACAAATAATAGCCAGACAGCACTTGAAGAAACACTCTACAAACAGTGGTGCTATTCAGGCGATTTGCAATGGTTCACCCGAACCGGTTATTACAACGTTCCGAGCTTGCATAACCGCTTGTTGAATTTATTTAGGTTTAAAAATTTGGCCCAAACCTCAGAAATGAGGTATCTGAGGAAGGTGGTTGAAGTAACAAGAAGAGACATGGTACGCAACCAGACGATACGTCAAGGCCTTAAATCCCACCCCCTGCAGACCCAAGTAGAACAGTCCCAATTAAGATGGTTTGGCCATGTCTGCAGAATGGGTGAAGATCGGCTACCACGACAAGCATGGGAAACAAAAAGCCAAGGATCCAGACCCCCAGGACGACCCAGAGTCCGCTGGGAGGACAACATTA